>OX326968.1:20586290-21186290 GCA_946800305.1 Medicago arabica
TTTAGCGTTTGTGGTTGGATTCCGGTAGTGAATGATTGATGTCTGTGAATTGAGGTTCTGGTATGTTGTTGTATTGGTTGTTGTTCTTTGTGGCTGGACTGGATGTGTGAGTTTCGGCACCGTTGGCGTGTGTGTGTTGCGGCTGGAATTCGTGTCCTCTTTTTCGATCCCTTTCGCGCATGTGTATTGGTGTTATATATAGAGTCCTGGATTAGGGTTAGGGTTTGTTTGTGAGGCAGAAAAATCAGTGCTTTTTGGATCAGAATGGAATAAAACAGGATTGGAATGAACTGATGAGTAAAACGTGATTGGAATGAACTGATGAGGATGCAAAAAACATTTACGCGTGACAGGCTGTGTTTCACGTATCGGACCAATTTTTTCGATTTTTTTGATTTTTCTTCAAGATTTTATCAATTAATGATATTTATAAAAAATGAATAATAATAAAAGGCATCAAATGAATAAATAAATGATAATAATGATAAAAAGAAATTATGTGGACCTGGACTTAATAATGACTAATAAAATGAAAATTAAATGAACGAAAAAAATAAAAGGAGACGACGACGCGATTCGGAACCCAAAAAAAATGAGGTATTTTAAAATACCTCTCTGCCGAATTTTTACTGAAAAATCGAGGACTGATCAAGATCGAACGGCGTACGAGTGTAGGGTCAACTGACACGTGTCGGTGTATGAACGTAACGACCTTAGGTCAAAAATTGGGGTATGACAGTGGTACTAGGACCAGAAATTGTCCAACAGACTACTGTGAAGGTTAAGTTGATTAGAGAAAAGATGAAAGCGTTGCAGAGTAGACAAAAGAGTTATCATGATAAACGTAGGAAGGATCTTGAGTTTCAAGAAGACAATGTGTTTTTGAGAGTTACTCCTGTGACCGGTGTTGGACGGGCGCTAAAATCGAAGAAACTGACTCCGAGGTTTATTGGCCCATATCAGATTTTAGAAAGAGTTGGGGCAGTTGCGTATAGAGTGGGTTTACCACCGCATCTTTCGAACTTACATGATGTGTTTCATGTGTCACAACTTCGGAAGTATGTTTCGGATCCATCTCATGTGATTCCAAGAGATGATTTAAGATCAGGATATCACCATATAAGAGTGAAGGCGGAGGATATTTCCAAAACTGCATTCCGATCTAGATATGGACACTATGAATATTATGTGATGCTATTTGGTGTTAGTAATGCACCCGGTGTTTTCATGGAATATATGAATAGAATTTTCCATCCTTATTTGGATCAATTTGTGGTGGTGTTTATAGAAGATATCTTGGTGTATTCGAAGTCAGAGGAGGAGCATGATGAGCATCTGAGGGTTATGCTGCACACTTTGAAGGAGAATAAGTTGTTTGTTAAGTTGTTGAAATGTGAGTTTTGGATGATTGTATCATTGCTAAGTAGCATCTAAATTCTTTAAATGATTGTATCATTGCGTATTTTATCGTTTTAAACGGTTTAGGGTGTTACAATGATGGCGGACGGTGACGGTTTTCGGTATGGTGGTGATGAATTCGTGAGGTGGAACGAAAGGTTCCTGCAGGCACATTAGCACTCCAACGCTCAAGTCAGTAATGGAACTGAGAAAGAGTGTGTAGAAAGTGTTGTGAAAAGTGAATCATACCTTAAGTTCACCCTTATATAGGCATGCGTTGAGCATAACCGTCCGGGTTTTGCGGTGTGTGATTAGGGACAGTTAGAGGACACGTGTCAGAAATCCTCGTGCGGGGGCGTGGTGCACTTGAATTGGCGTGTTCCCTCAGATGCAGAGCCTTGAGGCTGTGTAAGTTAGACCACGTGTTAACGTGTGATTGGTCTTTTGACCGGTCCAGGAAAAAAAAATGTTGTACTTTTGATGTTTTGGATGGAAGAGGGAAAAAACATGGTATATAAATAGTGAAGTGGAAGTAGCTTTGCCCGTCAATATGACATTTTCCATGAACGGCAGTTGACTGCCATTGGGGGCATCTTAGTCCATTTTTGGTGTAAGAGCAATTATGTTAGTGTTAAGAGCAATTTTCGTTTTTATGCACACCCGTACGTACAACTAGATGTGTATGATCCTAACTGAGGCAACAGACGAAGCTATGAATGACGATGCATATCCATCACTATATAACATATATAGGTCGGAATTTGTAGAATTGACCGTTAGATAATCAATTATATTTTGTTGTCTTAAAGTTTCGAACAAATTATTTGAACTAAAAGAGAGATAAATAGGTAGAAAGGATAAAAAAAAATGTGTATAAAAGAGTTGTTGTCACAAAATAGTTATACAAATAATAAATATCATTTCTCTTTTCCAGAACATAACAACAATCAAATCCTATCTCACTAAAATAATTACATGGATCAAATTACACCATAATCTTTTATTTTTTTCCTAAACATACCACCTTCGCGGTTTTTTGATATTCCAAAAATATAGTTCCTGAAGAATAGCGTGGTGTTAATAGACACCACTAGAAATTTGTTTTAACTTGAATAGAACTCAATTTTTTCACCAACCTTTCTCCGATGAACACACTCTGCATTTGATTATCACTGAGCAAATATAGAGATTCGTCTAAAATTCATATTATACAGTACAAGTGAGTACAACAAACAAAATATTCAACTCAATCAGCATTTTGAATTTGCTGTGAATGCCATTCAGAAAGAAAACTGCAAGATTCTATATACACAGCATGCAACAGAGAATATAAAAATATTCATAAAATGAAAATCCTAGATTAAATTTATATAATCTTGAATTCAATTGCTCAAATCAGTGCTTAGTTGGATTTTGATTCAGTAAATCAAAGAGAAATGAGTCAAACATCAGCGCAAGAATGCTGAGTTGGATCAGTAACCTGCAAAATAGTCAATTAAACAACAATTAATCACTGCAATTTCGTCATAAAAAATGGCTGTGGTTAACTAAATGGCGGAACAACAGTCGGTAAAATGAAATGTACCATAACTAAAAACATTTTGGATCTATCGTGTTCCACAAACCAGATTAAAAACATATTCACGTATCCCAATGCATCTCTATAATTATAATGGGAAAAACATTTATTTTAAAAAATGTGTAGTTGTAATCAAAATTGAACTACCAAGACTTTATCATAAAATATTTTTTGAACTAATGTCATTGAATTCCATACTAGTTTTGTGTATATATTATAGTTATGTCATGTCCAGTCCTATAATTTTAAAAATTGAGCGTACCCCTCTGTCTATCATGTATCTTATATCACATGTTTGCATCTATCTGCAAATTTTAATAGCAAAACAGAAGAATGAAATAAAAGGAGATCATTGATTTTCTTACCAACTCATACAATTACAATCAGTATTGTCTTCAGTCCTAGCGTGCATTCCGGTTAAGCAATCCTTGAAAAGACAAGTAAAGATCTTTGTTGTCTGACCCAAATATCTCATCTGCCTTTCTCAAAGTTTCCTAAAAGAGCACAAACCAACCGATTGAAACAATGATTAACTGCTTCGAAACAATTTTAGAATCTAGTACTTCGGCCCAATATATATTTACCTCTCTTGTTTGTTTCTGAGCATTTAATTCTTTTACGTTAGCAAGAAATGCATTGAATTGCTCAAATGAAAGGCGGCTCCTGAAAAAGTGATACATTTAATTAATTCAATCAGTTTCTTAAATAAGTTGAAGTTAAAATTTACTTAGCAGAAGCAAGGAGAAAGAAAGTCACCTTGCTTGACGAAAAAACTCCTTTCCATCAATCTTTGGAGTTCGACCTAAACAATTTGTTTAAAATCATGTGTTAAACAACTAAAAAATAATGTAATGATGAAACACGTTGTAGAGGTACATGCCCCCTTTCTCATGCTTTACATAGAACAAAACCCAAACCAACAACGTAATGTGGGTAATGTTCCAACCAAAAATTCTAACACAAGGACATAACCTAGTAAGATGGAGTGAAGATGATTTTATAGCATATTAACAATGACGGTGAATCTTAAAAACCTGGAATTGATCGTCCTCGAGGTGGAGAGTTTGCTGCTGATGACTGCTGACTTGATGGATACCATGAAGAGAGAGATGACCGTCCATCATATGAGACTTTTGAGGGAGAGGTGGCACCAGATGTTTGGTTGGGTGATACAGCAGCAGAATATCTTCGAGGAGAAACTGCTGTTTTTGGAGTTGCAGTTGGTGTAAGACGTGGTGTGATATAAGGCGTCAAAGAAAACTTTTGTCCTGAATACCTGGGAGCTATAACACAAAAGAAAAGGAATGAATGTGCATATACCATAAGATACTAGAACACCTGAAAGCTCATTTTTTATTCTAATTGATAGATAGTTCCAGATTTCCAACTACATTTTTATTGAATCCATCTTCTGAACTATTATTTTCGCCTTATTTTAATATAGAAAATTCCAAACTCTTTACTTTATAGTACAATACTCTGTTTTCACGTTTTTTGTTTGATAAAATATTATTATATATAATAAGAAATTTCAATTGTCACTATATATAAGAATATTTGATAAGCATGCCAACGAAATATGACCAACGATTATATATGAGAGTCGAAAGGAGCCAGAACAGAATCCATTTCCAAAATTTAAAAGTGTTTGGTTATCTTTTGCACAATTAAGTGTGTTTGTGGGATAGAACTTATATCCAAGATCATAGTTTAATTCTAAAAGTGAACAACAGTACATAAAGGTTTACAATCAGTTACATGTTTGGGAAATCATCTACCTTCATCAATTGTTTTACCAACATCTGCAGAGCCACCGTATGAATGATGAGTTGTATAACCATTTCCATCATCATCTGTAAGCAATAACAAAAGAAATACACATAAACAACTAACTAACAAGGTTATGTATATGAAAATGAAATTATAAGAATCCATAAGGTGAGAATTACCCTTTGGAACTGCTTGGCCACAGGTTCTAATATCTATGGTTTCAGCTTGCTGTCCCAAGTGTAATGAAAAAAAACAGAAAAAACTTGTTTAGAGGAATGGTATTTATCATCTTTAGTACCAAAATCAATAGTGACGATGATAATTGTGACCAAGTTAATCTATTGATGTCTTACAGGAGGATTGTCATCAGCTAGTGACCGCATCAGTTGTTTTTTGAATGTCTCCAACTATCAAACAAAAAGGAAAATGAAATTGTCAGGTATACAGAAAAAAGTTATCAGGTATACAGAAAAAAAGTTATCACTACATAACATATGCAAGAAAAAAGATACATGCAGATAAATAACACCATATTTGTAAACAAGAATACATATGTCAGTAGTTACGAGTGTAAGATCATAGAAGTGAAGAAAAAGATATATTAAACCTACTAAATATAAATTAACTGATAATAGTGCATTTAAAATTAATATGTGATCATTAAAATTGCAGTGAGAGGAGAAATGGCCTTCAGAAGTTTGTTTACATTATAAAAACACTGAAGTGCATGTATGTAACAAATTCTATTCGTGAAAGGAATAGGGTGTAATTTTTAATAAGAGAAAAGAGGAAAGTGTAATTTATGTGCAAAATAAATATGCACACTCAACAAAATCACGTTTATATATGTAATGTAACTGTGCACAGACAAAAATTGAATTGATACGTTTGTAACACATGTTACACACCCCTTAGCATAAATTATGTTATGAAAATAATGTTTTAATAGAAAGGGACACACGAAGTTCAAGTATGACATAACAGTCCTCAACAAGGTTCATGTTCAACTTCTTGTCCACCATGTCTGATAGAACTGACAGAAAATACACAGAAATATAGAGAATGAGATAGCTTCATTATTGCAAATGTGAAAGCCAAGGGCTGATACAATGTGAACCAGAGCTAACTCCTACCAGAGAAGATGCCTATCGTAACAAACTGATTAGAGAATTTCAGAATGAATCCCATATTCCTCTCTGCTCACAAGATATTACTCATTCTCTAACAAACTTCCTAGATTCATGGTCCACGTCACTAACAAACTCCCACTCCCCCTCCTAGATCCTACTTACCCTTTTGTGAGTAAACTCTCCATACACATGGCTTGGGCCTTGCATCAACTGCCCCATAGTCAATATCACTCACAACAAGTCACAAATAATTCATACCCTTGAGTTCAAGAGAAATGCATCTTGCATCTATTACTTAGTAATTACTTATGCAAATAATAGCCTATGCTTTCAAATAGTAATTATCAATTTATCTCAGATTCAACCTAATGCAGCATTTATCTTCACTGAATGAATATTGATACTGTTATACCTCACCCCATGTGAAATCAATGAACTGTAATTGTCTTGCACACACCATCATTAAATATCTAAAATCAAAAAGAATTCTACGACAGCTACTACTTTTACAAGCCATGATGAGTTAAGCCTAAGATGTACTCTGCATAACAATCCTACCGGTTATAGCCAAGTTATGGTACTTCTTACTAAATGTAATTAACTAACTTGGTTTTGTAAGGTTTCATTGTTGATGGTTAAAATATTAGCCTGTACAGTAATGGTTAGAGTGTTGTTGGTTAGAGTATTAGACTGTACAGAAACTAACTTTTACAAGCCATGATCAGTTAACATATGTTTCAAGTCTCTATCACTGGTATAATATGAAATGGTCAAGGATATGAAACCTTGACATGAAATCATGGCCTAGGATGAGTTCTTCCACACTAATAGAAACATAGTAATGCAGCACAAACTCCATTATTATCAAGCTATAAAAGTTGTAACATTTTTTTAGGCAAGTATAAAATAAGGATACCCTTAGAATAAACCATTCAGGCAGACAAAATCACAAACAGGGAGTCTATCTTTATAATCGATAACCTGTAGCACATTTCAGACATTTTACTATGTTGCAAATGTGTAAAACATCCAGAGCGATTGAAAAGAATGAAGTTCTGGCAAGCAGCTGAAAATTTTGTAGAGTGAAGACGGACAAGATACGCAGAAAATAATGCAAGACAGCAGACGGAAATGAAACAAACATTCACCTTTGCAAAGTCACGACTTATCTTCTTCATTGTTGCTGCCAATTCATCCCTCTCCTTCGTAAGCTTTACCTACAACCAAAAAGTATAACACAAAATCATCTACCATCGCATTAATCTGTCCAAAATATTTAAATTTCGAATTCTCCAATCAAACATGTAAGCAATTTCACAAGCACCAAGGATATGATCATTAATAGATACAAACATAGGACACGACACCTACACCTAGACACTAGTAATAGCTTAAGCCTTAAGAAAATGAAAGTAATAGAACATTCTCACTTGTGTCAGACACCAACACATGCCTAACATTAGGTATGCCTTCAATTGACAGTGTCAGTGCAATCCATCTTCTCTTCTCCTCACCATGTTGCGTTACTCAAACTTCTCTTATAATTACTAGTGAATGGTACTATGACACAAGAAAAAAATTATATTTTTACTCTTATTATAAAAAATAAAAGATAACAAATATTGTGCATTTAACAACATATATCAAACCAACCATCAAAAAGCAAGATTTTAAACATCAAGATCATTCATTTCCTCCATTTTCTTTTTCCACTCTTGAACATAAAATCTTACATCAACTCCCACTTTGCAAGTTTGCACCATTAATAATCAAACACTATACATAACGCCCCTATTCAACTTATTTTCAAAGTACTTCAACACGCTATGCCACTAGGTAGATGTTAACCCACTTAGGTTGGTCTGGTAGTGTTGGCTTAAGACCTTTGAAGTGTGCTCATCCTCAACGTCTCAGCTTCTCACTGATGTCAATTTAGGTGAGCTAGTTTAATTTCTTAAAGAAAATAAAAAAAATCTCTATAATTATCTCCAACTTTGTTTTATTCCTTAACCCCACTCTTCAGTCCTATAAAAGCATACAGTTTCGTAATTTGTTGGTACCCTAAAATGAAAAGTGAAAACAGTAACTCAAAATCTAAGAAGCACCGGCACAGACACATCGACACCGGTAATAATTTAAGAAAATGTCATAATAGAATATATACACACACGCGTCTTCCATCAAAAGTGTCGATGCTACAAAGCTAAAAAAAAAACAAAACAAAACAAAACACAAAATGTAAAAAAAAAACACCACCCAACAAACATTTCAATTCACATAAGAAACACCGTCAAATACAAAAAACAACCTAATTATATAATAGAGAGTAAAACATACATTTTCTTCAACGGCGTTATTTAATGCAGAATGAGCCTGTTGAGAAGCACGAGTGAGAGTGGAAACACGATCCTCAAGTTCATTAATAACCCTATCCTTTTCTAGAAGCTTCTGACGAAGACGACCGGTATCAGATTCAAGGGACGAAACCCTAGAAGCAATAGCCATGGAAGTTATCTTCCGAGCGAGATCTAGCTGATGGTATGGGTCCGTTGGAATAACCGCCAGAATTTCGTCGGGTAGGTCAAAATCGACTGCATTGTTGTTCGATGAACCACCACCGCCGCCGCCGGTGGTTTGTTGTGACAACATAGCGTAATTTGAATTTGTTCAAAATTAAGGGATGGAATTTCGAAGATAGTGTTGTATACGAAATTTGAAATAAGAGAGAGAGAGAGAGGTGGGTGGCGTATTGTTGCAGAGAGAGAGAGAGAGACAGGGACAGGGAGCTGTATGAAAAAACAAAAAGAAAGAAACAAAATGAAATAATGACGTTATACAACGTTGGAGAACCCCAAATAGACCTTTTTTCAACTCTTTTTTTCCTATTTATTTTGTAAAAGTTAGGCTCTCATAGTCTCATTCCACTATTTTCTTTTTTCTATTATATTTATTTTGTAAACACTTAGAGCTCGTTTCATGGTCAGGATAGAGAGACAGGATATGATACATTAATTATATTCTGTTTAAATCTCATGTTTTGATGCACCAAAGGGATAGGATAAAATAAACTTTGTAATTTCTATCCTGAGTATAGGCTGAGTTAGAAATTAGAAGACCATTCCTTATTTATTATCTTGATACTATGCCGTTTTTAGAATATTGTTATTTTAAAAATAATGGTAACATGTATTTTTCTATTATAATTAATAACCTGTCATTTTTATAATATTTAATTAATTAGGTGAGCAATTTTTTCATTTAATTATAATGATATCATGTTTGTTATCATGTCCGCGTCAAACACATGATAGGATTAATGTTTATCATGTTCTTATCATATCATGTTTCTATCCTATCATGACCATCAAACGGGCTCTTAGACTCTCGTCTTGTCTTGTCTTATCTTAATATTATAGAAGTAATAAAGTTCTCCAATTTAGTCATAGAAGATCACCATTTTGTATTGTCATCCTTTTGGAGGGAATACACTAGATGGTTCATATTGTTGCACAATTTACCCTTTTACCTTTCTGGTGGAAAGCTGTCAAGTTTCGTACATTGGGTGCTAAGTTGGATAATAAACCATGATCTGTGATGGATCCCACTTATGTAACATTGAGGATTTTAATGTTATATAACATTGCCGAATCAGGATGTGCCATGTGACACACCCCTTTTTTTGAAAGAAAAAAAGACAAAAGAAACAACACGTGAGAGAGAGGGGGGAAATCTCAAAACTGCAATCATTTTCTTCTTCCTCTTCAAAACAAAACTCAGCCACCATATCATAAGATTTTCGTCCACCGCTGTCGTCGACCTGGCACACCCTTTTCTTCTTCTTCCTTCCGCTTCAAAACATAATCATGAAGACAAACACAAGGTTGCTTAGAACACTTCCACTTGACTTTGACAGCACAAAGGCATATTTAAAGCTGATAGAAGGCATAGTTGTAGAACATAATGAATTGAGATTCTTTTGACATAAGTTTGTAACTTTTTTTAGAACATAATGAATTGAGATTCTTTGTTTCATTATGATTAATCTTGTCCATTTAATCGAACCATTATCAACATACAAAATGAAAACAGAAACACAGTACTGTAGTTGCAGAAATGGTGGCGGAGGCGGCGGTAGTGGACAAAAATCTTATGATGATGGTGGTTGGGTTTTGTTTTGAAGAGGAAGAGAAAGAGGAAGAAAAGGGTTTGCAGTTTTGAGATTTCCCTCTCTCTCTCACGTGTTGTTTCTTTTTCTTTTGTCTTTTTTGTTAAAAAAAAGGGTGTGCCACGTGGTACACTCTGATTCGCCAATGTTATATAACATTAAAACCCCCAATGTTACACAAGTGGGATCCGGTCTATGATAGGTTTGACAGACTCAAGAAATATTGTGTAGAACAACTTTTGACTAGATTTCTAAGCAAGTGGTATTGGGCATGCAAACCAACTCTTTTACCAAATTTTCAAGCAAGTGACATCCCTTATTCTTAAAGCTTATTAGGTTAAGCAACCACTAAACTTAAAAATTTCCCTCTAATTATGTTGCATTAAATACTTAAGTGGTTTACCCTAATATAATTCCCTCCCAAATACATGCCAATTTGAATTTTGAATTTTTTTTGTTTGGAAGTATAAGTTACTCACTTCGTATCAAAATATAAGCAAAAATGCTTTTTTAGATTCATTCATTTAATGATGTATATGGTCCATAATATGAACTACATACATCATTAAATGAATGAACCTAAAAAGTAAATTTTGCTTATATTTAAAAACGGAGGGAGTATTAATTTAGATGCAGTAACCAAGCTGTCTGGTAAAACATGATACATTAGCCTTCTTGAATTTCTAATAATGCATGATGGGAAAAACTGACTGCAGTTAATTGTGCCTATTAGGATACCCCATTTAATGTGTAGTGCACCAAGTTGGATGGACTCAATGTTTGATCTTTGAATGTTGATAGACTCTTACTTTATGTACATTATTATGTGCTTTAAGAGATTTTAAGACACTCTTCTAAATTATCCAACATCATCATCATCGTTCTCTGCATCCAAATGGGTCCTTCATTTTGTTACCAAAACTCAGTTTCTAGATCTCTTGATGTTGTTAATCTTCCCCGTCATTACATTTTGTTACCCTAATTTAATTGTTTTGTTCAAAGGTTTGTTCCTTCATCATTTTTTGTAATTTATTTCTAAATTGGGTGCATAATCTTCTTCGTTTGAATTTCTTTACTTTTTTTTTTTATTTCAAAATTGGGTGTTACTTAAGAGGACAACGAAGTTTTTTTATTTCAAAATTAAGGTAAGTGTTTATTGGTGAGTGGTTATCTACAGATTGTTTATAGGATTGAATAGAAATAATTAGAGAGGTTAAATGTGGGCTCAATCGAAGTTGTATATAAGTTTTTTTTTTTGTGAACATAAAATAAAAATAGCTTATGATATCAACAAGCTTGGAACTTAAAGTTGAAAAAACTTCTTCTGAATGCTCTAAATGTGGATGTTAGCTCAGACAAAGCATGTACTTAACAAAACTTATGTATAATATCTTTGAATCATCAAAATCAAAATATAATGAATGTATAATCTGAACCATTTAATTGTCAGGGAAAACTAAGAGTGTAGACATGTCCACCAGACATGTCCACCACAACCTATGATAATCCTAATACTCCCTCCGTCCATATATGTAACTCCTTTTGTTTTTTTCACAATTTTTAAGAAAAGTTGTCAGGATAATTAATGTGTCTGTTTTATGTGTTAATATTACCAAATTGTCGTTTGTTTGTACGTGTATTAAATTTGACTTTTCAAATATCAAGACAAGTTAGTGGTATTAATTAAGGGTATGTTTAGGAAAAAAGTAATAAATATTTCTAGTAATTTGAAAAGAGGTTTACAATTAGGGACAAAAATAAAATCAAATGGACGCTTAGATATAGGGACAGAGGGAGTACTTAATTTGAAATTTGACCTAGGAACTAGGTTTTCTTTAGACTATACTAGGTATATAACCCATGCGTTGCACGGGTTTGATTATAGTACATACCTAAAATATTTTTACAAATGAGAAAATAATAATTGTGATAAGCATAATTATAAGTTAAATGATTGATAATGTTGTAAAATATGTTGATATCTTTGTGTTTAATATAAATTTATACTAAAAATAAGGGAGTTGTTTATAAACTATATGAGAATTAATACTTATTTAAAATATCTTAAAGATGATTAATATAGTTGTTAGCGGGGCTTATTAATATTTCATAAGTTTGAAGTGGTATATCAAAATTCATATTTTATCTTAATAGTGTAATTATATAAGAACTTTTTTTTATGGATCGCAATTGCGCAGTCACAAGTTGTTTTTCTTTTAAATCTTGATATCACTGATTCATTTTAATCAGAGTTAGATGCATTCATGTTTCTCGGTCAATATATTGTTTATAAAATGGATTGAAATAAGATGTGATTCATATTTGATTGTTTCGTCTCTTTCTCTCTTACATTTATTCAAAATGCAATTCAATAAAACATTAAGGGTCAATAGTTGAAATATTTGGTAGTTTTATCTTGGCATAACGACTTATTTTAGATTTTCCTCTCAAACTTTTACTTAGTGGAATTAGTCCCATTTTTTTTGTTTACTTAATTTTCTTATTTTGCTTGTTAAAGTGAATAGGATAATAAGTGTCGCGTCATTTTTCGGAGATCAAGACTATTTGATTAGCGTTTGACTCACTATTTTTATTTCACGACTGACCATTTAATTTTTTTAAGAGAAAGTGGAAAAAAACTCAAATACCACTTTAAAAGATTTAGGGTTCGGGGGTTGGTTACATAAAGGGAAGGTATTAGCACCCTTTATGTTCGTAGTACTCTACGAGAACCTCTTGGTTTTATTTAATTTTCGTGTTATAAACTTGCTTGCTTTTGAAAAGGAATTTAAAGTGTCTAAGGAAATAAAGAAGCCTATTATCTACATTTTTTATTAATTTGGAAGGACATGGTCCTTTGCCTACGTACCCGTGAGGGATCAAAACCTCGTAGTTTGGGGTAGAAATTTCGTTTGATTTGTTTGGTGATTTTTATTAGTTTTGAAAAAAGTTTTAAAGAAAAAGCCTAGTGGCAAATTGGAATTGATTTGTATTTTTTATTTGAAAGAGACTACTCATGATAAAATTAAATTGTTTTAGACATTTGATTAAGAAAAAGAAAAAGAAGGATCGTTTGATTTTTGGAATCAAGGTTTATTATAAAAAATGTTTTTTGTGATTTTTGATTATTTGCATGTTTTTGTTGTGGTTTTTTTTAATAATAATTAAAACTAAAGTTTAAACTAACGGAGCATAAAAATAAAAGCGTTGGTACCTTATGGCGGTGTTGGACCGCCACAAGGACCTTTTACCTAAACTACCAAGCATAAAAATAAACATACACCCACACACGCACACATGCACCTACAACTATTATATTAAACCTACAATACATGCTATGGTATGCGAGAAAGTAAATAACGAAAAATAAATAATTTACATTTAAACCTATTATACATTCTAAGGTCTATAATAAAATAAAAGAGATAAAAAAATACGCAATAAATAAGTGGATGATAAATATGCAGTCTAGATCTAATTTTTTAAAAGGGAAAAAAAAAAAGTACTACCTTTCTGTTTGGTTTGCTGTCTGTGAGAAAAAAAAACCTTCTGTTTGGTTTGCTGCCTGTGAGAAGAACCTTCTGTTTGGTTTGCTGTCTGTGAGAAAAAAACTTCTGTTTGGTTTGCTGTCTGTGCGAAAAAACTTCTGTTTGGTTTGCTGTCTGTGTGAAGAAACTTCTGTTTGGTTTGCTGTTTGTGCAAAAATTGGTGTTTGGTTGACTGTTTTATTCAAAATTTGGTACTTGTGCTGTTGATGCGGGTTATGAACGAGAGTGAGCCTCTGAGAATGGTTTCTTTGCAGGTTGTGAATTTAGGCCGTAAAATTGTGTTTTGGTTGATGAATGATGGTGTTGTGATGTTGGTTTGGTTATTGTTGTCTCTGATGTTTTGTGACTCTGTAACTATTGCAGGGTTTTGATTAATTTTGGCCTCCTTCTTCTGTGTGTTTGCAGGTTGTATTTATAGCATTAGGACTAGAGTTATGGTTTGTTAAAAAGATGCAAAAAATTTGGGGAGGAGGAAAGCGTGTTTGTTACAGATTGCATATTTTGGATTTATACTCTTTTTTGGACTTATCATCTAATAATATAAATAAAAAGAAAGGATAATTATGCAGACTTGGATTTTGGATACTATTTGGACTTATCGACATTTTTTTTTTGGAATTTTTAGACAATTAATAATAAATAATTAAAAATAAAATAAAGTGAAAGTAATTATACTAAGAAAATAAAAATGACTAATTAAAAATAGGATTTAAAATTAAAGATTAAAAATAAGGAAATTAAACAAAAGATGGAAATTAAAAATATAAAATTAAATATAAATAAAGAGAGAAGAGGGCCCGACTCGGAACCAAAACATGAGGTATTTTAAAATAACTCTCTGCCGAAATTTTTACTGCAAAAGTTAGAGATTGATCAGGGTCAAATGACACGTGTCGGTGGGATCTTGGGTCAAAAATTGGGGTATGACAATAAGCAATTAAAAAAATTGTAACTCATCAATTTATTAATTTTAATTTTGCGTTAATATAGTGTTGAGTGAGACAATGATAAATAGTTTGGAATATGAAGAAATAAAAGGGTAGTTGAAATATGGGTGAAACGAACAAATGATTGTTGCATATATTTGTTTTTAATAACAATCATTTAAATATTTTTATTGATTTGACAATTCATTGATACATAAATAAGTTTCAAATAAAAAATTAAGGGTCTATAAATGATATTATTTAAGTGTTATCGATATTTTCATATGCTTCTCTAGAATGAAAGATGCAACAAAAGAAAAAAAAATGTAAGCTACACCATTTGGCCGATTTAAATAATAGAGTAAGTTGAGTCCATATATCCTTCCCAAAAAAAAACAAAGATTAAGACATGTGTGAAGAGAAAAAAAAAAGAGAAATAAAAACTATCATACACAATTAAAAATAATATCACCCAAGTATTGTTAAACTATCATACACAATTAAAAATAATATCACCCAAGTATTGTTTGAAGAAAGTGAAGATGGCCCAAAATCACATTCATACACACAATGATCATAAAATAAAACGCTAATAGCGTAGGAAAGAGTAACAAACACTACATAAATAAAAAACCGATCTACAACATTTGACCAATCTAAACAATAGAGTAAGTTGAGTCCATCCTGCCAAAAAAAACCCAAAGAAGATCAAGATATGTGTGAGAGTAAAAAAAAAGAAAAAAAAATACTATCATACACAGTTGAAGAACATCACCCAAAAATTGCTTGGAGAAAGTGAAGATGACCGAAAATCACATATTATACATAGAAGATTAAAACAAAGATTAAGACATGTGTGTGAAGAGTAGAAAAGGCAAACAAAAACTATCATACACAATTGAAAAATATCATCCAAGAATTGCTTAGAGAAATTGAAGATGACCTGAAATCACATATTAATACACACATTGATCATAGAATAAGACAATAATAGAATAAGAAAGAGTAATGAACATTACACAAAAAAAAAAATTGTGGTACACCATTTGACCAATCTAAACAATAGGGTAAGTCCATCCTGCCAAAAAAATACCAAAGAAGATCAAGACATGTGTGAAGAATAAGAAAAAGAAACAAAAATTATCATACACAATTTAAGAAGATCATCAAAGAATTGATTGGAGAAAGTGAAAAAGACCAAAAATCACATATTTATATACACAATGATTATAAAATAAGACAATAATATAGTATAGATTATCCTTCAAATCTTCTTCACCCTCATAAGTTGAGCAACAATATATTCTTCCATGTTCTTCAAAGGTTATTATAGTATAAATTTACAATGGTTAATTAAATAAGGTCAACGAAAGGGTGAAGCTAATTAATTAAAGAATTTTTTGTTTGGTGTAAGGTAATTAACAAATTTTGATAGGATAATGAAAAAGGAAAACTGATCAATTTTGAAATTACAACAGACACAAATATTAAAAATTTAAGATAAATCCAGGTTAAACGGCAAATGGGAATTTAGAAAAGCTTGGCATATTTATATACAAAGAAGCCAACTTGCCAAAGTGTTTGTTAACATACATATTACATAAACTCTTTAAAAAAAAAAACATATTACATAAACGAAATTTATACATATTACTTATACAATGACCATGTATCTAACAATAGCCCCAAATAAAAAGTTCATTTATTTATGTAACGTCTTTGTTAAAGTTTTGTCTACGGTAACATTGTGGCTTATGAATAAGAGAGAATTCCAAATAATGATTTAGGTCAGAAATGTGAGGAGTTTTTGTAACTTAAACAATTAATAGAGGATGATAGACTTTTTTTTTTATTGTTTTGGAGAGTAATTACCTACATCCAATAATTATTAGTTTCAATCTTTTAAGTTTAGAAGTTGTAAAATAAAATTTAAGTATAATTGCTTTGGATGTTTAATTAGAGATGGGAGTTAAAAGAGAATGGCAAAGTATCAATGGAGAATGAAAAATTAGAGCTCATTTAGACATGCCACATCATCAAAATTCTTGCATAAAAATAGTTCAAGTTTCAAATTCAAAGATATAATATAATAATATAATATAATAATATAGAAGATAGATAGATAGATAGATGATAATTAAATTTCAATATCAAACATCACAATTCAGAAACGACAATTAAACATAATCACAACAACACAAATTAGAGCGAAGATCATGAATAACAATGGAAAACAAAAGCCGTTCACTACCCATATATTTATACAACCCTTACGGTGAATAGAGACTCCCCCTTACTTCTAGTTTTACGAAATTGATGATTTTCTACGGCGAAATCTCTCTCTAGGTTATTTTCACTGTGTCTCCTTGCCTCTTCTCTCCACAACTCTAGTTTTTTTGTTGCCGCTTTGTTTCTCTCTTTCTCGGTAACCCTTTTTCTCTAATTCTCTTCTCTATTTATAAGCTCTAATTGAGTTTGTTACCAATCTTTTTAAATCATTATATGTCCTCTAGGTTTGTTACTAATCTTTTCAGATTACTATTTGTACCTCTAAATTTTATTACTATTCTTCCTGTAACTATATCACCTAGCTATTCACACCTCCCTCTGCTTAAATCATTAAAACACTACTCGACTCACTAACTACACCTCTTTTCTACCCATATTTGACGATGTAGTGTGTGTGTGTGTGTGTATATATATATATATATTTAAAGATGTAGTATATTTGACGATGTAGTATATATATATATATATATATATATATATATTTAAAGATGTAGTGTATATAGATCAGTAATATACCTCTGATATCCAAAATATTTAATGATATAGTGATTTTGATTATATATTTAATTAAGTGTAATTTATGAATTATTTGATGATGTGTCATTTAACGATGTGTAATTGATGTGCTATTTGAAGATGTGAAATTAATAGACGTGTTATTTAAAGAAGTGTAACAATTTTAAGATGTACGTGTGAATGATCTGTATTTTGTTAGATATCTTTTTTATATTCTTAAATATTGTTGATGCTCAAATGTTATTATAAGATGTTGATTGATGCCTATTGATTTTGTCAAATGAAAGTACATGTTTAAATGTGAATATTATCTGATTGTGATGTAGACATGCCTAAATGTAATTGAAGTGTTCTTTTATATGGATCTATACATGTGTTTATGTATTTCTTATGTTGAATATATTCTCACCCTTTAGTTGCGGGTTGGGCACCTACACCTTTGTGGTGTAGATTTGCAGGAATAAGAAGTTTAGTAGCAGTGAGTATTTAAGGATGGCTTTGGAGCCTACTTGTTTACTTATCACTTTTGGGGGTATTTATCAAGTCGATGCTCTGATTTGTGACATTAAGGATTGAAGATTTATTTTATTTTAGATTAGGTTTTAAAATTCTTTTGATTTCAGTTTTGATGTTGATACAAATGATTTGACAGTTACTTTGATGTTTTGAAAAATTTATTCCGCTGCTACGTTTTAAATTTAAATAAGTATTTTTGAATTGAAGAAGATGTGTGGCACCCTTGCATGTTTAATTAATTATTGTATTTTTATTAAAAAATAATATGTGGGGTTTAGGGTGTTACATAGTGGTATTGAAGCAGGTCGGTTCAGTCAGACCATGTCATAACTATTTTAATCCTCTTGTATGCGACAAGTATGTAAATATTGTCGATACTCATTCTAGTTGGTTAACGGTGGGAATTAGCAAAGTGGGGGAGACGTGGGGAGGTGAGCGTAACTTAGGAGTTAGAGAGCTGAACTAAGGAATTTTATCTGGATTGATTCTTTTAGGTAATTTTCGAGGGTGAAAATTCTTTAAGTGAGGAAGAGTTGTAACACCCTGATTTTTAATATTAGTTTATTAGTATTATTTTTAGATGATATTAATTTTAATATTTGAAATAGTATTAATTTGTTTGATATTATTAATTTAGTTATTCGTATTTATTGAGAGGATAGGTAAGGGAAAGTAAATGGATCGGTTAGTCGGTTAAAGAGTGGAGAAAATAATGTTTAGGAAGAAAATAGAGTTTATAGATAGAATAAGAAAGTAGAGTGAGAACGGAGATGGATTAGAAAAAATTGGGTAGAAAAGAGGTGTAGTTAGTGAGCTGAGTAGTGTTTTAATGATTTAAGCAGAGGGAGGTGTGAATGACTTGGTGATATAGTTAGTAATAAAATTTAGAGGTACAAGTAGTAATCTGAAAAATTAGTAACAAACTTAGAGGACATATAGTGATTTAAAAAGATTGGTAACAAACTCAATTAGAGCTTATAAATAGAGAAGATAATTTGAGAAAAAGGGTTACCGAGGAACAAAAACAAAGCGGCAACAGAAAAACTAAGGTTGTGGAGAGAAGAGGCAAGGAGACACAATGAAAATAACCTAGAGAGAGATTCCACCGTAGAAAATCATCAATTTCGTAAAACTAGAGGTAAAGGGGAGTCTCTATTCACCGCAAGGGTTGTATAAACATATGGGTTGTGAAGGGCTTTTGTTTTCCATTGTTATTCATGATCTTTGCTCTAATTTGTGTTGTTGTGATTATGTTTATTTGTCGTTTCTGAATTGTGATGTTTGATATTGAAATTTAATTATCTAGTCTTAAGAAAACCTAATTCCTAGGTCAAATTTCGAATTAAGTAGTAATTACTCAAATTAATTTCAATTGCTTGTTATTATCCATCGAAATCCATTCCGTGTTCCTATTTCCATTATTCTTTTTCATTCAAATTGAAGTTGATGTGCCTTTTATATATTGATGTTCGGTCACTATTGTTTCTTTTCATTCCAAACTAATTGCTTTGCGTTAATGCTCCATTATAATTGATGATATCGTGTTGCCTTTTGATAATGAATTTTTTAATTCACTAGTGTTTTGAACTAGTCTTTCAAGTCTGTGTGTTTATTTTTGGCTTAAATGCACTTTTCACCCCCTATGTTTTAAAAAGTTGCGATTTTTGTCCCCTTATAAAAAAAATGGATATTTTGACCCCCTAACTTTTGGCCCTCATTTGAATAGTTGATTTTATGCAAATTTCTCAGTCTCTGATGGTGTAAACTGGCATGGGGATAGAAGGATGTTGATAAGTGGAGTTCAAACTTGCATGTTGTCCAAACTGACATGATAAATAGAGTCCAAACTGATAAGTGGATCCTTCTTTAGGGGGACCAAAAGTTACACTATGCCAGTTTGGAATCCATTTATCAACATCCTTCTATCCTCATGCCATTTTACATCATCAGAGACTATGAAATTGTCATAATCTCCATCAAAATCAGCTAATCAAAAGAGGGCCAAAAGTTAGGGGGTCAAAATATCCATTTTTTTTATAAGGGGACCAAAATCGCAACTTTTTGAAACATAGGGGGTGAAAAATGCATTTAAGCTTTTATTTTTCTTCTTGCATCATGGTCATATAACACGCTGCTAAAGGTTTTAAAATATCATGTTATAGTTTTTGGTCCTAGCTTTAACAAACTATATATATATATATATATATATATTTTTTTTTAATGTTTGAACTATAGAAGAGATATGTTACCAATAAATATACACAGTAGGTTAAACTATTGTTCATCCTTGCAATTTGTCCGCTAAAGAAATGCTACTACTTTAGTTCAAATGGTGTATTCTATTTTCAAAGTGATTTTATAGAGGTGGTTGTTATAATGAAATTATTCCTGCTATTATATAAATGTGTTTGAGATGAACTATGTGCTCCATATAGATGAGTTATATGAATTTTTAACAAAGTGTAATTGATGTGTTATTTAACTATGTGTAAATAATAAGATATTTGACGATGTGTGATTGATGAATTATTTAACGAAGTATAACTGATGAATTGTAATTAATGTATTATTTAAAGATGTGTGATATAAATATGTGATATTTGAAGATGTGTGATTTAAAGATGTGTTATATAAAGATGTGCTATTTGAAGATGCGTGATTTAAAGATGTGTTATATAAAGATGTGATATTTGACGATGATGCTATTTAAATATGTGTACTTGTCGAGTCGTTTAAAGATGTGTATTTACGGTTGTTCCCTAGGAACATTCTGCACTTTTATATTTCGATCATCAGGCCTAGGCCTAACTAAAGAAGAACTTGGAACGTTGGTAGTTGAAGGAACACCAGCAGTGAATGGGGGTATAACGGTTCTCATTTCTGGTCGTGTCATTGGAACAGACGTAGAAATGGTTGAGGGAGCGGTTACTCCCATTTCCGTCGAAACTGGCATAGCCATGGTTACCCCAAAAGGGGTCGACACGTTTGAATCTCCCAAAGGAGAGGTCGCTTGTAAAGGTTGTGCTTGTGAAGATGATTGTGAAGAGGATGAATTGGCACGAGCCATATGTTTACCACTTCTCAGATGCATACACAAACAACTTGGTGTTTTTTAGCAATAAAGTTACCCGAAAATAGCAATAAAGTTACCCGAAAATATTTGATAATACTGAGAATATGAACATTGATGGTCCTGATACTGCTGTTGAGACCAATGTTGGCGATGGATTTATTCAACCATCTCCTGAGAAAATTGATGATCAAAAGGATATTGTGCCAGATGTTGGATCATCCTTGGGCTAACAGAGCAAATTGGTTGATGATACTGCAACCATTGTAGACGAAGAGATAAGTTTTGAAACAGCCTATGAGAAGGAAGGTTACTCTGGTGATACGGCTGTCAACTCACCCTCTGAGGAGGATAAGGAAGATCAACCTCTTGAGAAGGAGCAAGTTATGGTAAATGTCGACAAACTGGATTATGATGATATTCCCCTGGTCAAGAAGTATGGTGAAAGTGTTGCTAAAAGGTTGAGGAGTAATTAAGGGAAGGTTGTTCCTTCTGTGACTGAGAAAGCTGTCCCCTCTGTGTCTGGAACCCCCAAAGGTAAAAGTGATACCTCTGTGACTAAAACCCTCAAGAAAAAGACAAAGTCTATTGGTGTAGGACCTAAGAAAGCATGAAGCAAGATGAAGGTTCCTACTGGAAGATCTAAGAAGAGGAAGGATGTGCCCTATAGTGACTCTGAGTATGATGTTAAGGAAGATGTTCCAAACATCATTCCCTCTGCTACAAAGAAAGCTGTTGGAAAGAAGATCCTTCAGAGTGTTGACAATGTTCCCATTGATAAGGTGTCTTTCCACTACATTGGAAATGCACAAAGGTGGAAATTAATTTTTCATAGGAGGCTGGCCCTGGAAAGAGAGATGGGTAAGGAAGCTTTAGAATTGCTGTTGTGATGGAGTTCATCAAGGAAACATGCCTAATGAAGACAGCCTGCAATCTTGGTAATTGCTATTAAAAGTTGGTGAAAGAGTTTTTGGTGAATATCCCTGAAGATTGTGACAATCCTCTGAACCAAGAATATCAGAAGTTATTTGTCAGAGGAGAATGTGTCAATTTCTCTCCCAACATCATTAACAGATTATTAGGAATTGATGAAGCTGGTGTTGCTGAGCTGGAGGTGACTGACAATCAGGTGTGCAAGGAGATTACTAAAAACCAAGTGAAGGCGTGGCCCAAGAAGGGAAAGATTTCATCTGGAAAGCTCTCTGTGAAGTATGCCATCCTTAACAGGATTGGTGCAGCTAACTGGGTCCCAACAACACAGGTTTGGGTAAATTTATTTTTGTTGTTGGCTATAAACCTAAGATGGACTTTGGAACCTATATTTTTGAACAAACTGTTATGCATGCCAAAACTGATGTTGTCAAGTTGCCTATAGCTTTCCCCACTTTGCTGTGTAGTATTATCCTAGATCAACACCCTAGTATTAAGACTGTTGCTGATGTTCCTAAAAAGAGGGAATCTCCTCTCACCTTTCATTACAAGTTGTTTGGTAAGAATCATGTTTCAGACATTGTTGGAACATCTAGAAGTGCACTTGTTGCAGGTTTTAAGTCGAAAAAGGAGATTGTTGCTACCTTGAAAGATACCTGTGTAATGCTGGATGAAAGGAAGGCTCAGTTTGAGATGCTAATCCACACCTTAGAGAAAAAAGATGTTGTTGATGAGGGTGAGCAGGAAGGAAGTGAGGAAGCACAAGATGATGCTGGTAATGAGGATGAAGAGGAAGCTACTGACAACAGTGCCGATGCTGCTTAATGTTTTGGATTTTTTTGTGTAATTTCTGGATTATGGCTTCTCTTGTTTTTCCTTTTATGGGATATGCCCTGGATATTTTGTGCACTTAATGTGCCTTGGTCTATAATATTCGTATGGTATTATGCACTTATGTTCCTTTTGGTACTGTCTGTTGATTTATGCATGAAGAATTATTTTGGCTTATTTTGTGGCTATAAATGGGGAGTAGATAGATTGGCAGTATTTGCATGGTAGTACCTTTTGCTTGATGTTGTGCCTGATGTTGAAACATCTCATCTGTCTGCTTATGTTCTGCTTTTGAAGTTTTCCTTAGCATGCATGTATTCAGGGGGAGTAATAGATTTTATTAGTAGTCACTCTTGGGTTGCATCCTTGAGGGGGAGTGATAATTTTAAGTGTGATTGACTGTTATAACATCCAAGTATCTTTTGCTTGTGTGTATAGGAATTTATTTTTCCTATCCTAGCGTTGTTTTATCTGTGAGGCAAAGTTTTTTTCTGTTTCCGCTGCTGCATGTGTGTGATACTCTTTAGTGGTACTCCACAATTTCTTTCTTATCTGCTACATTCCATTGGAAGTTTTTTTTTTGAAGATATGGAAGTGGTTTTTAGAAGATGTTTTATATTTCTTCATGTTTGTTTGGTTATGTTGTTGACTGAAGATCCATATGTGTGTGGTATCTCTTTAGTTATTTGTATGATATTGTACTTTTCTTCATGGTTGTGTGTTCATGAGGATTGAAGAAATGTATGTTGTGTCTCTCTACTTTGTCTGCATGGCCTCAGGTTGTTTTAGCCAAAAATTTGCCAAAGGTGGAGATTGCTGGATATTTGGTAATTGGCCTCATTTTTGCTAAAACAAATATTCATGCAAGATGTTGGATACAATGTTTCAACATCTGGGTACGATTCATTGTGCCCTGATTGTGTTCCATATTTTACGCACGCTTTATCTTTTTAAGGAATCCACACCTAATTACTTGTTGGCCAAGACGCATGCTTTTTGTCCAGAATCAGATGTGTGATTATTTCCTAAAGTAGTGACAATATTTTAGGAAACTTTGGATATGTATTTGTTGTTCCTAAAGATGTTCCGACATTTTAGGAAGTGTATTGTTTGTTCCTGATTCTTGTGAAGCTGATCAACTCTTGGATCTGCAGTGTTTCCGAAGCCCAACAAGATTATTCAGCCCGTACTTCTTCAGTATATATACAAGGACGCAAAACCTAATTATTCATTCAAGCCGTCATATTCAGAATAGAGTTTTAGGGTTTTGAGTCATTGTTGATTTAAGCCTTTCTTGTATCACCTTGATGCAAGTATAAGATTGTATTTTTGAGTTGTAAGTTTGTATACTACTCCTAAGCTTTGAAGTACGGAGTCAGTTTGTGTTTGAAGGTGTCTTCAACTTATTTTTTGTAATCATATAATCACAGGGTGTGTGATTGAGTGGAAGTGAGATGGGATCTCAGTTCTAAGAGTTCCTAGGTTGAAGTCAGTATGGGTAGGTCCTAGGTCTTAAGTTGTAAACAATTCACTTGTGCCTCTAGAGTAGGTGTGTTTGTCACCGATCTGGGTTAACAATTCACTTGTGCCATTTACGTTTCTGTCATTTACTTTTACCTTGTTATGTTTTTTTTTTCCGCTAGTTAAATGTTTAAACATTGCATAGAACATTATATTACTAGCGTGTCGAAATTTCACTGTAGATGTTCCTTCTGTTACTCATTTGTCCAAGTAATGTGTTTGTTGTTTGTTTCTTAAAAAATAAAAAACTTTTCGTTCCGCCCTAGACAAAAGTGAACTTGTGTAGGGTTTTTGCTTCATGTATTTCCATCATTAATAAAAAAGGTCGTTTTGATCCCAGCTTTGTTTTATTTTATTTTGTGCCTTTTCTAGAAAAATGGTAACACAAATAGCCTAAAAAGAATAATCATTTCGAAATGTTTGCGTATAATCATAACATTTATTTGCTTACTAAAATCAACCATAAATCATACATTGATAAACCCGTTGAACACTTTAACCCAGTACTTCCTCCCAACTTTGAGTTCCCTTTGTTCGAAACTGAAGAAGAAGAGGATGAAGAGATTCCTGATGAGATCTCTCGTTTATTGGAACATATGAAAAACCATTCAGCCTCATGGTCGTGGCCGTTCTCTATGTGGGTCATCATATGATTGGTAAGATCGAACCAAAAGCTTCAAATGGACATCACTTCATTCTAGTAGCTATTAATTATTTCACCAAGTAGGTTGAAGCGGCATCTTACGCCAAGGTTACCAAGCAAGCGGCATCTTCGGCATAGAGGTATTTTAGAATACCCCATTTTGTTTCGTTTTTGGGTCCACTTTTTATTTATTTATTTTCTTTTTTTGTTTTGCAATTTATTTTTATTTTGTTTATTATTATTTACTCAACATTTTAATTCTGTTATTTATTAATTTGCATTTAGATTGTATTTTAGGAGTTTGTAATAGCAAAAATCACAAAAATATGCATGTATTTACTTTATTATTTATTTGGCTTTTTATATATCAAGAAAAAGCACAAGTATTAGGTTTCATTTTCGTTACTATCCAAGGAAAGGGATTCGTCTTGACCTAGTGTCACTACAGAACTCATGCACATTTAACCATCATTTATTTTTTATTTTTAGGCTTTTAATAAAAAAAATAAAAAATATTCAAATCATCTAAAAAAAACCAATTTAAAAAAGGAACTCTTTTTCTAAAAAAACCTTGATTCTTATCAAGAGATTTTCCCATTTTAATTTTCTTTAAAGAAAAAACTTTAATCCATTTGAGCATATTTAAACTTTTTTTCTTAAAACTAAAAAACACCAAACAAATTTCTCTTTGCCTTTTGGCTTTTATTTTCAAAACATTTTCAAAACTAATAAAAAAGCATCAAACAAATCACTTGACTTTTTACCCTGAACTACGTGGTTTTGATCCCACATGGGTACGTAGGCAAAAGACTTTGTCTTTCCAAATCATAAAAAAATAATAAAAAATATTTTCCTTTTTCCTCATTACACTAATCTTTTTTCTTGCAAGCAAATAATAAATAATTTTAGCCAAAAATAAATAAAGACAAGACGTTCCTATAGAGTATTATAGACGTTTACGGTGCTAATACCTTCGCTTTACGTATCTAACCCCCGAACCTTAAATCTCTTATAATTGTGGGTTTTGTTCTAACTTTTCCCCCTTTCCCTTGGAAAAATTAAAGCTCGGTGGTGAATCCTAATTTTGTGAGTCAATGCTAATCAATAGTTTGATCTCTGAAAATCACCGCGACACCCATTTATTGTGATAATACTGTTGCTGTTTGTTTGTCAAAGAATCCAATCTTACATTCAAGAGCCAAGCATATTGAGATCACACACCATTTTATAAGGGATTATGTTCAAAAGGTATTTCAGATATACAATTCATTGATACTGAACATTAATAGGCTGATATATTCACTAAACCTCTAACTATTGAAAGATTTGATTTTATAAAGAAAAAGTTGAACATGCGCTTTGTATCTGATTAATGCTTGCCTCTGAATGGGAATTCAGAATTTGGAATTTGAAGTTGTTTAAAAGCTAAGGTCCATCAGACTCTCTTATAAGAAACTCTGTGGAAATTATGCTTCTGATAACGTCAACATCTGAACTCTAGAGTCTAGACACTTTGCTTCTGATAGCTATGTTAGTGGAAAAGGTGGAAGTTACTTTTTGTGACATTTCCCCCACTAATGTAATAGTTACTTTGAGACACTCTGACGTGGTTTATTTGTATTGGTTTATAACAGAAAGGGCTATGATGAATTTATGCTTGAATGTTGTATCTCGCGCCCCCTCTGTCATTAATGTTTTTGTTTTTTGTCCCCTGTCTGAATTTCTAACGTTTTACTACACTTTCTTCTTTTCAAGCATCTCTCAAAATAAAGGTGGTTTAACAAATCCTTTTTATACATTCTGATGACTCTTCTATCTTGCGTCGGTACTTCGAGTGTTGTAGAAATTCTATAAGTGTTTTGCGACCCGTTTTACCTATAGAAAACTACTATTCATACATAGTAAAATAACTGGAAAAAAAAACCCTAACTTCCACGATAAGTACTTCTTCCATGTAGACAACCGCTTGTCCCCCACGTTTCCATTGAGGAAACGACTTCTCTTTGAAATTTGAAATCTTCTCGCCTCTGAAGCCAACATAGTTTAACGTTATATGTTTTTGATGATGTTCTTTAGCCTTGTTTATATTATAATAGTTGGCTAGTACTTAGCATGTTAAAGCATCCATCATCTATGTCTCTTGGTCTTAGGATTCACTTGTGTCTTGTGCATTACTCACCCACTTTAAATATGTGTCATTGCTCATCTTCTCACATTTTGAACCGATTCACCACATTTGGATGCTTATACTCCATGTTTATGCTTTGATTTGCCCATGTAGAAATCCTATTCTTATATTAATTTGACTTCATATTTGGATGTTTTATTGTGATCATTCTAAAATTATGAAGTATCATGTTGTTGTCAATTTCGTTTTTAGAAGAACGTTGGGACAAGCCTTTTTTTTTTCTTTATGTTATATTCAACTTATTTACTTTCCTTGAATTTTGGTCCAAAAAATTACTTTATAATATTTATTCTTTAGAAAATGAGGCTATTATTTTTTAGAAAAATAAAAAATGCTTTACTACCTGGTAGTTAGTCCTACGCTAAAAAGTAATTTCAAATTAATAGCCAATTAAAATCTAAAATAATAATATTCTAATTTTCTAATTAATTAAATTTTTAATTTCTTTTACTATTTTTTTTGTGATAAAGCCAAGAGAAAGGTTGGGCATCCGGGAGAGTCTGAAGCATCCCAACTAGGTTGACACCCAATAGACACCTCATCCTCTACCGCCTTTTCAATACGTAAATTTTATTAAAAAAAAGGAAAAAAATTTACAATGAGGGGGGACTAAGCCAATACCCTCTAAATAAAAATAAATATTTACATAAAACTAGAAACAGAAATAGCTAAGAAAATTTGTAGTTCGGCATCCCATTTCTGTCCTTAGCAAAATCCGCTCCCAAAGAGGGGGACGACAGAGTGAACCACAAAGTGTCTTGCATATCATGCCCCAAGGCTGCTAGGCCATAGACACATTAATTTCCTTCCCAGAAGATATGAGAACAAATAATAAACAAACCATTGTGAGTGCAGTTGTGCCAACGGTTCCGAAGACAAACAAGAATGGAATGCCTGAACCGCACTAAAGGAGTCCCCCTGATATTCCAATAAATAATATTCATTTAAACGGTGGGAGGGGACCCTGAGAGCAGGTTTTGTATGCAGCCTTTTGCACATTCTTTTTTTTCTGTGACTTTGAAATTACCTCAGTAAAAGGTACCTCATTATTAACAGCAGCCTTCGCTAACCACTCTTGCATAAAATTTAAGTCCTTCTGTAGCACCAGATGTATTGGAGCACCCTCCGGAGCCATAATGCTACTGACATCTAAGGCTTTCTCACAGAAGGGAGATAAAATTTGTTCATGGTTTTCTTCTACATCATATCTAACAATTTCATCGGATGCATTCTCAAGTTGCATGCATGTATTACTAATAATAATAGGAGTATGAGAAGTATTAGTTACCACCGGTGTCAGAATTGATGATGATATATTCTCTGAATGATTAATGGAAACATCCCCCTGGACGGGAGATGTTGCTACACCGAGCCTGGCTGCTCCCTCTTCGGCCTCAAGGGTAATTTGGAGTGGAACATCTGTATTCGTAGATTCTTGTTGCACTGTTTTTGTTTCCATTTCCAATGTTACGATTTCTGTTTCCTTCTCCAAAGTTGCGGTTTCATTCTGAACAGGGACATAAACATCCAAATTTTGTTGAGGAACTGCCTCTGTTTCATCATCTACATTGATCGGTACTGAATTGTTTGCCTTCGTAGAGCCAAAGGCAGGAGAGGAACCAATGCTAGATAGATTCTCTTTAGTAGGTACCCAAGTAACCTTCTTAACCGGGATATGCTTCTTCCCTTGTGCAATCTGCTCCTTAGCTGTGGTTGTTTCCTTCCTAGGATACAGACGTCGGCAAGCAGTTACATCATGCCCTATGCTTTGACGGTGAGTGCAGAAATCCGGTAACCATTCATACGCCACTTCCACCGTAAAATCAAACCCTTCCCTTTCAACAACAATTTCATGAAAGAGCTTGCGAGAGAAATCTATATCAACCAAAATGCGGGCATAGTGACCGAATAAGCGTTTGGTCGTCGCATTGTCGATAAAAAGAGGAGTGCCCACCGCACTTGCGATCTCACGGAGCGTCCGCTCCATCCAATACTTCTGAGGCAGTTCAAGCAATCAGATCCACACCCGAGCATGTGTATTGCACTGAGTACGCATGTTGAAGACTTTTGACCACTCAAAGAGCCTAAGAACACCCGACTTCAAGTTCATCGTGCCCGCAGCCCAGACCAAGCGCATATCCATTTCGTTGGCAAAGAAAAATTCATAGTACCCCCTTCCTAGAGAAAGCATATGCCATGCACCTCATGTCTTCCAAAGCTTCTGTAATTTTGATTCAATTTCCTTTGTAGAGTAGGGCTTGTCTCCCTTGTTCAAAACAAGTCTTCCCCGCAAATTAGACTTGCAAAAATTTGTTCCACGCTCATAAAAGTCCTGATTAATCTTAATACTGACTCTCTCATACTGACTCTTTCTCCTCGAATCGACGGTTGAGGCAAATTATCATTTGAAGCAGCCTTAGTGGAACCTGTCAGTGCCTGGCAAATGAAACCACATAGGAAGCCACCGGTACATGAGGTGTGGGAACCCTCGCAGCAGAGGGAATTGGTGCTGGAATCGACATCTCTGCTTGCCAATCAAACATGGCAGCTGAGATCAAAGACACGCAAGGAAGTCCAACGGTTTGGAAATAACAATTCTCAAACGGTGAGTGATGCACAAAAACCAACACACCAACAATGATAAATTATATGGTGGCAGCAAGTAGTGATTCGAAATCAGCAAGGAGTATAGCTGATTGGAAAAAGGACAAATCCAAAATTGCACAAAAAACAAAACTAAAATCAAGCACGTGATGGAGGCTTGAGAATGATCAGAAGTGCCTATGAATTGAACAAAGCCAAGAACGTGATGATGATTGGAAAATATCAAAATCACGTATATGATGATGGTGTACGACGCTCATGCTAGAAGAGAAACCCTAGCAGAGCGTGTCAATCCTCATATCCAAATAAAATAATATATTATTTTTTTCACTAAAAATATAGATTGTTGCGTTATCTTAAAACAACTTAACGTAATTCTTGAAAATTAAATCGAATAGTAGAGACAATTCATTTACTTCCTAGCGGAAGAAAATGTTATCTATGTTTTTTCTTCAAGACGAAGATAAAACATATTTAAGTTATGATATTCCATATTCACGCAACTTGGATAGAGATGCAGTTGATGATGTTCAGACCACCAAATTTCATCACACAATTACTACTTCGGTACTTCCAAATCACAATTTGAGATTAAATGTTGGAGTGTCACTAATGCTATTATGGAATATAAACCAGATATTATGATTATGCAATGAAACAAGACTGATTGCATATAAGGATGGGAAGATGCGGGCTCTAAGGAAATGGCATATTAGGAAACAATTTCCTTTAGACGTTTCATTTTCAACGACGGTTAATAAAAGTCAAGAGCAATCACTTAAACATGTTGAAATATATCTTTCAACGTTTCCGTTTTCGCATGATTAGTTATAAGTTGAAATTTCAAGAGTTATTTCAAAATAAGGGTTGAAGATATTAATAACATATGAAGAGGATGCGGAAGCTATTGTAACTTCAAATGTGCGCTTTATAGAGATTTGTTTTGTAATGTATGATGACTAATGTCGTATGCAACTCATTTCTAAATATTATGAATGATTTTGGTACTATTTTTAGGGATAATAAAAAATTTCTCATCTGAAGTGTTTCTTCACTAAAGAAAATTTATAATTCAAGTTATTTGTATTTATTACCTTTCAATAGGACCCCGTGTTTCACATGGGTCGTAAGTCTAGTTTGTACATAAATGGACACATTAACTAATACTAATTTCTCATAATGAAAATGTAATATATAATATGCGTTTTTCTTTAGAGACAAAGGTCGATGTGACCATAACTCGGTTCTTAAGGACAATATACTTTAGTTTGCAGAGGCCAGAGTTCAATCTTCGGATTCCCTATTTATTCATCTTATGAGCTGAATTTACAGCCACCAAACTACTTGAAAAAATATATATCCAAGGACAGATGTAGTATTGTAAATTATTTTTGTTTGCTTAAAAGTTGTTAAGAGAATACATATAAAAAAAATTAGTAAATTATTTTAAAAAATTAATTAAAAAGAAATCAATTAATACATGGTCAAAGTTCTTTAAAATTTAATGTAAAGAAATATAGTAAATACTTGTTTTTTTTTTGGTCAAAAGTAAATACCTTTTTCTAAAGGTAAAGTAATTACTAGGTCAAATTTTTTTAAAAAATAAAATAAAATACTTGGTCAAAGATAATTTAATTTTTTTCTTTTAGTCTAAATACCCTAATTAATAGAAATTGACCTTTTTGGTGAATAAGTGAGATGTCTCAAGAATTTGAAACTTAGACCCCTGCATATATAATTGAACGTCCCTATTAACTTAATTAGCTTCACTAGGAAAGCTGTTTTTAGGACCAAAAAAAAAAAGGAAAGCTGTTTTAAACTTTAACGTAAGGAAATAAGAAATGAAAACATATATTATATTTTAAACAAAAGAACATATGTGAAATTTATATATATGTAAAAAAAATAATGAAAAATATTTATTATCATTTAATGGAAAATTTGTTAGTCTTCAAAAAAAACAATAAATATAACTTTTTTCTTTTAAATTTAGTAAAAATTAATAATATTAATTTTTAATCAATTAAAATATCGGTAACTAAAAATAAATCTCTTGAAAGGAAACAAGCCCTGAGGACTCATTTGGATTGACTTATTTTTAGCTTATGCAAAATATCTTATGAAAATAAATTAGCTTTTATGTATTCATAAGTTTGTCAAGGTAGTTTTTGTAAAAATATTTTACATATAATTTTCGTTAGTAGGAACAAATAAACTAGCATAAAACTTTTTTATTTGCATAAACTATTTACATAAGCTTAAAAATAAGTCAATTCAACAATACTCTAAATCCATTGCATATAGGAAGGTGAAAATAGATCAAAAGGAAACACAATATTAAATTAATTGTTTTTTTAACAAGTATATTAAATTGATTGTTAATATAATTCATTTTGGCTTGATCAAAATAATTTAACGGTCAAAGAAAAAAAATTCATACTAGGAAAATAAAAATAGATGAAAAGGAAACATAATATTAAATTAATTACGGTCAAAGAAAAATAGCATAATAGGAAGGTGAAATAGCTGAAAAGGAAACACAATATTAAAATAATTTCACGGTCAATGAAAAACATATGAAATTAATTTTTACTATAAAAAAAATATTTTTTGAGGCTATAAAAGAAAATCATGTTGACGGAAACAATACAACAGAAACACCACCAAAAAAAAGGATACAGCAGAATACTCAACTCGTAAGTCGATTAAGTTGATTTCTTCTTTATTTTTGTTTTATACGACTTTTGATTTAAGAAATCTCTTTATTATTTTTTTCATATCAGATCAAGATCCTCTTTTTTTTAAGGCAAAGGAGATTGTAGCATAAGCTACAACCCCATGATATATTGATATCAGATCAAGATCCTCCTTCCAATTCACTAACATGAGTTTTGCGAAATATTTTTGATTTGACCCCCTCTCCCTTCATCTTTGTGTTCTATAACATTATCCTTTATATAATAAATATATGTAATTTTCATGACGTTTCTCTTCAATTGTCTTAAACTTTGCATGCACTTACACTACACCGTCTATAGAAAACGTTTTGAATTTTTCATTCATTCTTTTCTCTACCGCTTCTTCTTGCTTCTGTGTAGGGGTAAGATTAAGAACCAAAGTGAAATCTACAAGGCCATAAAGTTCATTAAGAAAATCAAATCTCTTTTATGATAGTGAAAAATCTCTTGTTGATTTCTCTTTGGTTCTCATTCTCACACCTAGACAAAAACATGAAGTAGAGAAAGTGAAAAGGATAAATAGAAAGTTCAAAATGTCTTCTCTATGCAGTGTAGTGTATCTGCACCCAAAGTCAAGGTCAATTAATGAGAAATGTAATTAAAATTCTTTATCTAATCATATAATAGATGATTTGATAGTTGACCTATAGATGAGTGAGATGGGGTCAAATCAAAATTCTTTCACAATATGCCTAAGAAGCTATTACTGATGTCGCAATCAATACAACTTGTCATGTTGCCGAAAGTAATCCTCCCCGACGAGCTTATCAGCAAAATACTTTCGTAGCTTACGGTCAAATAATGTATGAAGATGAAATTTGCGTCCTTTTTTTTTTCCAGAAACATTGAGTGTGATATGTATGAATATTGTTGTAGTTGCAAAAAAAATGCTTTGAATTTGACTGTAATATATATTTAGTTGATTGGATATCTCATTTCAATATATTTTGGTTTATTGTGTTTGTAGTGTTTGTAGTGTTGCCTGGTTTAGTTGAAAACCTTGTACTAGCAAGTGTATATTTCTAAGACTTATTGGAACCTTTTATTTTGTATAGATTTTGTATGTCATCTTTGTGAAAACTTTTAAGCAATTGATTGTCTTGGTTCTCTGCAATCTTTTATAGGTATTGGAGATTTCTCGTATCTAATTATTTATGGATGTTTTTTTATAAATTAGATTCTATATATCTTTGAAGTGAAACATTCTCTCACAGAGTAATGAATCTAGGTTGAAAGAAATCAATATGTTGTCTTTTTATGGCTAAATATCTTTCATGATAGAAATCAATCTAATCATAAAACAATATGTTGTCTTTTTGTCAATATGTTGTCTTTTTGTCATAAAACAAGGTAGTGAAAGTACTCTTAAATTTAAACCGTGTTATAAATATTAATAGTGGATGTCCAAATAGCAAATAGGTTAATGAGCAATACTACTATGTTATTGGGCTTAGTTCATAAGCTACTCTATTTTCCTATAAATAGAGTTCATCTGTAACATTCAAGAGTATATCAATGAATAAGAATGATTATTCTTATTCTCTTTTCTTCTCTTTCTCTCTGTTACTTTCTCGAGCTTACCAACCTGAGGTATGCAATTCTTCTTAATCTATTTTTGTGTAAATAAGTTTTAATTTTTGTATCGTTGATTATAGAGAGACTATACTGTTACAGTTCCATTATTTGGAAAAATCTATTATGTAGTTCTTGAAGAACTCAATATTATTCTGTAAATTCCTGAAGAATTCAAAAGCGTAGTTCTGGAGAACTCAATACTATTCTTTATGAATTCCGGAAGAATTCATCAAAAGAGTAGTTCTGGAGAACTCAATATTATTCTTTATGAATTCCGGAAGAATTCATCAAAAGAGTTACATCCTTGAAGGATTCGTACTAAATCGGTTATATGGTTCCCGAAGAACTTAAAAATCATAATTTTTATCCTCCATGAATTCCTGAAGAATTCAATGATGATGCATGAGTTGTACAAAGAATTGATGAGGGATTGTGAGTAGTTCGTGAAGAACATAAAAACTCAATGATGATGCATCCTAAAGGATTGATAAAAAAGATTTTAAATAGTTCCTGAAGAATTGAAGCACAATTTTATGATTCGTGATTCTTAAAGAATTCAATATTAAATTGATGCATATCACACAAATAATTGATTAGTTCAAGAACTCAATTTTTTGTAATATTTATTTATTATTTATACATCCTTGAGAGATGATTGTGATTTTCTTCTATAAAACAAATTAGTGTGTTACTGCCTCCTTATATATAGGCAACTTAATCTCATTTGAGGCAGATTTATTGAAAATTTAAAAGACATTAGGATTGAATATTGTGAACGTGTGTTTTACGTTTTTTATTTGCGAAATCCAATTTATTTATTTTATCTAAATTTTCCATTAATTACGTTTTGTTTCTCTGCCTTTTAATTAAAAAAAAACGAAACTCAATTATGTTTTGTTTCAAATATTATTAAAATTGTTTTGAAACAAATCTTTAAGTTTGAGTTTGTTTCTCCCTCATCGATATGCGCCTGAGTGTCTTGTATACAAAGATTTGGAAATATGTTTAAATCAATGATGGATTTGAATTGATTTTAGATCATCATATTTATATCATTGATTTCAATTGATATGCACTTATCACACGTTTAATCTCTATTTTAATTAAAATTAAAATTGACTCTACAAAATAAATTTTGGTTATGATATATATATTTGTGAAATATTTGTTGTATTTTAATAATGAATCTCATCTTTTGTTATTCAATTTGGTAGTACATTAAACAAAGGTTTGATTTTTTAATTTTGAGAAATATTGACTCTACAATAAATGTAGTGAATCAATAGTGACATGAATATTTTTTGGTATATATAAGATTCAATTTTATTTCATTTTAAATTGAATATTTGTTTTATAGCATGATTATGATATTTGAAATTTATTGTTACTAAATTTTCTACAATAATATAGTTTCAATCATGCATTTTGGAGGAACCAAGAGTATTTTTCATAAATTTATGATGCAAGGAATCAATGTTAGTATTGCACTTCAAAATTAATTAATGAAGGCTCCGAAAGAGCTAATTTATTGTTACATGGATGAACAAAGTTATAGAATGAGATTACATTCTCATAAAATTTTATTGAGATTTAAGATATCCATCTAAATTGTTAAATATCTCTATATTATGATATATACTCTCAAGAAAATAAGTGTCGTGAATTTTTTGAATTTTTGAATTTTTATCTCTGATTTGTTGTACTACACGTATATTAATGCATGCAATTGAAGCACACATTAGCGTAAATCAGAAGTTTACATATTATATTAAGTTTGTCGTTGGCAAGACCGGTTGGGTTATCCCGATTCATTATGATGCGAAAATACTTAAATTTTGATGGATTTGTGTTGAAGAGTCAGAAGATTCTTCAATCAAATATTATTATTTTTGTCTTAATTTTTTCTTTCAAGGAAGTAGAAAATTTGAGGATTTTAGTCTCTCAATATATATAATTGCGTATAAGGTGATATTTGTGAATCAATACACCGAAAATGTGGATCAACTTTATTATTAAATCACAAACCGGAAGTTTGTGAGATTGTTCTGTCAACAAATTTGACAAAGAGTTTATTTTCTGAACTTTTCAGAAAGCATAAGTATCTTTTGCACAACTGCTAGCATATGCTCATAAAAAAAAATGGACTTGAAGATCCATTCTTTAGACGTCTAAAGTTAATTGTATAACTGATACTTATATAATCATACCTTATAAACTCTATTTTGGTTACGAGACCATACCTTATAAACTTTATTTTGGGAATCAACAACCATGCATGTTGATATATTGATTCGCGTCAAGCCAACAAGTTACAATAAGTAAGTCCTCCCCTTAATTCATAATTTATTTTAGTTTAACAACTTATTATTTCTCATCTAAGTAAATTTTTGGATGTGTTGTGTATAACACAATTGCTCCAATATAATGCACTTAGATAGATCTTGAAAGAATATTGGGAAAATGTATTGATATGAATCTTCATTTATTATAAATTATGTTGAGCGAACTTGTTTACAACTTAGTAGGTTAAATTATATTAATCAACTCGTTTACAGCCCAGCAGGCTGATTATCAATGGATAAATTAGTTTTCCCAATATTAAGGGGAGAGAATAAGCAGCTGAAAATGTGAATTTGAAGTTCAAATAAATTATTTGAAATGAAATATTATTGTCTCTTCTTAATCCTCAAGATATAACTCATTTGCAAAGTTAAGAAATTAAAATAGAAGCTGCTAATGCTCCAAACAAAATAGATGTCCCAGTCGGATAATAAAATATTGCAAATGAGCCTCAACCATGCATAAAGTGTGGTAGACCAATCGGTTCCAAATATAAAAGTCCTCGAACAATAAAAGGAGCTAAAAAAAAAAAAAGATAACCCAAATAAGGATGAGGAAACTCTAAAAGAGTCGTTTGACAAAATTGAATTTTAAGTTCCAGAAGAACTAACCAGGTACCTGAAATTTATGTAAAAGAAAGAGATCTCGATAAATTATGTCATGAATGGAATGAGTTGGAACCAAAATAAAAGTTAACGTTTATGATGTTTTTGCATATAATATAGAACTATATGTGATCAATAATAACGAGGATCATGAATTAAAGTCTATAAAAGATTATAGAAAAAGGAAATATTTGCATGTGGAAAGAGACAATTCCAGTGAAATGAAACTCGCTTTGTAAAGTTGAACCTTTTGGGCTTGTAGTCCGCACACTTGAAGATGTGAAATTAATTAGATATATGTATGATTTTTCGCACGAAAGAGAATTATATTGATAAAATACATACATATAAAGTTTGATATATTCACTGGAAGTGAATGATAATTATTTTCAAGAGGCATATTCACCTGAAGTGAATTCAAGAACTTTTTATTGTCTAGTTAAGTTTAGTAGCATATTAAAGGCTCAATTTTGATGAAAGATATGTTACAATGTATTTGTATGGCTCGCTTGAAATTGATGATTATATGAAACTCCATGAAGAAGCTAACTTTCATGAGATATTGAATAAATGACATCATATGTCCATTTTAAGGACTCGGAAATGAATTTGTTATAATCAATTTTATGATAATGGTATAAATATTATTAGAACTCTTGAAGAGATTCTAAAAGTTGTTATATAAATATTGGTATAGACAAATCTATTTGGTTATGAACTACAATGATTATGATGTCACTTGATATTAGAATAGATCATATCCTCAAGAAAACGATAAACAACTTGAACTGGTCCTGAAGTATCATATCTTAATTCAAACGAGAACATTAATGTATTTTGTTACTTATATGTATTGTGGTATTTTGTTTTGTCAATATTAGTAAATACATATATCAGAACAAAGTTAAGCATATGTTTTGTATCTCAAGGAAATAACATAATCAAGGAAGTGAAGAACGCTCTTTTATCAAGGATGATGATTTTACAAGTACAAGAAACTTGTGGATTTCTTAAAGGGGTCTTGCAACAACTTAATATGAAGAAACTTCCCAAGCACTACTAATTTGAAGAAGACTATGAAGACAAACCAGATATTTCAACAAAGTCGCTGCAAGTAAACTTTTGAGTAATTAGAACAAATATTATTTGACTTTCTTCATCTCATATATGATTGTCTTTATGAGGGGGAGACATAAATGTGGTCTGCACTCTTTTTCCCTTAACCATGGTTTTGTCCCATTGGGTTTTCCTGGTAAGGTTTTTTTTAACGAGGTAGATTATCATACACAAAAAGGATATTGTACTCTTTTTCCTTCACTAGAATTTTTTCCTATTAGGTTTTTCTCTTGTAAGGTTTTAATGAGGCATATCCTCAATGAACATTCAAGGGGGAGTGTTATAAATATTAATAGTGGATGTCCAAATAGCAAATAGGTTAATTGACCATACTACTATGTTATTGGGCTTAGTTCATAAGCTACTCTATTTTCCTATAAATAGAGCTCATCTGTAACATTCAAGAGTATATCAATGAATAAGAATGATTATTCTTATTCTCTCTTCTTCTCCTTCTCTCTGTTACTTTCTCTGTTCATTTAGTTTCATAACAAACCCGTCTTTGATGTTATTTATCAAATAAATCCAATCTTGAATAAATAAAATAAAAGATTATGATTAAAAAACAAAAGTTACCTTTTGTAAAAAATAAATAAATCATATTCACATTTATACATTTCACTTTTCAAATGTATAGTGAGGTGAATGTTTTGATTACGAACATTGACTCCAAGATATAAACTTTATCATGTGCTAAGTCAATTTAAGAAATGCACTTGAATGGCATATTACAATAGTTATAATCTCAATATGACATCTCTATTGAGTAATTGTGTTTTTTAATAGATTCGTGCATCATATGGGTCCAAAGTCTAGTTTTTAAAATAATTTCTATCTTACAACCGTGCGGCAAATAATTTCTACTTGGTAGCTACAATATTTATTTTTCTTAATTCAAGTTGATAATGGACGTTTTTTAAAATTTTTTATGCTTCCATAGTTTGTTTCTTTTTTATATGAGAAATAAAATTTTGAAGAGTTTATTCGGTACTCGAACCCATTACAAAGATTACAAGAAAGATACAACATAGAATAACTGACCCTCTTCCTTAAAGCAATAGACCTGTACCCCTGTTTTTTTTCTTCAATGACAAATGTTGGTAATATATGCCCATTTTCCTTCCTAAATCCTCAATTAATTATTTATGGGACCTAAAACTCAACTCATAATTGTTATTTTTTATTTCCAAAGACTCATTTTCTATTACAATTCAAAGTTCAGCCAACCTCGTTTGCCCTACATTTAATTCCACGCGTTTTTCCCGAGAAAAGACCACAGGGCTCAATGCACACATGCAATGACTTTGGACTTCTATTCCTTGGAATAGTCAATCTAGGGTTGTCTCAGCGTTTCTAAAATCATTCTTCTCACTTTGTGAGAGAGTGAACTCCTCCTCCTTCTTTGCAAGAGAGTGATACAGTGATCTCCCATAGTTTCTCAGTTTCTCGCGTCACCACATATATGTGTTTGGGTGTTCCTTTTGAAAATTGGAGACGAAAGTGTTGTTTGAAATAAGCCAGAAGGCAACACATGTGATAAGTCTTGCTCGCTATTGATTAGGCTATGCCAATGTAAATTCTAAAGACCCATTATGATGTGGGTCGGGTGATATTTACCGATGTTTTTGGTAAACAACAAGGGTTGGTTTTGATTATTACAAGCAGGATCAAACCAGAAATCCAATGACAAGTTGTGCATTGTTTTTCAGGAAAAATGTTTTGCGTTCATTAAGTTCATAGGTTGCTTTACGAACAAGACGAGACCTTATGGCGTCTTTCGACTGAAAAAGGTTTTTAAGAGAAAGACATAAAATTAAAATTGCAAAAACTTAAAGGAAAGATAATTTGCATTGCATTAAAAATAATGGTGGTTCGACAAATCCTTTACATACATTATGTATGACTCTTTTCTCTCGCATCGATACTTCGAGTGTTGTAGAAATTCTATAAGTGTTTTGCGACCCATTTTCCCTATGGAAAACTACTATTTATACATAGTAAAATAATTGGAAAAAAACCTAACTCCGCGATAAGCACTTCTTCCATGTAGACAACAACTTGTCCCCCACGTTTCCATTGAGGAAACCGCTTCTCTTTGAAATTTGAAATCTTCCCGCCTCAACGGTATTTAGTTGACTTCGACGGTTTTGCATTCCTGACTCGTATCTTCTTGAACTCCAAGGCTTTTAGACCCTTTTGCGCTAAGTCCACATCTCGTCAAACTCATCAAGTTTAAAGGTATAGACTTCAGTTCCTGCAAAGATAAAAGTCAACTAATGTTGACTGCATTAAATGAGCCTGTTGAATTTGCAGGCTAACAAATTACCGCCCAAAAATGCCATTTTAGACTGAAAATATTCAATGGAGAAGATTGGCATTTTTAAAAAACTCAAAACTCTAAGCCTTTCTAGAGCAATGATGTAGTATTTTTGCATCAAACAAGATAAGTATTTATAAATCGTCTCCTCAGGGACTAGTGCGATATCATGGACCGTTCGACACGAAATATCATTCTAAGTTAAAAGATTGATTGTTTGTTTGTTTAACTACATAAACTAAAGTGTAAAAGTAAATGCTGAGAGTAACAAGGCGAAGAAACATTGGAATTAGGGTTCCCTGATTAAGCGTCAAACATAACCTAATAATCACGTATAATGACTCTAGCGTTTTACCGATATTATCACGTACCGCTCAACAAGATTATTCGTTTCCAAATAATCTCGTGAAACCAATTGTATTCTTCAATAGTTGATTTCCCAAACTATTGAACAATCTAATTGTCGATCGTATCGTTCAATCGACGATTTCTCAATCTATTCAACGATCCGAAAGTTTTACATTCCGATACTTTGTGTGATTATCAAAACATCAATCCTATGTCTAGAATTGTTGTTTTGATAGATGAATATTCTAAACCTAGATTCAAAGGTACTTTTCAATAACAATTAAATCAAAGATAGGAATTGGATTGCAAGAATAACTTCAACATCAAGTAAATTGCTAGAATCATATTATACAAGATCAAAGGATTACATTTTAGGCTCAATCAAGTACCTCTAATCCCAACTAAGAAGAATTAGCTCATCATTGTCATGTGAACTTTACAAAAGTGGAAGATAAGTTGTGAATCCATGCCAAGACTTTGATTTCTCCAAGGATCTTGATGAATTCTCACTCAATCACTCTTGCTCTATGAAAACCCAAGATTTTCGCCCTGTTCTCTATCTAAAATTCTAACTGACTCCCTCTGAAAATGAAAGAGGAGGCTTTTATAGAGTTTCTGATCTGCATGTACTCGCCTCGCGAGCAGAATCACTCGCCATGGCGAGTTGCGCTTTCTTCGCCTATGGGTTTTTGCCACGTCACCTCTGAAGAGTTTTGGCCGCCCTAACTCGCCTCGCGAGTAAAATCATGCGCCATTGCGAGCTCTGCTCACCTCTAGTTCGCCATGGCGAGTTGAAGGCGAAGGGAGAAAAACTCTCTGCCATGTGCTCGCCTTGGTTTCGCCGTTGCGAGTTGGTGGCGAGCTGCTCGCCTTTCCTTGCTCGCCGTTGCGAGTTGATGGCGAGTTGCCATGATCTTTGCCTCTTTTTTCTTGGTTCTTTTCCTTCCTTGCTTGGTGCCTTGAGCTCAATTCCTGCACAAAAGGGATAGAGTAAGAGAAATAAAGCGTAATAGGACAATTATCATTTATCTCTCGGCTTTTCCTTAGATTACTTGTAAGATAAGTAATAAAAATGCCTTAATTCAAAGATGATTTTAACTACTTCACGGCACTTATCAAACTCTCCCCAACTTAACTCTTTGTTTGTCCTCAAACAGAAGATTGAAAACAAAGAAGTTCAATACAAGACACCAGTCAAAAGGTTTTAAAAACTTTTTCAGATGAATGATTCAAAGTGACTGCGCCTGCAAGTCTGAAATTTCCGACTAACCTGGAAATCTACTGCAAATGTGAAATGAGTCCTAAGCACAAAGTTTATATCACACAGTTCAAGTCAATAACATACTTATTTACGAACCACACCTAACACTCTTCTCTGTAAGTAGATAAAACAAAGTAATTTAATGAGTGAGGGTTATGAACACACATCCGACAATCAAGTTAACATCCAGATCAAGTTATGTGTCCATCCAAATATCATTTCAAAAAGCATAAAAGCATGGATCAAAAGGTCTTTGTGGGTTGTAACTTGGCTTGGCTACAAAAGAAAGGACATTTGTGGGTCATTGAATTCAAATGGCCAAGTATAAGGGAACATTCCTTCTATTTACATTAAAAAAAAACAAATTTACAATAATCCCTTAATCACACCCTAGGTGTTTAAATATCATACACCTTGATCTTGACAACTTATTCTATTCATCTCTTTTGGATCTTTCTATCTTTTTCTTTTTCTTCTTTTTCTTCTTATCATATACAACTTTTCTTTCCTTTTCTTTTTGCATTTATAAACAATGTTGTCTTGATCACAAAATAAGATTACACCACTTTTCTTGACATTTGATTCACATATACCTTTTCTCCCCAACTTGAGTAAAACATACCCTATTTGAATGTTCCCCTATTCTATGGCAAAAGGGACAATTAAACAATGAAGGTTTTAGGGTTCAACAATTAAAAACATCTCAGAGTCCTGAATTGCGTCAAAATGAACTGGATTTTTTTTTTAAAAAAATTTCTAAGGACAAATTCATCCAGCATTGTGCTTATGATTTGACAGTTCATAATTGAGGACTCTGATTCATTTGGCTCAAGTGGGTTAGCAAATACTCCCTCTTCTCACAAGGTAGGCTATTTGTGGTCAAATGTGTTTCACTCATTAACAAAAATGTGCCTTGATCATTTCCATGCCTTCATACGATTCAAAACAATTATTGGATTTAATATAAAACGACCGAGTTAAACAATGAATGCCGGTCTCCTTGCATATAGTACAACACATTGAGGTTTCCTCACATTTAGGCTAGAACTAAGTGGTTCACAAACAATTACATTATTGCGGAGAACTAAATGAAATGAAATTTGTGCAAAGTACTCGTTTCAGATTCAAGTAAACATCTAGAAAAACTGGAAACTTGTACCTTGGTTTGGCGCTTTTCTCACAACATTTATCATTATCACTCATCTGAGATGCTCAATCTTTTTGACTATCTTTCAAGCACTTTGAAATTTGAAGCTTTTGAGCATTTTCTTTGAAATTCGAGTAAGAGTGATATACAATATTTCGAACTTCCACATTTTCACAATTAACACAAAATAAAGTACTTGATTATAACTACAGAACTAACAAACTTTTCAAATCACAATACGACATTTAACTAACATCAAAATACTGTTATCAAAGTACATCACAATACGAGTACTAAACAAGTACTAAACAAAATACCAATTAAACAGAGTTAGGAATCAAAGTGCCCAAAATAATAACAGAAGCAAAAATTGTTTTAAGAGTAACATCAAAATAGTGGCCAGATAAAGATAAAGAAGAAGAAAAAAATTGACTGAAAGCTTTTAAAATGTCACTCATTAAAAGGTGAGCTTTCAAGTCTTTTTCTTCTCATCCTTGCATATCATCCGATCCATCGTCATCGCCTCTTGTGGAGGTTGCACTGTGAACTTGCTCTTCATCATCCTGCTCCAAATCTTCATCACCAGCATCATGTCCCGCTTCAGCAAAATATTCACCCCCACCAAAGGCATTTGGCGTGTCTGCAGGCCAATTCACATAAGCCTGAAAAGCGGGGGGAGTCATGAACTGCTCCATAATCTCTGGGGGATACCCTGCCTGCTGCTGCATTAAGTACTGGGACTGCTGGAAGTAAGTGTTGGCCCGGTTTGTAGCGGATAGCATGTTCCAGGTATGCATGTTGCAGGTGTGCTGCCACTGAGCGTAGCTAGCAAAGTCAAAGGCAGCAGTGGGTGGGACTGGCATTGGGTCATTCTGGGGCTCTGAATGGGATGGAGGTGGAGGTGCATGGGATGATGAAGCTTGCTTGCCCTTATCTTTCTTCTTGTCATTCATGATGAAGCGTTTAACAAACTCATCATCAATGGGGTTCTTAATCTTCTCATGAATTTGAGTTGGCATTCTCATCTTGGAGTCTTTGATCAAACCCATGATCAGTCCAGGAAAAGAAAGGCGGGTTTTCTTCTCGCTCTTTCCTTGAAGGGTGACAAGTTTCAATTCCCAAGCAATTGTGCGGGCAATGTCAGCCTTTCTGCCTGTCATGATGTAGTGGATCAAAGGGCAAACATCAACAGTGCAGTCAGACAGATGACTATTGGGTTTGACATTATGGAGGATGAATTTGAAGATGAATTTGGCAGTATTATTCAATACTGCATATCTGGCTCTGAACTCCCTCCCTGCTTCACTCACATCGTAGTTCTCCCCCTCAAGCAAAATGGTTCTTTTAATCTCATCCCTCACAGAAACGATGTCAAACACTCCCTTATTTTGGTTCTCATGAAAGGTATCAATTTCATCCGGATACCGCAATTGGAATGGGTTGCCCAAGTATTTGTTAATCGCTTCACGATCGAAGCGTATGGTTCTACCTCTCACAAAGGTTTCAAAAGTGAAGGGGTCGGTGTGAGGGTTTTCTGGAAGAGCATTGGCGTAGAACTCACGCACCAGCTCGGCATTCAAATTGGTTGTGGGATGGAGTAGTCTTTCCCACCCTTGATTTGTTAGAAGTCTCAACAGCTCTTTATAAGGTCCCTCAGGGTTTATGTTGAAGACTTTCTCAGGCCACATTGTTTGTTTGAGTAATTCTACATAGCGGTCCTGGTGGAGGCGAGATTTAAATCTCTCTCTTTCGAAGGGTAGGTCACTTGTGGGTTGGGATGAAGATGGTTCACCTTTCTTTCGTTTTTCGGTTTGTGTGTTCTTAGGGGCCATATCTGCAAAACAATCAGAAAATCCATACAACACCAAAAAACAATTAAATACAATATGGAAAACTGATAAACAAATTTAGCCAACAAAGAAAATTTAAGTTCTGAATTCTAAAACAACTCGCCTCGCGAGTAAGTTTACTCGCAATGGCGAGTTATGAACAAAATTCTGGGTTTCCTATGAATACTCGCCATTGCGAGTGATGAAACTCGCCATGGCGAGTTGACCCAGAATTTTGATTTTCTTCGTTTTTTTCACCAGAAATCATCAATTAAAAGGATCCTAACCCTAAATCTATCAATTCCGACCCCTATAAGGTCTATGAGATAAACTAAATCATGCATTTCGTTGACAAATCGAATTTGTCCCATACAACCCATTTTATTGAAAACGTTGTATACAAAAGGGTTTAACAAAATACGGGGATTGGCATGAATAGCATGTGAAATCTTGCATGATTTTGGTATATCTCAGACATATAGGTATCCATTCGATAGCTTATTCACAATTTATCCACTATTCTAGGGTTCATTCATGTATGAGTTTTAATGAAAAATTAAAATGCACACAAACCTGATTTGATGTTATGCAAGTGCAAAGATGTTGTTTGATTTGGAGGCTTGACTTGATTGGACTTGGTGAGGATTTGTGTGGGTAATTTCTTTTGAGATTTTTAGGGTTTGGAAGAGGGATTTGATGTTATGAGGGGAGAGATAGAAGTGAGGCCGAATTTTTTTTGAAGTATTAGGTGGGTAGTGAGTGGTTGGGGAAGTTAATGAGGTTTTTTAGGGTTAGTGGCTTTGGAAAGTGTAACTGCCAATTCTGTGGTTACTCGCAACAGCGAGTGATTTACTCGCAATGGCGAGTGATTTGGTAGTCAACGCAGTCAATGAACATTTCACTCGCCATGGCGAGTGGTATTACTCGCCTCGCGAGTTGTAGCAGTTCAGGTTTTGTGTTCTCTTTGTGCTTCTGTTTGCCTTGTTATGCACTACTATTCCTACTCCTAATATGCATGCAAAACAATGAAAAACTTACAAAATTGGGTTGCCTCCCAACAAGCGCTTGTTTAACGTCTTTTAGCTCGACGCCTTTTTCTTTTGAGTTCACGGATTGCATAGTGAAATTGTCGATGTGAGCCGATCAACTTCACCACCAAAATAGGGCTTTAACCTCTGGCCATTCACTGTCCAGCTAGCTTTTGTAGCTGGGTCTTCGAGCTCCACTGCACCATATGGTTTAACTTCTTTAACCATGAAAGGACCGGACCATTTAGACTTCAATTTGCCTGGAAAGAGCCTCAATCGTGAGTTGAAAAGCAAAACCATTTGTCTCGGTTTGAAGTGCCTTTGAACGATCTTCTTATCATGGCACTTCTTAACCTTTTCTTTGTAGAGTTTTGAAGATTCATAGGCTTGGTTTCTCATCTCTTCAAGTTGGTGCATTTGAATTTTCCTTTTTTCACCGGCTTTCTCATGATCGAAGTTCAACAGCTTGAGTGCCCAAAATGCCTTATGTTCGAGCTCAACTGGTAAATGACATGACTTGCCATAGACCATTTGAAAGGGAGTGAGCCCTATAGGAGACTTGTACGCTGTCCTATAGGCCCAAAGAGCTTCATCAAGCTTTGCCGACCAATCTTTTCGGGATGCCGAGACTGTTTTTTCAAGAATCTTTTTCACTTCTCGGTTTGAAACCTCGGCTTGGCCGTTTGTTTGTGGATGATAAGGTGATGCCACCTTATGTCTCACACCATAATGAGCAAGAGCCTTGGCTAATTGTATGTTGCAAAAGTGTGAACCTCCATCGCTTATTAGAACTCTTGGTGTTCCGAAGCGGGTGAAGATATTCTTCTTTAGAAACTTCACCACCGTCTTGCTATCGGCTTTTGGCGATGCGACGGCCTCCACCCACTTTGAGACATAGTCAACGGCTACCAAGATGTATTCATTGGAGTATGATGAAGGGAAAGGGCCGACAAAGTCAATACCCCAACAATCGAACACTTACACTTCAAGAATGCTTTGTAAAGGCATTTCATTCCGCTTTGACATTGATCCGGTTCTTTGGCATTCATCACAAAACTTGCAATGAGTGTAGGCGTCTTTGAAAAGTGTCGGCCAATAAAAACCGGATTGGAGTACTTTTGCGGCGGTTCTCTCCCCGTTGAAGTGACCTCCATAAGGGGAATTGTGGCATTGCCACAATATTTTCTTTGCCTCTTCATTATCAACACACCTACGCAAGAGGTTATCGGCTCCAATCTTGAACAAGTATGGCTCATCCCATACATAGTGATTGGCTTCGTGGAGGAATTTCTTGCGTTGTTGCCAAGTAAAGTCTTCGGGAATGAACTCGGTTGCTTTGTAGTTCGCCATATCGGCAAACCATGGCCTTTCATTGATTGCAAACAGCTTTTCGTCGGGAAATTCCTCACGAACTTCCGGTTCATTCTTTGTCACTTCTTTGTTCATTAGCCTTGATAGGTGGTCCGCTACAAGATTCTCCGTGCCTTTCTTGTCCTTTATCTCTAAGTCAAACTCTTGAAGTAGCAACATCCACCGGATGAGCCTTGGTTTTGAGTCGGACTTAGTGAGAAGATACTTGATGGCTGCATGGTCAGTGTACACCACAATCTTGGAGCCTACAAGGTATGAACGAAACTTTTCCAATGCATACACTATTGCAAGTAATTCCTTTTCTGTGGTAGCATAATTAATTTGTGCTTCATTTAAAACTTTACTTGCATAGTGTATAGCATGGAAGATTTTGTTCTTGCGTTGACCTAATACCGCACCAACAACATAATCACTAGCATCGCACATTAATTCAAAGTTTAAGTTCCAATTAGGAGCTGTGATTATTGGTGCGGAGGTCAACCGCTCTTTTAAAGTTTCAAATGCAATTAGGCAGTCATTATCAAAAACAAAAGACTTATCTTTGTTGAGCAAGTTACTCAATGGCTTTGCTATTTTTGAGAAGTCCTCGATGAATCTTCGGTAGAAACCGGCATGGCCGAGAAAACTACGAACGCCTTTGACATTGACTGGTGGTGGTAGCTTCCCTATCACATCAATCTTTGCCTTGTCAACTTCTATGCCTCTTGATGAGATCTTGTGACCAAGTACTATGCCCTCAGTCACCATAAAATGGCATTTCTCCCAGTTAAGTACAAGATTGGTTTCTTTACACCGTTTCAGTACGGTGTCTAAATTATTCAAGCATACATCATAGGATGATCCGAAAACAGAGAAATCATCCATGAATACCTCAATGCTCTTCTCAATCAAATCAGAGAATATAGCTTGCATACACCTTTGAAATGTTGCGGGCGCATTGCATAGGCCGAACGACATCCTTCTATATGCGAAGATTCCAAAGGGACAAGTGAATGCCGTTTTCTCATGATCCTCTGGGTTGACTGTAATTTGATTGTAGCCCGAATAGCCGTCAAGGAAACAATAATATGCTTGCCCGGACAACCGTTCAAGCATTTGATCCATGAAAGGTAATGGAAAATGGTCTTTCCTTGTGGCTTGGTTAAGTCTCCGATAATCAATACACATCCGCCATCATGTGACGGTTCTTGTTGGTATGAGCTCATTTTTTTCATTCTTGACCACTGTCATACCACCTTTCTTCGGCACTACTTGTACCGGGCTTCCCCAAGAACTATCCGAGATAGGATAGATCATGCCAGCCTCAAGTAACTTAACCACTTCCTTGCGAACTACTTCTTTCATTGTAGGGTTTAATCGGCGTTGAGGTTGAGCCACCGGTTTGAAGTTGTCCCCCATATTGATCTTATGCATACAATATGAAGGGCTAATACCTTTAAGGTCAGACAATTTCCAGCCTATTGCCTCCTTGTTACGCTTGAGCACTTCAACCAATTTCTTTTCTTCATTCTTTGACAAAGAGCTGCTAATGATCACTGGTTTTGTGCCATCGTCTTCAAGAAACACATATTTGAGATGTGATGGCAAGACTTTCATTTCAATCTTTGGTTCTTCCACCTTGTCTTTGTCTTTCAATTCCTCCATTTTTGCTTTATTTGGAGGAATCTCCTTCAAAGTTTCAAGTTCTTTCAAGCATTCTTCAATCTCCTTCTCCTCTTCTACACTAAGAACATTGAGTGCATCAGTGAGCACTCTTTCAAGAGTTGTAGGCTTATGCAATTGCTTCCTTGTATCCATGATCACCTCATCCATTGCATCTACCTTGAAACAAGCTCCTTTGTCTTTGGAATGTTTCATTGCATCATGGAGATTGAAGTTGATCTCTTCATTATCGAGCCGCACCTTCATCAATCCATCATCATAATCTATCATCATGCGTGCAGCAAGCATGAATGTTCTACCAAGAATTAGTGGCACATCATCGTCCTCTTCGATATCCATGACCACAAAGTCAACGGGGAACACAAATTTATCCACTTTAACTAAGACGTCCTCAGCTATTCCCATTGGTCGGGTTATGGATTTATCGGCCAGCTGGAGGGTCATTTTTGTTAACTTAAGATCTAGGCCACCGACCCTCGTGACAACTGAGTATGGAATAAGATTGATACTTGAGCCTAAATCAATTAAAGCTTTACCGACATTGACGCCTCCAATAGCCACAGGCAATGTGACTCTTTCGGGATCTTTCTCTTTTTTCGGCAAACGTCTCTGGATGATTGCACTACAATTTGCGTCCAATTGAATGGTTTCTTCATCACTATATCGACGCTTCTTGGATAGAATTTCTTTCATAAACTTGGCGTAGGTCGGCATTTGTTCAAGAGCCTCGGCAAAAGGGATGTTGATCTCTAATCTTTTGAAAATATCAAGGAATCTCTTGAAATGCTTTTCCACGTCTTTCTTTGATTGAGCTTTTGGATATGGAAACTTGTGAGCCGGCACATCCTTCCCGACTTCTTTCTTCTTGTTCTTCCCCACATCCTTTTCAACTAATTCTTCTTTTTTTTGATTTTTTTCTTTTTTATTTTCAACTAAACTTCTATTATTTACATCCTCATCACTACTATGTACATCTACCACCTCCTTCTCATTCTCTTCTCCATCTACCTCTTCTTCATTATCAACAACTTGCCTCTCCACCTCCAAGTTATCACCAATCCCTTGTCCAATTACCTTGCCACTTCTGGTAGAAATGGCTTTGCATTGCTCGTTCTTTCCATTGTTGCCATTGTTGGGATTGTTTTGCGTATTAGCTGTGAAGGTCCCTCCTTGTTGATTTGCCAATATTTGTGAGATTTGGCTTAAGTGTTGAGCTTGTTGTCCCATTTGCGTCTCAAGATTCTTTATAGACGCGGTGTTGTTTTGTTGATTGGCCATTGTAAGTTGCATAAATTGGTTGAGGGTGTCTTCAAGCTTTTGTGTTCTATCTTGTTGTGGTGGATATTGTTGAAAGTTGTTGTTGAATGGCTGTTGATTTGAAGGTCCGGCAGTAGACCTCCATGGTTGCCCGAAGTTATTTCGCCTTTGAAAATTGTTGTTATTCGGGTATCGTTGTTGATTTGAATTCCCTGAATATTGACCTTGGAATTGTCCCAGTCTTTGTTGATTTCCCACATAGTTAACTTCTTCTTCAAGCGGTGGACAATAACCTGTCTGATGGTCACCGGAGCACATCTCACAAAAGTGAACTTGTTGATGCCGTTGTTCTCTTTGCAATTGTTCTTTGATGAGTTTCGGCATCTCTTTCATTTGGTTCTTCATATCTTCGAGTTGTTGAGTCAAAATTTTGTTTTGTGCTAGATTTGCATCGCTTGACCCCAACTCAAGAATTCCGGGCTTCCGGAGTGCCCCACTTCGGTTATGTTTAGCTGCTCTATCATTGAGTGACATCTTGTTAATGATATCGACGGCTTCTCTAGGACTCAGAGCCATCAATGAACGATGCGCAGCCGCATCAAGAATGAGTTTTGGCTCCGGTTGCAATCCTCCTCGGAACATATGGATCTGAGTTGTATCGTCAAATCCATGCTTAGGACACTTTCTTAGTAATGATTTGAAGCGCTCCCATGCTTCACATAATGATTCGTCAGCTCCTTGTGCGAACATGACTATTGCGGTTTTGGTGTCCATGTGTCTATGATCCGGGAAGAATCTCTCTTGAAACGCTTTTTCCAATGCATTCCAATCTTTAAGAATATCCGGTGGTTGATCGAGATACCACTCCCGAGCTTTGCCGATGAGTGAATGCTGAAACAACCTCAAGAACCCTGCTTCTTCTTCAGCCTCGGATGCGCCAAGACTATTTGCTAAAGCATAGAACACTGAGAGATGTTGATACGGGTCTTCATGGTCTAACCCGACAAAGGGATGATTAGAAACAAGTTGTATGGTGCCGGACTTTAGTTCCACTTGCTTTTCCTTTTCCTTTCCAAGGTGTGCTAGCCTTCTTGGACTTGTCCAACACGGCATCACACTTTGATTAGCTTCGGGTTGAGCCATTGTTTCTTCTATGATTGTAGGTAAAGAAGGAGTGAAAGTTGAAGTTCCTTCTTGTTGTACTTGCTTGGCTAGTATCTTCTCCCTTCTTATTTTGCTATTGTTTCTGCGAGCCGTTCTTTCAATCTCAGGATCGTATTCTAGGTCTCGTGGAGGAACTGTACCTCGCATACAAAAGTTCAAAGATCTATCCAAACGAGATTAGTAACAAAAAGGTTAATGAACGAATCTATTCACAAAAATGAATAAGTACAAAATTGTCTTAAAACGATAAACTAGTCGTACTATCTATGATATCTAAACGCCAGTCCCCGGCAGCAGCGCCATTTTGATGTAGTATTTTTGCATCAAACAAGATAAGTATTTATAAATCGTCTCCTCAGGGACTAGTGCGATATCATGGACCGTTCGACACGAAATATCATTCTAAGTTAAAAGATTGATTGTTTGTTTGTTTAACTACATAAACTAAAGTGTAAAAGTAAATGCTGAGAGTAACAAGGCGAAGAAACATTGGAATTAGGGTTCCCTGATTAAGCGTCAAACATAACCTAATAATCACGTATAATGACTCTAGCGTTTTACCGATATTATCACGTACCGCTCAACAAGATTATTCGTGTCCAAATAATCTCGTGAAACCAATTGTATTCTTCAATAGTTGATTTCCCAAACTATTGAACAATCTAATTGTCGATCGTATCGTTTAATCGACGATTTCTCAATCTATTCAACGATCCGAAAGTTTTACATTCCGATACTTTGTGTGATTATCAAAACATCAATCCTATGTCTAGAATTGTTGTTTTGATAGATGAATATTCTAAACCTAGATTCAAAGGTACTTTTCAATAACAATTAAATCAAAGATAGGAATTGGATTGCAAGAATAACTTCAACATCAAGTAAATTGCTAGAATCATATTATACAAGATCAAAGGATTACATTTTAGGCTCAATCAAGTACCTCTAATCCCAACTAAGAAGAATTAGCTCATCATTGTCATGTGAACTTTACAAAAGTGGAAGATAAGTTGTGAATCCATGCCAAGACTTTGATTTCTCCAAGGATCTTGATGAATTCTCACTCAATCACTCTTACTCTATGAAAACCCAAGATTTTCGCCCTGTTCTCTCTCTAAAATTCTAACTGACTCCCTCTGAAAATGAAAGAGGAGGCTTTTATAGAGTTTCTGATCTGCATGTACTCGCCTCGCGAGCAGAATCACTCGCCATGGCGAGTTGCGCTTTCTTCGCCTATGGGTTTTTGCCACGTCACCTCTGAAGAGTTTTGGCCGCCCTAACTCGCCTCGCGAGTAAAATCATGCGCCATTGCGAGCTCTGCTCGCCTCTAGTTCGCCATGGCGAGTTGAAGGCGAAGGGAGAAAAACTCTCTGCCATGTGATCGCCTTGGTTTCGCCGTTGCGAGTTGGTGGCGAGCTGCTCGCCTTTCCTTGCTCGCCGTTGCGAGTTGATGGCGAGTTGCCATGATCTTTGCCTCTTTTTTCTTGGTTCTTTTCCTTCCTTTTTTGGTGCCTTGAGCTCAATTCCTGCACAAAAGGGATAGAGTAAGAGAAATAAAGCGTAATAGGACAATTATCATTTATCTCTCGGCTTTTCCTTAGATTACTTGTAAGATAAGTAATAAAAATGCCTTAATTCAAAGATGATTTTAACTACTTCACGGCACTTATCAATCAATAAACTAAAGAAATAAACAATATCATCATCAAATAACCTAGCCATCTTAGACATCATGAAAACATAAGCTAAAGCAATAAGCAATATTATCTTCAAAAATATCAAGAAGATTGTCCAGAAGATGGCATTTACTTATAAAGACTGGCATGAGATGCTACCGTTTACCTTGCATGGGTATCGTACTGTAGTATGCACTTCAACATGGACAACCCCTTTTTCCTTAGTATATGATATGGATATCGTGCTTCCCATGGAGATTGAAGCCCCCATCAATGAGAATTCTGATGAAAGCCAAGCTTGATTGAACTTAAACGCATGACTGCCTTGTGTCCTGGATAGTTATATCAAAAGAGGATGAAACATGCTTTTGACAAGAAAGTTTGTCCTCGTGGAGGAGACCTTGTGCAATATATATATATATATCTTTTCAACCAGACTCCAGGGGTAAATGGATGCCTAATTACGAAGGCCTGTATGTTTTTTCTGGTGGTGCAATGACTCTTGTCACTATGGATGGTGATGAACTCACACGTCCTGTAAACACCGATGCAGTCAAGAAATACTTTGTCTAAAAATATAAGAACAACTCGGTAAGTCGAAAACCTAAAAAGGCGGCTTAGGCAAAAATGAGCGTCTCGGTGGATTGAAAACTCGAAAGGTCGGTCCAGGAAAAAAATAGAGACATAAACAGAGAATGATTATCCTGATAGGTTGAAAACCTGAAAAGGAAATCTATGCAAAAGTTAAGGATTATGACAAAGTAACTGCATCAGGTCGGACATGATTCATTTGGGGCATCTTAGCTGTCAAAAGACCTCTGATTTGAAGCATCTGTAAATCAGCGACTCATAATAGTGGAATTCAAAGTTGTTAGGGAGAATAGTGGTTATAGTGTTCAATGTACCTTTCCCATATATTTACCATTTTCCAAATTTTGTAAAGATCCGTGGAGCCACGCCATTGGCAGGCCACCACTCAATTAATAAAGTTTGTGTTGGAACAAAGGTGTTCATCAATACCACTTTTTGAGTTTTGATGATAACAAGGTATTAAAAAGTTGTCAATTGGTTATTGCTAATATTTGTTTAAAGTATGTAGGATATCAATCAAGATTTATATCTTAGAAAGTATTCTGTTTGAACAATGTTAAAGAGCAAAAATCCAGAGAAGCTTGTTGCTTGTGATTCTATATTGAAGAGAGTCTGAAGACTGTATCGAAGAGAGTCTGAAGACTGTATCGAAGAGAGTCTGAAGACTATCAGAATCTGAAAACCAAGAGAGTCTGAAGATTATCAGAAGCTTAGTGCTACAGTGAGTCTAAAGCCCGAAATCTGAAAATTTTCTAACAAGGATTTCTACAAGCATTACGATGCTAAAGAAACTCTCAAATGGAGTAACGGCTAGCTTCAAAGTCAACTTGAGCGTGGGAAGCACAACGACAAAGAAGGCAGGCCAGTACAGAGTACGTTGTACAAACTTTGTTTCCACTACTCCACTACCTCGTACAGTTTGGCAACTGTGTCTACCGGTATTAATCTTCAAAGGGAATGGAATTCAAATTATGCAATTGAAGGACTATTACCATATCAAGCAACTGATCAACAGCTATTGATCAAAGCTTCAGAAATCATCCTGATGTGCTGGATGACTCAACGTCTCTTTCCTACGCCTATATAAAGGATAGAAGACTTGAAGAATTGTTGGACTCTACAACTAGAAAAATTACACTGCGTTGCTTTCGTATTCAACTGAGTCTTAACAAAAACACATCAACAACTTAGATCATTCTTACAAACTGAGTATTCTAGAATTTCTAAGTTTGACAGAAAACAGAGTCAGTATTTTGTTTAAAACAGAGTCTGTCTTTGTTGTAATAGAAACACGTTTGATTGTTGTCAAGTGTTTCAACTCTATTCAATTTTCTGTAATTGTGTAAGAAGTCTCTAGCTTGTGTGCTTGAGCAAAGAAGTCTCTTGGCTGCGTCCTTGAGCAAGGAAGTCTCTTAGTTGTGTCTTTGAGCATTGGAAGTCTCTTGCCTGCGTGCTTGAGCATTGGAAGTCTCTTACTGTGTGTTTGAGCAACTTGTAATTGATATTACATTTTAGTGAACTCTCCTTGGAAGTACAAGGGGGACAGGACTACTTCCGGTTTGTGGAAGGAACCTGTATAATTGCTTGTGTTCTCTCTTCTCTCTATCTCTTGATTATTCCGCTGCATCAGAACCTAATCTCCCATCAGACTCCGATCCCATTCAGACTCTGAATTTAAAGGAATTAGATTCTCACTCTTCAAGAGCTGCGAAAAGCTAACACAATTCAACCCCCCCTTCTTGTGTTTTTCTCACCTTCAGTTGGTATCAGAGCTTCGGCTCTGTTGTCATAGCACTTAACCGTGTGACAGAAAAGATCCAGAGAAAAACATGTCTTCCAGTGAACCGTCTTCTTCTGGTGCTTCTTCTGGTGCTGCTATACCATATGACTATGGATCCAATAACAGCAGTAAAAAGGCTGATTATGGAAAAATTCCTAAGTTCAATGGTGATCCTGAAGAATTTTCTTGGTGGAAAACCAACTTCTACAGTTATGTCACGGGTCTTGATGAAGAACTCTGGGACATACTTGAAGATGGTGTTGGTGACTTACGACTTGATGACGAAGGTGCTCAAAAGAAAATCTACAAGAAACATCATATCATCAGAGGGGCTCTTGTCACTGCTATTCCTAAAACGGAATACATGAAGATGAGTGACAAATCTACAGCTAGAGCCATGTTTGCTTCTCTCTGTGCTAACTATGAAGGAAGCAAAAAGGTCAGGGAAGCTAAAGCTCTTCTGTTAGTTCATCAGTATGAACTATTAAAGATGAAAGAGGATGAAAATATTGAGCAGATGTACTCAAGATTTCAAACTCTAGTATCTGGCCTTCAGATACTAAAGAAGAGTTATATAGCTTCTGATCATGTTAGCAAGATTTTAAGGAGCTTACCCTCTAGATGGAGACCAAAGGTCACTGCAATTGAGGAGGCTAAAGATTTAAACACTTTAAGTGTTGAAGATCTTGTAAGCTCACTCAAGGTTCATGAGTTAAGTCTCAATGAACATGATTCTGCAAGAAAGTCCAAAACCATTGCTTTAAAATCAAAAGGAAGGTCTTCAAAGGCTCTCAAGGTTGAAGAGTCTGAAAATGAATCTTCAGCTTCTGAAAGCTCAGAGGAGGATCCTGATATTGCAAAGGAAATGGCTATGCTTTCAAGCAGAATGCAGTACCTTGCTAAGAAGAACAAGAAATTTCTGAGCAAGAGCAGTGGGAAGGGTTTCAAAAAGGAGGAACAGAAAGGTTGCTTCAACTGCAAGAAAACTGGACATTTTATTGCTGACTGTCCAGAGCTGCAGAAGGAGAAATCAAAGTCAAAAAGGCCAACCTTCAAGTCAAGCAAGTTTAAGAAGCAGATCAAGAAAAGTCTGATGGCCACCTGGGAAGATCTTGATAATGAGTTAGGGTCTGAGGATGATGATGCTGATGGTGAAGCCAATGTAGCTGTTGGACTAATGGCTACAACCGAATCTGTTAAAGAAACACCTGAGGCAGAATCAGATGCAGACTCTGAAAGTGAAACAGAGGTATATTCTGAACCCACAAGATCTGAACTTGTAGAATCTGTCAAAGAACTTCTTGGTCATTTTAAAGCTAAAACCACTGAGTTGAAGAAAGTCAAACAACAGCTTGATAAGCTGTCAAAAAGACATAATTCAACTCTGTTGGAATTAGAAAATTTAAAAGAAGAAAATATCTCTTTATTGATCAAGAAGTGTAGCTGTAAATACTTAAGTGAGCAAGATGTTGCTCTGCAAGAATTTATTGCTACTGGAATTGACAGATCAAGGGTTGCGTCCATGATCTATAACACGTATCAGAACAGAGGACATGGTCTTGGATTCATTGGAGGAAACTCAAATGAAGTGACTCTGAAACCTGGTCCTGATGGAGCCAGAGAAGCGTTGAAAAATCACTTTGTAAGTGAGTCTGATGAAGTCAACACAGTGACTCACTCAGAACCTACAACTTCTATTTCCAAGGTTCTGACTAAGTCAAAATCTCAGAATGTAAAGGTAAAGGTTCTGAAAAACTTTGAACCAAAAGCTTCAGTGATTCAGACTCTAAAAAATTCAAAGTCTGATAAACAGACTCTGAAAAGGCCAGAGTCTGAAAAACAAAAGCCTAAGTTTCAAAGAAGAGAAACTGTGAAAGGCAAGTTGAAACCTAAACCAAACGGTTCCAAACCCAAGGTATGGGAGAAAACATTGCCAATGACTTCAAGACATAACTTACGAAACGAGTTTAATGGTTCTAAGACTAACCAAAGAGGACCCATGAGAATATGGGTACCTAAGTCTGAAATTATTGATGCTGCAGGTATGTCTAAAAGGACTAGAAAAGCAGAAGGCTTGGTACTTAGACAGTGGTTGCTCACGTCACATGACGGGAGAAAAGTCTATGTTCCTAACCCTAACCATGAAAGAGGGAAGAACTGTGGGATTTGGAGGAAACCAGACTGGCAAAATCATTGGTACTGGAACCATTGGTAACTCTCTGATCTCAATCAGTAATGTGTGGTTCGTTGATGGACTTAGACGTAACTTACTAAGCATAAGTCAATTATGCGACAGTGGTTATGATGTATTGTTTAATAAGAACAACTGCACTGTGGTTAACAAGGATGATTAGTCCATAGTCTTCAAGGGAAAACGAAGAAACAATGTCTACAAGATAAAATTCTCTGAACTGACTGATCAGAAGGTAGTGTGCCTTTTGTCAATGGGTGATAAGAAATGGTTGTGGCATAGACGTTTGTGACATGCTAACTGGAGATTAATCTCTAAGCTTAGCAAGTTTCAACTTGTCAAAGGCCTACCAGACATTGATTATCATTCAGATGCTCTTTGCGGAGCATGTCAGAAAGGGAAAATTGTCAAGAGTCCCTTCAAGCCTAAATAAATTGTTTCTACTTCCAGACCCTTGGAGTTACTTCATATTGACTTATTTGGACTAGTCATTGTTGATGACTACAGCAGATGGTGTTGGGTTAAGTTTCTAAAAACTAAAGATGATTCATATTCTGTGTTTAGTAAATTCTGCATCCAAATTCAATCTGAAAAAGAATTGAAAATCTTGAAAGTCAGAAGTGATCATGGAGGAGAATTTGAAAATGAACCGTTTGAGGTTTTCTGTGAAAAACATGGAATTATTCATGAATTCTATGCACCTAGAACTCCACAACAAAATAGAGTTGTAGAGAGAAAGAACAGAACCTTACAAGAGATGGCTAGAACCATGATCCATGAGAACAATCTGGCTAAGCATTTTTGGGCAGAAGCTGTAAACACAACTTGTTATGTTCAGAACAGAATCTATATTAGACCTCTGTTGAACAAAACAGCTTATGAACTCTTTAAAGGAAGGAAACCCAACATATCTTATTTTCATCAGTTCGGATGTACGTGTTATGTCCTGAACAATAAAGTCTACCTAAAGAAATTTGATGCCAAAGCTCAAAAGGGAATCTTTTTAGGTTACTCTGAACGCTCTAAGGCATACAGGCTGTATAATTTAGAAACACAATGTGTTGAAGAATCTATGCATGTCAGATTCGATGACAAAGTGCCTGGAAGTGAAACTCCAGTGCAAGATCAAAGTTGTGCAGAATCTCAAGATTCTAATGACAACTCAGAATCTGATCAGATACCAGAATTTGAAGATACTTCAGAAGCTGAAGCATCCCCTGAAGTTCCTAATGAAGAAGCTTTTGATGATAACAAGGTATTAAAAAGTTGTCAATTGGTTATTACTAATATTTGTTTAAAGTATGCAGGATATCAATCAAGATTTATATCTTAGAAAGTATTCTGTTTGAACAATGTTAAAGAGCAAAAATCCAGAGAAGCTTGTTGCTTGTGATTCTATATTGAAGAGAGTCTGAAGACTGTATCGAAGAGAGTCTGAAGACTGTATCGAAGAGAGTCTGAAGACTATCAGAATCTGAAAACCAAGAGAGTCTGAAGATTATCATAAGCTTAGTGCTACAGTGAGTCTGAAGTCCGAAATCTGAAAATCTGCTAACAAGGATTTCTACAAGCATTACGTTGCTAAAGAAACTCTCAAATGGAGTAACGGCTAGCTTCAAAGTCAACTTGAGCGTGGGAAGCACAACGACAAAGAAGGCAGGCCAGTACAGAGTACGTTGTACAAACTTTGTTTCCACTACTCCACTACCTCGTACAGTTTGGCAACTGTGTCTACCGGTATTAATCTTCAAAGGGAATGGAATTCAAATTATGCAATTGAAGGACTATTACCATATCAAGCAACTGATCAACAGCTATTGATCAAAGCTTCAAAAATCATCCTGATGTGCTGGATGACTCAACGTCTCTTTCCTACGCCTATATAAAGGATAGAAGACTTGAAGAATTGTTGGACTCTACAACTAGAAAAATTACACTGCGTTGCTTTCGTATTCAACTGAGTCTTAACAAAAACACATCAACAACTTAGATCATTCTTACAAACTGAGTATTCTAGAATTTCTAAGTTTGACAGAAAACAGAGTCAGTATTTTGTTTAAAACAGAGTCTGTCTTTGTTGTAATAGAAACACGTTTGATTGTTGTCAAGTGTTTCAACTCTATTCAATTTTCTGTAATTGTGTAAGAAGTCTCTAGCTTGTGTGCTTGAGCAAAGAAGTCTCTTGGCTGCGTCCTTGAGCAAGGAAGTCTCTTAGTTGTGTCTTTGAGCATTGGAAGTCTCTTGCCTGCGTGCTTGAGCATTGGAAGTCTCTTACTGTGTGTTTGAGCAACTTGTAATTGATATTACATTTTAGTGAACTCTCCTTGGAAGTACAAGGGGGACAGGACTACTTCCGGTTTGTGGAAGGAACCTGTATAATTGCTTGTGTTCTCTCTTCTCTCTATCTCTTGATTATTCCGCTGCATCAGAACCTAATCTCCCATCAGACTCCGATCCCATTCAGACTCTGAATTTAAAGGAATTAGATTCTCACTCTTCAAGAGCTGCGAAAAGCTAACTCAATTCAACCCCCCCTTCTTGTGTATTTCTCACCTTCAGTTTGAGCCTGTGCCCATTTATTTGGAATTCTTATTCATTTTCTTATGTGAAATTTCTTCTATTTTTGATGGTATTACTTAGATCAAAAAAATTTTGGAAAAAATAATAATAAATTTTTTTCACATCTTTTGAAAAGTGTAAACAACAAACACATTCTCTCTGAACTCGTGAGTAGAAGAAGCATATGTAAACATCCGCCTCGAGAATGGTTAAACTCTGAAAGAGAAACATGGATTAGCACTGTGGAGAGGACCTCTGCTTTGAGCAAAATGCTATCACAATATAAAAATATATAAAAGAAAAGCCCGCTAAGCTGAAAACGTGAAAGGGCGGCTTAGGCAACAGAGAGCGTCCCAGTGGATTGAAAAACCGAAAGGGCGATCCAGGCAAACATTAGGGGCACAAAAAAGAAAATATACTCCCGGTGGACTGAAAACCCGAAAAGACGGTCAAGGAAAAAGTTAGGGATTCAAAAATAAAAGGCATGATGGCTAAGGCGTGCCAATGGCAGAACACTCTACGCCGGTTTACAAATGGCGACTTCTTCCTGATTTTTGACTAACAATGGGCTTTCTCCCCATGAAGTATCTACTTTCCCATCAAAATTGTTACCTTGTGTTGGGCTTTACCCCATCAGTGGCTTGATTTGTCTCCAATAATATCATCCCCAACGAAGTTTGCCGAGTGTTTGTACTGCGATGTCAGTCCACCTCCCATCTTACTTGTCCTGTCTTTTTCATCAAGTACACCTGTCATATACATCCGTACATTCTTACATTCATAAATTCTTACATTCATACATTTATACATTCATACATACACATCATATACACAACATCATTCATACATGATTGCATTTCTTTCTGTTCAATTAAAATGTTACCCATAGTCTAGTTTGGCCATATCTCTTTAGTTCGGTCCTGACCCAAACAACAAATGGCAGGTTCTTCATGTGAACAACTTGTAAATACATATTCGATTCCTCAAAAGTGTCATCTCCAGTGTGTTTGGTCAAGAGATATCACTAAAAATACATTCAACTTTCTCAAAAGTGTCATCCAGGGTGTCTGGTCAAGAAATGTCACTAAGCAAATATTTCAAGCGACAGGTTCTCCATACGAACAACTTGAAAATACATTCAATTTTCTCAAAAGTGTGATCCCAGTGTGTCTGGTCAAGAGATGTCACTAAGCAAACATTTCAAGCGGCAGGTTCTCCATACGAATAGCTTGCGAATACATATTCAATTTTATCAAAAGTGTCATCCCCAGTGTGTCTGGTCAAGAGATGTCTCTTTCATTTTACATACAGCTATCAATACCAATAGTAGGTAATACTTGTCATTTGTTCACATACAACTATCAATACTGATAGTAGGACAATGCCACTTTCATTTTACCACATACAACTATCAATACCGATAGTAGGTAATACTTGTTATTTGTCTTCATTAAGCTATCCTCATACTGATAGTAGACAATGTCTCATTCATTTTACCTTCATTAAGTTATCATTATATGATAGTAGGTAATACATGTCATTTGTCTTCATTAATTTATCCTCATACCGATAGTAGACAATGTCTCCTTCATTTTACCTTCATTAAGCTATCACTATACGAAAGTAGGTAATACTTGTCATTTGTCTTCATTAAGCTATCCTCATACCAATAGTAGACAATGTCTCTTTCATTTTACCTTCATTAAGATATCATTATACGATAGTAGGTATTATCGGTCATTTTTGTCTTTGTTAAGCTATCATTTCTTAATCAATACGATAGTAGACGACCTCTTTTTTTTTCCTCTAGTGAAACTGCATTATCTCCCAGTGGAGTTGGATCCCTTTCTTTAATGAACTTGGGTATCCTTTTTGTTGTTTCTTTCCCCAGTCAGACCGCCTTTGCCGTCTTGCATTCATATTTACATCATGAGCACTCATGGTATCTTAGGGTCAAAAATGGTGTACTCTGTATTTAAGTCTCTTCCGTCTGTTGAATCGGAGATTTCATCTTCAAATCACCGGACGAAGAAACTTAAATAGGGGCATCTGTCATACCCCAATTTTTGACCTAAGGTTATATAATGGGGGTGTACCTTTAATTAATGGGGGTACATAATTATGTGAATGAAGTAAGCACCAAAAAAATATATATTGATATATATTTTATTATTTGGAAATGATAAATTAAATAATTAATTTAATCATGATTAGAAAGTGCTTTCTTAGTCCCCAAGTTTTGCTAAAATATTTTAGAACACAATCTAGAATATTTTGGAACACAATCTGAAATATTTTGGTAGGCAATCTAATATATTTTAGTGTTTGATCTAAAATATATTTTGGTACATAATATAATATATTTTTGTGATCAATATAATATATTTTGGGTACTCAATTGAGATATTTTTGTACTAGATCTAATATGTGAATTACTTGTTCCCAAAGTTTCTTACTTATTAGTCTTATTAGTTATGAATTTTCTCTATAAATAGAGAGCTCAAACAGTGCATTCTGGACTCTCCGAAATTCACAGTTGATGCTTCCTATGCTTTTCTCTCTTGTCCCTCCTTCAACTTGTGTTGACGAGTTTTTATTCTTTTTCTTCTCCTTTCTAATTCTTTCGGTTTCAAGTGGTCTTCGTACCATATAGAGTGGTTTTAATCGAACGAATAAACCATTTTCGGCAGAGAGGTATTTTAAATACCCCATTTTGTTTCATTTTTGGGTCCACTTTTTATTTATTTATTTTCGTAATTTATTTTCTTTTGTTTATTATTATTTACTCAACATTTTAATTATGTTATTTATTAATTTGCATTTAGATTGTATTTTAGGAGTTTGTAATAGCAAAAATCACAAAAATATGCATGTCTTTACTTTATTATTTATTTGGCTTTTATATATCAAGAAAAAGCAAAAATAGTAGGTTTAGTTTTCGTTACTATCCAAGGAAAGGGATTCGTCTTAACCTAGTGTCACTACATAACTCATGCGCATTTAACCGTCGTTTATTTTTTATTTTTAGGATTTTAATTAAAAAAATCAAAAATATTCAAATCATCCAAAAAAACCAATTTAAAAAAGGATCTGTTTTTCTAAAAAACTTTGATTCTTATCAAGAGATTTTCCTATTTTAATTTTCTTTAAAGAAAAAACTTTAATTCATTTGAGCATATTTAAACTTTTTTTTCTTAATACTAAAAAACACCAAACAAATTTCTCTTTGCCTTTTGGCTTTTATTTTCAAAACATTTTCAAAACTAATAAAACAACATCAAACAAATCACGTGGCTTTTTACCTTCAACTGTGTGGTTTTGATCCCTCACGGGTACGTAGGTAAAAGACTTTGTCTTTCCAAATCATCAAAAAGTAATAAAAAATATTTTCCTCTTCCTCATTACACTAATCTTTTTTCTTGAAAGCAAATAATAAATAATTTTAGCCAAAAATAAATAAAGACAAGAGGTTCCTACAGAGTACTATAGACATTTAGGGTGCTAATACATTCTCTTTACGTAACTAACTCCCGAACCTTAAATCTCTTATAATTGTGGGTTTTATTCTAACTTTTCCCCCTTTCCCTTGGAAAAATTAAAGCTCCATGGTGAGTCCTAATTTTGTGAGTCAATGCTAATCAATAACTTGATCTCCGAAAATCACCGCGACACCCATTTATTGTGATAATACTGCTATTATTTGTTTGTCAAAGAATCCACTCTTACATTCAAGAGCCAAGCATATTGAGATCACACATCATTTTTTAAGGGACTATGTTCAAAGAGGTATTTTATATATACAATTCATTGATACTGAACATCAATGGGAAGATATATTGACTAAACCTCTAACTGTTGAAAGATTTGATTTTATAAAGAAAAAGTTGAACATGGACTTTGTATCTGATTAATGCTTGCCTCTGAATGGAAATTCAGTATCTGAAGTTGTTAGCTAAGGTCCATCAGACTCTCTTATAAGAGGCTCTGAGGAAATTAAGCTTCTGATGACGTCAACATCCGAACTCCAGAGTCTAGACACTTTGCTTCTGATAGCTATGTTAGTGGAAAAGGTGGAAGTTACTTTTTGTGACATTTCCCCCACTAATGTAACAGTTACTTTGAGACACTCTGACGTGGTTTATTTATATTGGTATACAACGGAAAGGGCTATGATGAATTTATGTTTTGAATGTTGTATCTCACGCCCCCTCTGTCATTAATGTTTGTGTTTTTTTGTCCCCTGTCTGAATTTCTAACGTTTTAGTAAAAACACTTAGACAAAAACACACACTTCTCACTTCACTACCTACACTTTCTTCTTTTCAAGCATCTCTCAAAATAAAGGTGGTTTAACAAATCCTTTACATACATTCTGATGGCTCTTTTATCTTGCGTCGGTACTTCGAGTGTTGTAGAAATTCTATAAGTGTTTTGCGACCCGTTTTCCCTATGGAAAACAACTATTTATACATAGTAAAATAACTGGAAAAAAACCTAACTTCCACGATAAGCACTTTTTCCATGTAGACAACCGCTTGTCCCCCACCTTTCCATTGAGGAAACCGCTTCTCTTTGAAATTCGAAATCTTCCCGTCTCTGAAGCCTACATAGTTTAACATTTTATGTTTTTGATGATGTTCTTTAGCCTTGTTTATATTTTTAATAGTTGGCAAGTACTTAGCATGTTAAAGCACCCATCATCTATGTCTCTTGGTCTTAGGATTTACTTGTGTTTTGTGCATTGCTCACCCACTTTAAAAATGTGTCATTGCTAATCTTCTCACATTTTGAATCGATTCACCACATCTTGAATCGATTCATCAAAGTCTCTGAACCTTGATGAAATGATTCATTACTTCTTGAAACGCGTCACATGTGAATCAATTCATCATCATTTGAATCGTATAATAAAACTCTTTGACTTACACTGAATCGATTCATCTGTAGGTTGAATCATATCATTCTTCATCTTAGGCTCACTTGATTTGATTCACTTGTGCACTAAATCGTCATCCTTCATACATTATTGGGTTGTTTTTTTGCTGTCTGAATCGATTCACTCATTAAGTGAATCGATTCACTCTGTTGTTTCTGTGCGAAAATCGTGCCTTGTTACTCCGCACTATATAAACCCTTCACCTCATATCTCATAACTCATTGAATCATTTGCAACTATTCTCTCTAGGTCTCAATAACTCATTGTTCATACATTCTTCAAGATTAAACACTTTTTTCTTAGAATCACTTTGTTCTTTGAGTCACATTGATTTTCTAGGGTGCTAGTAGGGATTGTAAGTTGTAACACCCCGTTTTCTCAAAGTAAAAATTTCTTAATAAATAATCAGAGTTTCCCAACAAACGGAATGCTACATTTCTAAAAATCTCAAAATAGAATAAATAATGAATTATCCTTCGTAAAATAATAATCATAAAAGGTTCAAAACTTCGCAGCGGATAAAAATTCAAGTTAACAAAATAGTTTTGGCACGCAGGCCTCATAAAAACTTCTCAACATAAATTCAACTGAAACTTAATAACATTAAATCATAATCAATACACAAGGAATAAAAAATAGTTATAAAGGTTCCCATCCAGTTACGTATCAGAGCACCTAAGGACACAGTGAGGGTAGCCACTCACAACAGCAAACAGCAGCTAAAGCTTAATCACCTGCAAGTTACTCATATGAAGAGCAACATTTCCAAGCAGAAGGGGTGAGATTCACAAAACAAAGGCATTAAACATATAATTCAATAATTATAATTAACAACATAGACATCAAATACATTCACAACCAAAAAATTACATAACATCTTATTTAACATCATAATCATCATCATAATTTAGCATCTTAGTTAAACTTAATAGTTCGACTCGACAATGCAACTTCAACTCGACTTATGCAACTTAGACATCTTATTCATGCATGTGGTACCAATCTAGGGCATAAGCCCTCGTCGCTATTGAGTATAAATATACTCCTAGGGCATAAGCCCTCGTCGCTGTTGAGCATAAAAATACTCCTAGAGCATAAGCTCTCGTCTCTGTTGAGCGAAAGCTCTTAGGGCATGAGCCCTCGTCTCTGAATGAATATGGATGGACTCAACTTCTTAAACTTTAGACATCTCAAATAAAATCCAATATTTTGGATTACAACTCATAAGTCTTAGCATGACACATGCAGCTTTTAATCAAATATAAATGGCAGCATGGCAGAACATCAAACATCTCGAGACATAATAATATCATAAACTATCACATAATTTATCTCTTGTAGTTCAAAGAAAGCATACACATTTGCATATGTCACTACTAACAAAAGTTAAACATTAATTTATAGCTCTACAGGTCGTCTTTAATATTGCATTAGTACTTAACTCTATCTCAGGGGTCATCTCATAATAATCCGTACGACAAGAGTCGCATAGTTCTAAGAGGTCGTTTGGTACAATACTGCTCGCTATGGCGAGTTGGGCTGCTCGCCTTGCAAGCCAATAGAGGTCACTCGCTATGGCGAGTTGAACTGCTCGCCTTGCGAGCCATCAAGAGGGTTACTCGCTACGGCGAGTGGGATTGCTCGCCTCGCGGACTTCTAAGGCAGTACTCGCTATGGCGAGTGGGTTTCTCGCCTCGCGAGCTGTTGAAGAGCACTCGTCGTGGCGAGTTGATTACTCGCTGAGGCGAGCGATGACAGTACAGTTACGGGGTTACGACAATTTTCACCCAAAACCCCAATTTTCATCATGTTCCTCCCCAATTTCGACTATAATGATGTTTAAGGGTTACCCTATGGTCTGTAAACAGTTTTCTACAACATTGGTACAGTTTCTCATCATCTAATCATCAATTCATCACTTTTTGACCTAATTCTTAGTTTCTAATTTATCATGAACTAACCCTATAATCCGTTAACTATAATCATGAATTACTAGTTTTAATGAAATTGTAATGCTAGGCTCACCCTTACCTTAAGAAAATTGAGCAGCAGCCTCTCTGGTTCTTCTCTTCTGTTTTCTCCCTTTTTCTCCCAAATTCTGAATTGTACGTTCTGATAGTTTCTAAACCTAGGTTTTCCCCTTTTTTATGTTTTCTAACTAATTTATCTTATTTCACTTATTCCCTCACAACTTTATCTAATTCTAAAACAACCCCACAACTTAAATATTTATTTTATTTTCAAATCTTATTTTATTAAACAATAAAATAAGTCACAACACCTCATAAAATCACATAAATCATATAACCCACTTAATTCACACAACATCAAATAAATATTCTCTATACTCTAAAAATAAAATAATTTAAATAATCAAAACGGGCGTTACATAAGTTGGTTCTCTTAAGAAGATTGAATGAGCTTAATCAAGGCTTCAAAGTGAATTGAATAATCTCATTCCACCTCCAAAGGGCTCGGGGGTCTTTCTAATCGTTCTTGAAGTTGAAGGGGATACGTTTACCGGACGTAGCATCGAAGGCTCGAGTGAAGAGTTCGAAAGGGTGCACAGGTATTCAGGGATTCCAAGATTCAAGGAGCACCAAATTCAAAGGTTATTTGAAGTTTGGGGGAGTGTTTACAAAGGGGTTGAAGAATTAGGTTTTAATTTCAAGGAACTCTTGTAAACTCATTGTATTCAACATTTGTTACATAGTGGATGACCTTGGTGAAGGTGTACTTCATCAAGAATAGTATATGTAGCTCTAGCGAGGACGAGAAAGAGCGAACTACTATAAAAATATCGGTGTTATCTCTCTTCCATATCCTCTTTACTTTTTACTATTGCATGTGATTATTTGAATAATTGTTAGGATAATTGCTAGTGTTGATCTAAGTTGTTTTTCATTAAAAAGATAATCTAATTCATTGAATTAGGTTTCAAATAATTTGCTTAGATCAATTGATTGCAAAATCTATTCAATTCTTCAATTTCACATGTGTTGTGTTTTCAATTGATAGCTTAGAAATTTTGTTCCTATATGTTTGGTTTGAAATTGTCTAAAAGTTTTGTATATTGTTTAAGGTTTATTAAAGTTTGATTGTATACAAGATGTGTATCGTGAATCTCTCAATTCTAGATTAAATCTTATTGCACATAGATTTATCTTTTTGTACATTGTTGTGATTGTTCGTGCACGATTCCAATAGTCGATTTCGTTAAACTCGCTTTTCATTAAAACTTCGGAAAAACTTTCAAAAAGCTATTTACCCCCTCTAGCGTCAACGGTAGTTTGTTGACTTCGATGGTTTTGCATTCCCGACTCGTGTCTTGTCGAACTTGAAGGCTATTAGACCCTTTTATGCTAAGTCCACATCTCGTCAAACTCATCAAGTTTGAAGGCAAAGACTTCAATTGCTGCAAAGATAAAAGTCAACTAATGTTGACTGCATTAAATGAGCCTGTTGAATTTGCAGGCTAACAAATTACCGCCCAAAAATGCCATTTTCGATTGAAAATATTCGAAGGAGAAGATTGACATTTTTAAAAAACTCAAAACTTTAAGCCTTCCTTTGGAAAAAATGACGTCATTTTAATCATGACTTTCCAAGACTAGTCTTTTCAACTTTCCTTTCAGTACATGATTTCAAAGATTTCGTGCGCCACCATTTATGCAGTTGAAAAGTTAGTGGAGCCTTCACAATTTTCCTCATTTGTCATCATTACTGTGTCTTCTTATTTTCAATCGTTCTCCCTCGGATTTTTCAACTTTCTCACAAAGTCAAGAAAAACCAGCTGCTCATTCAAGACACGCGGTGGTTGCTGATATGAGAAATGAAGAATTTCGCCAAATTAATTATTGCCATCATTTATAAGAACCTCTCTTGTATTTTGCGAAAAATATCCATCCATTTCTGCTGTTCAATCTTTGCCATTTGCACTATTATGTTCCTCTGTCTACCAAAAAAGAAGAGAAGAGAAAGAAATGAAAAAAAATTCTGCAAAAATGGATAGGATTCCCAATGAGCTTCTCCTTGACATCATTAAAAGGGTAGCTTTTTCTGGGATCCAGGATCTTTTCAACTTCAAAGAAACATCTCGACACCATCGCCAACTCATTGGTAAGAAGTCGATGTTTAGCTTGTTACCAAACAACTATCTGAGGTCTCTGGTTTATGATTTGCACAATGCATCGAAGGATGCATTCATGCAAAGGTTACACTTCAACAGCCATGAATCAATTTATGTGGTATTGGCGGCTTTCTTGCTTTTCCAACCTCATTCTGATCTTGAAACCATCAGAAGTATTTTGGAAAAAGTGGTGAAGCATAAGTTTGACGGGGCTAAGTACCTGGTGATTATGCTAGAAGTATTGGCTAGTGGGGGATTTTCTGAAGATAAAGTTTTCTCAGTATTGTACGACCTTTTCTTTTGCAGGTAACTCGCTAATTGTAATTACATCATTATGAATCCAGGCGGCCTCCACTTCGCTCGAGAGGGTCTCAAATTAAGGTATATGCCATTTTGGTTTGGAGTACAAATTTGTTGGAACAAAATGTGTTTAACATTACCACCCTAAGTTTTGACAACGTCAATTGGATATGCAAATATTTGTTCAAGTGCGCAGAACCATAGACTAAATTTATAAGTCTTAAAACAAGATATTGGTTCTGAAAGAACAAAATAGAGCAATGGAATTTTCAAAGGAAGCTTATGTTGCAAGTCTGATTCTGAAGACCATCAGAGTCTGAAGATTCATCAGAAACTGACTGCCAGAGTCTGACGTCGTCAAGCTTCTGAAGACAATCAGAGTCTAAAGTTCATCAGAGTTTGAAGTCATGAAGCTGCAGTTAATTAAAGTTAGTTATTTTGAAGACACAAGATTGCAGAAGGAATAGAAGCCTGGAGCAACGGCTATTTCAGAGGAATTAGAAGGTATTGGATGCTTATCCCCTGAAGAGTGCATGAAAAGGACATAAAAGAACTGTACAACCACTACTCCACTCTCATGTGTGCAATAGTATAAGCTACAATTGTGTCTATGCTGGATAATTCTCCAAACAAGGAATGAATTTCAAATTATTCCCTCCTAGGACATTAACCAAATCAAGCAACAGATCATTGGTGATGATCAAGTTTCAACTATGACTCTTTTGATGCGCTGGCAATCATCAACGTATCTTTCACACCTCTATATAAAGGAGTGAAGACTTGAAGATTAATAGAGATTCAAAAACGTTTTCATAGTACCAAAACTCTGCTGAAATTGTTGTGCATCAATACACTTAGAATTTTTTATAAACTTTCATATCTTAAAAATTCTAGAGTCTTATCTGATATGTATTTGTGAACAATACTGATAGTATATCAAGTGTTCAACCAAAACAATTTTCTGTGTAATTTTGTTTGTTTAAAAGTCTCTGGATTTTGTGCTTGAGCATAGGAAATCTATTCCAAGTGTGCTTGAGTATAAGAAGTTTCTTGCTGTATGCTTGAGTATTTGTAATCAGATATTGATTTTAGTGAATTCTCCTTGGATGTGCACGGGGGACAATACTACTTCCGGATTGTGGAAGGAACCTATATAATTGCTTTGTGTCTTTATCTTCTCTCTCTCTCTCTCTCTCTCTCTCTCTCTTTATATATATATATATATATATCTTTACATTATCCGCTGCGTTAGACTTTGAACATTGTTCCAAAATCTGAACTCTATCAGACTCTGGACTTGGACTTAGTTTAAAGAAGAAAAAGCTAACACAATTCAACCCCCCTTCTTGTGTTTTTCTCACCTTTAGTTGGTACCAGAGCTCCGGTTTTGTTGTCTTAGAACTTAACAGTGTAACAAAAAAAGATCAGAGAAAAACCTGTCTATTGTAGAAGGAAGTGGTTCAGGTCCTAGTGTTGCAATATCATATGATTATGGTACTGAAGATAAGTCATCAGGTTCTAACAATCCTCCAATGTTAAATGAAGATCTTGATACCTTCTCTTGGTGGAAAACCAAAATGTATAGTCACATTATGTGTTTAGATGAAGAACTATGTGATGTCCTTGAAGATGGTGTTGGTGATTTGATGTTAGATGAAACACAAGGAGTTGATAGGAAGAAATACACTGCTGCTCAGAAGAAGTTGTACAAGAAACATCACAAGATCAGAGGCATTCTTGTTGCTGCTTTGCCTCACAAGGGGTGTTTAAAGATGAGTGATAAATCAACTGCTAAAGCAAAGTTTGCTTCCTTGTGTTAAAACTATGAAGGTAACAAGAAAGTCAAGGAAGCTAAAGCCACTATGCGTGTTCATCAGTATGAGTTGTTCAGGATGAAAGAGGATGAAGACATTGAGACTATGTACTCAAGGTTTTGGACTCTAGTCTCTGGACTTCAGATTCTGAAGAAAAGCTATGTAGCTTCTGATCTTATGAACAAGATTTTAAGGAGCTTACCTGCTAAGTGGAGACCTAAGGTGACTGCTATTGAGGAAGCTAAGGACTTAAACACCCTAAGTGTTGAAGATTTTATAAGCTCTCTCAAGTGTCATGAGATTGGTCTTAATGAACAAGAACATGTTAGAAAGCCAAAATCTATTGCTCTAAAGTCTAAAGGAAAATCAACAAAAGCTCTCAAAGCTAATGAATTTTAAGATGAATCTATTGTTGGTTACTCTGATGAAGATCTTATTGCTGAAGAGATGGCTATGCTTTCCAATAGACTTCAGTCACCTTTGAGTGTAATGCATCGGAACGGTGTAGCAAGCTTTGGAACCCGTCCTAGACTAATGAGATTTAACACACAATGAATTGGTTTAGCAAGCTATGGAACCCAGGAAAATTGATGTATGATAGAGGCCTCACAATCACATTACAGCCCCACATTTCTCGTGTAATCGCTGTGTTGCGCATTTAGGCTGTGCGCGTGTCTGGTTTTTATGAGTGCTCTAGAGACCCTCCATGGTCTCATGAAAGCGGCCCCACTTGAAACTCATATAGGTGATTCCATCTAGTGCATCCTTCAACCATGCACCACCCATAAGGGCTTATGGTAATCATTAAAAGAATTTAAAGCTTACCCCTCAAATATAAAATTTCATTAGCACTTCTCATTGGCATAACATTAAAGGAAAAGGACAACAATTTAGTGCTAACATAACTAACAAGTGACTTGTTTTCCCATCTGAACCTTTTTCATGGGATCACCAATCATAAAGGTTGGGTTACTATCACTTGTCGTTTCCCAGCGGTATAGTCTCATTTCCTTTGTTTTCTTCCCGGGGTTTTTGTCTACGAATTCGTTAAATTCACAAATATTGTTTACGACGTCTCTTAATGAATTAATCTCATATTTCGTCAAGTTTATAAAATAAACTTGGTTTATACAAAGACAATTGGAGATATTAAGATAATTTGTCAATTAAGTATACATGTAATTAGCATGTAACGTAAAGTATACTCATAGAATTTTTAGAATTACATGTTGCAATTCATGCACATCAGACACAATCATTAGATAGAAAAGCTCAATTATACTTAACTCAGATTAATTGCATTCATTTACCAAAGAAAATTTACAAGTACACTGATGCACACTTTCGTGTTTAATTTAATTAGCGTAGTTGCACAATGGCAAGTGTACTAGTCGTTTTCATCAAGTAATAAAGTTAGTAAGTAGAGTATCGTATCCACAGGGATTGTCCTTTCGTCTGAACAATTCTAGTTACTTATTTATGTAAGTTTGATGGTATAAAAGTTAGTTGCAATTTTTTTTCTGTTTGCAACAGAGCGAATTTACCTGTTTTTGGTTGCAAAAAAGTAAGCAGCGATTATGATTCTTCAAATCCTCTCGGTATATTCGTTGTTGGATAATAAATAGTATAAATGTCGCGTTTATTTATCTTAGGTACACTATACAAGTGATGAGGCCGTTGAGAGTTTCCTATATAAGTAGGGCACCACTTGACCCAATGGGCATCATCCACTTGGTACCTAATTAGGCTTTCCCTCCGATGGCTAACTGCACCTTGAAGAGTGAGAATCTAATTCCGTAGGATCGGAGTCTGAATGAGATCAGAGTCTGATGGGAGATCAGATTCTGTTGCAGCGGAAATAAACAAGAGATAGAGAGAAGAGAGAACACAAGCAATTATAGAGGTTCCTTCCACAAACCGGAAGTAGTCCTGTCCCCCTTGCACTTCCAAGGAGAGTTCCACTAAAATGTAATATCAATTACAAGTTGCTCAAACACACAGTAAGAGACTTCCAATGCTCAAGCACGCAGGCAAGAGACTTCCAATGCTCAAAGACACAACTAAGAGACTTCTTTGCTCAAGGACGCAGCCAAGAGACTTCTTTGCTCAAGCACACAAGCAAGAGACTTCTGACACAATTTACAGAAAATTGAATAGATTTGAAACACTTGACAAACAATCAAATGTGTTCCAATTACAAACAAAGACAGACTCTGTTTTAAACAAAGACAGACTCTGTTTTTCTGCTTAACATAGAAATTCTAGAATACTCAGTTTGTAAGAATAATCTAAGTTGTTGATGTGTTTCTGTTAAGACTCAGTTTGAGTACGATAGCTAAGCAGCGTAGTTTTTCAGTTCTAGAGTCCAACAATTCTTCAAGTCTTCTATCCTTTATATAGGCGTTGGAAAGAGACGTTGAGTCATCCAACACATCAGGATGATTTCTGAAGCTTGATCAATAGTTGTTGATCTGTTGCTTGATATGGTAATAGTCCTTCAAATGCATATTTTGAATTCCATTCCTTTTGAAGCTTAATACCGGTAGACACAGTTGCCAAACTGTACGAGGTAGTGGAGTAGTGGAAACAAAGTTCGTACACACGTACTCTGTACTATTCTGCATTCTTTGTCGTTGAGCATCTCACACTCAAGTTGACTTTAAAGCTAGACGTTACTCCAAATGAGAGTTTCTTCTGCATCGTAATGCCTTTAGAAATCCTTCTAAGCAGATCTTCAGATTGCAGGCTTTAGACTCACTGTAGCTTTACAGCTTCTGATGATCTTCAGACTCTCTTGGTCTTCAGATTCTGATGGTCTTCAGACTCTGATAGTCTTCAGATTCTGATAGTCTTCAGACTCTTCTTCAATACAGTCTTCAGACTCTTCTTCGATACAGTCTTCAGACTCTTCTTCGATAGTCAGAATCACAAGCAACAAGCTTCTCTAGATCTTTGCTCTCAAGATGTTCAAACAGAATACTTTCTAAGATATAAATCTTGATTAATATCCTGCATACTTAAACAAATATTAGCATATCCAATTGACAATTTTTTAATACCTTGTTATCATCAAAACTCAAAACGTGGTATTGCTGAACACCTTTGTTCCAACAATCTCCCCCTTTTTGATGATGACAAACATCAGTATTTAAAAGGTCAATTGTTGTTAATCTAATTAACAGGTTGACTTAAGGGGTCTGAGGCTTGTAAGCTCTGACTCCCCCTAAGTCTGATAGTTCTTAAGTAGAGGTTTGTAAGCTCCCCCTAAGTTCTATCCAAGTTAATTAAATTCAAATTACGCAAACAGTTGAATCAAATCTCAGAATAATAGACGAATTAGAGAACAGATTCTTTTAATGGGGGCTCAGAATCTAACTAAGTACCTTTCGCAAATTTCCCTTTAACTTTACATAGAATTCACATATTCTTTCTCCATACAGTTTGTAAAAGTCACTAATCTTTCCTTCTCCCCCTTTTGTCATCAACAAAAAGGTTTAGAAACAAGTTTCTCCCCCTTTTTAAATGACTTCAAGTGAGGGTAAAATTTTTTTTAAGGAAAATGAAAAACAAGATTCAGAGCGAAAAACATATAAGATTCAAAGCACAATATATATCAGAGGCACATAGATTAAGTAAAAACTTGAATAATCTTAAAAACGAAGGTTCAGAAGATAAAAGAAAACAGCAGAATCAAGTTACAAGCAAAACAAAACAAAAAGAAATGCAACTAAGGTTGGTTTTGTTTGACAAGGTGATCCATCAATTTCTGGAGATCCTCTTGCTGCTTCTTAACAATCTCTTCCAAAGCTTCATTTCTTCTCATATGAGCTTCTCTCTCAAGTCTTGCTTCTTCCTGAACTCTATAAAGCCTCCTCCTCAATGAATCAAAAACCATTGTTTCTCTGGGATTGTATTGATCTTCATCAAAGAATGGTTTATACTCCAACCTCAGAATAGGAGCTTTCTTCTTAGCTTTAGCTTTCTCAGCTCTCTTAACTTCTTCCACATGCTTGGCAATAACAACAGCTTATTCCTTGACAGCAGCCTTCTGAATTTTGGTGACAAAGTTCAAAAATTCAGTCTTCACAGTGGAGAACTTATCCTCATAGCTTACATTGAGGATAGGCACAAACTTTGCTCAATAATGTCCTTGAGCTTAGAGTTTGACGAAGCATAGAACTCATCTATCCTTAACGAATCAAAGAGGTTGTGAGGTTCAGAAGTTGAGGGTTGAGAGGCTACTATTGCTTGTAAGGTTTGGAGACCAGTTACAATAGTCTAAGGTTCAGAAAGATGTTTAGGAATCGTTTCAGACACAGGCTCTGCTATGCATTCTGTTACAGGTTCTGGTATAATATCAGAAGCTTGTTCCAGAATCTCAGAGACTGGTTCCTCTACAGTTTTTGAAGGTTCAACAGAAGCTAAGGTTAGAATTTCTGTAGGTTGGGGTATAGAGTCTGGTTTAGAAACAGATTTTGTAGCTTTTGTTGATTTGGATTTAGCGGGAGTTTTTGGTAGTTCTCCTCCTAGGTGTTTCTCAAGAGAGTCTAGGGTGTCTGGAGAGTCTACACAAATAGGCTCATGTTGGGGGGATGGTTGAGTTGAATGAATGGTTACTTCAGGCTTTTCAGAAGGTTGAATTGCCTGAAGCGGTTTGAGAAATGATGGTTGAGCAGGGTGGTCAGCAGGTAAGTTCATAGACACTGTGATGGTGTCTTGAATAACCCTGTCCATAGTTGAATCAACATATTCAACTATTTTGGGGTCAAGTGGGTCAAAGGATGATAAAGTTTTGATTGGTGAGGGGGATGAATTTCCGAGGGAGGGAAGAATTTGGCTCAAGAGTTTGTTATCTGATTCAGTATCAGATGAAGACTCTTGATTCGTAGAGGAAGGTGAGTTAAATGCCACGTTACCAGAGGTGCCAATCCCAGCTTCTGGAGAAGCATGATGATCAGAAGCATCAGACAGAGTAGCTTCTGTTAAATCAGCTTCTGCAGGAGCCACCTGACTCTTCTGTTTTAGAGCTGATGCAAGCAACTTAGCAGCTTCTTTAACAGTTTCTTCCTTAAGTTCTTCAGCAACAACCTCTGCTGCCATTGCCTTGCCAGCAGCATGTTCATCCTCAATCATAGATACAAAGGTACCTATCTTCTGTGCTACATCCTTAGCCATAGGAATCACTTCCATCTTTCTTCTCTTGACCTGACTTTCTTCACCATCAGAGTCAGTATCAAGGAATTCAGCAATCTCTTCAGCCAACTTCTCATAATCTCTGTTAGCCTTGCCTTTCTTAGCTTTCTTCTCATCCTTTGCCTTCTTCTCATCTTTCTTTGTTTTCTTCTCATCCTTGGGTTTCTTAACCCTTTCCTTAATTTCCTTGGATGCAGAAGATACGGACAAAGTCATGTGAGCTATGGTCTCAGAGGCACCAATAGTCACTCCTGGAAGAGCTGTTAATTTCATCTTCTTCTTCGGAGGCTCTTACTTCTCTTCCTCTTCCTTTAGAATAACTTCCTTGGTCCTTTTCCCTTTAACCTTAAGAGGTCCTCCTCCAGCAGTCTCAGGAATGGCAGAATAGTTGATTATTCTACCAGTTTCATTAAAGTAATCTACTACAAATCTTGCTAGGACTTCAGGATTGTCTTCTTTGGAAATGAGAGGGAAGTCCATCATTAAGTCTGATTGCACATAAGATTCCCTCATATCTTGATTAGAAGGATTGAATCTTTTGAAAATCTTCATGTATTGAAGAGTTTTACCATTGATGATTCTCCCAGTCACTGTTCCAAGGTGAGCGTCTAATACTACACCAGATTCTGATAAGACCTTCAAGAGGCCTCCTTGATACAGAATCTCAGAGATTAGCCTTCCAAAAGGAACTTGTCTTCTGGATTCAGATTGGCTTTTCCTAATAGCCCAGCACATGTGGTACATCACGTACCTAGGAAAGTTTATCTTCTTTTTCTTTATCAGAAAATAAAGAAGCACCTTGTGATCAACAGACAGAGTGTCTGTTCCTCCACCTTTCTGAAGCATACTATCCAGTATGATCTTCAGAAGCACCCTATGCTCAGGATGCATGTCAACCAACTTATTTGAGGGTCTTCCTTCAAATAAGAGTTTGTTGCAGATACCCATCCAATCGCTCTTCTTATCAACATTCCACTGGAATTTTCCTTCATTCACCACTCTGCAGGCTCTGGCAACCACCTCTTCAGTGATAAGGATTGGAATCCCCATCACAGCGGACCTGATTTCAAGACCTTTGTACGGTCTTAAACCCATTTCCTTTCTATTCTTGCCAGCCAGTTTAGGGTTTTTCATGATTGCAGCCGTTTCTTCAATGGTAGCGTCTTCCTTGTCGAAAACTTCTGCCCTGACCCAGAGGTCTCTCACTAGCTCCTGATATGTTGGTCCATTCAACATACCGAAATAACTCATCATTCCTTGTGATAAGAAATGAGAAGAGACGTCTACACCATGACGAATGAGAGAGCCGAAGTCCACTGGAGATTCAACTTGAACTTCCAGAGTTTCTTTGATGAGGTTCATGGTTCTAGGTTTAATCATGTATGATTTACCAGTTTTGATTATCACACCAGATTGAATAAGATCACTTGCCATTTGAAGGTTTCTAGGTTTTGATTTTTAGAACAAAAAGTTTTACAGAGACTGAAACCAAGATAAATGTTCAGAGAAAAAATCAAAGTGTGAAAAGAGAAGTGAGTTGTGTGTGATTGGTATTTATAGTGAAAGAGTTGAAAACCGTTTGGAAAGAGTAGGGGACAAACAAACAAGAGTAATAAAGACAGTAAGCATGCAGCCGTAAAAGCGTTGGGAAGATGCGAGGGTAACTTGTTAAACATAATGAAATCATTGCCCTTTGAGTTCTTACCCAATACAGACAGGTCACGTCTGAGAAACTAGAAAGTAACTGTCACCGTAGTGGGGCAGGTGTTACTAAACTCAACAGTCATGCTTCCACTAATACGAGTTTCTGAGAGTCTAAGATTCCTTAACAGAGTCTGAAAATCTATCAGAGGCTTATGTTCACCAGAGTCTCCAAAAGAGAGTCTGATTCTCAATTAGCTTCTGAGTATCTTTCAGAATCTGAATTCTGTTTTCAAAGACGCACATTAACCAGAGACATAACATATGTTCAAATTTTTCTTTATAAAATCAAATCTTTCAACCGACAAAGGTTTAGTAAATATATCAGCCCATTGATGATCAGTATCAATGAATTGAATATCTAGAATTCCTTTTTGAACATAGTCTCTTATAAAATGATGTTTAATCTCAATGTGCTTTGCTCTTGAATGCAGAATTGGATTCTTAGATAAACATATAGCTGCTGTATTATCACAATAAATTGGGATACAGTTTTCAGTTATTTGATAATCCTCAAGCTAATGTTTCATCCAGAGTAGCTGTGTACAACAACTAGCAGCTGAGATGTATTCTGCTTCTGCTGTAGACAAAGCAATAGTTCCTTGCCTCTTGCTAGACCAGGATATCAGATTCTCTCCCAAAAATTGACAATTGCCACTGGTTGATTTTCTTTCAATCCTGTCTCCAGCATAGTCAGCGTCACAAAGAATCCAACTAGCTTATAGTTAGAGGATTTCTTGTACAAAAGTCCAAGATTAGTAGTTCCTTTCAGATATCTAAAGATTCTCTTAACAGCTGTTAAGTGAGACTCTCTAGGATCTGATTGAAACCTTGCACACAGACATACACTGAATAAAATATCTGGTCTAGATGCAGTTAGGTATAACAAAGAACCAATCATACCTCTATACAGCTTCTGATCAACTTTGGTTCCTTGATCTTCTTTGCTAAGAGTGCAGGTTGGATGCATTGGAGTGTTCATTTCTTTACAGTCCTCAAGATTGAACTTCTTCAGGAGCTCTTTCGTGTATTTGGACTGATAAACATAGATTCCATCTTTGCATTGGTTGATTTGAATTCCTAGAAAGAACTTCAATTCTCCCATCATGCTCATTTCAAATTCATCCTGCATTACTTTGGAAAACTCTTTGCAAAGTGAACTATTTATAGAACCAAAAATGATATCATCAACATAAATTTGAACAATAAGAATGTCTTTCTTCAGAGTCTTTCTGAATAGTGTAGTGTCAACTTGCCCTTTTTCAAAGTTATTTTGAATTAAGAAATTACGCAGTCTTTCATACCAAGCTTTGGGAGCCTATTTCAAGCCATATAGTGATTTCTTCAATTTATAAACATGCTCTGGATGTTTTAAATCTTCAAAGCCAGAAGGTTGTTTGACATAGACTTCTTCAGAAATGACACCATTAAGAAATGCACTCTTAACGTCCATTTGATACAAGATTATGTTGTGATTCACTGCATAGGAAAAAAGTAACCTGATTGCTTCCAATCTTGCAACTGGAGCAAATGTTTCTGTGTAATCAATGCCTTCTTGTTGACTGTAGCTCTGTGCAACAAGTCTAGCCTTGTTTCTGATTACTTCTCCTTGTTCACTAAGCTTATTTCTGAACACCCATTTAGTTCCAATAATGTTCTTGTGTTCAGGCTTAGCTACTAGATCCCACACTTCATTCCTTTTGAATTGATTAAGTTCATCTTGCATTGCCAGAATCCATCCTTCATCTCCAAGTGCTTCTTCGATAGTGGTTGGTTCAATAACAGATAATAATCCCAAAGCAGGCTCTTCTTGTATGAAATACGATCTAGTTCTTCTGGGACTATCTTTATTGCCAATAATTTGATCCTCAGGATGTGAAGACTTGTATTTGAATGAATGTTTGGATTGACTAGCTTGCTGAGAACCATCTTGAGCTTCTTCTTTAGGAACTTCAGGGGATGGTCCAGCTTCTGAAGTATCTTCAGATTCTGGAATCTGATCAGATTCTGAGTTGATATCAGAATCTTGAGATCCTGCATAACTTTCATCTTGCTCTAGAGTTTCACTTCCAGGAACTTTGTCATCAAATCTGACATGCATAGATTCTTCAACACATTGTGTTTCTGAATTATACAGTCTGTATGCCTTAGATCGTTCAGAGTAACCTAAGAAGATTCCCTTCTGAGCTTTGGCATCAAATTTCTTTAGATAGACTTTATTGTTCAGGATATAACATGTACATCCGAACTGATGAAAATAAGATATGTTAGGTTTCCTTCCTTTAAAGAGTTCATATGTTGTTTTGTTCAACAGATGTCTGATATAGATTCTGTTCTGAACATAAAATGCTGTGTTTACTGCTTCTGCCCAAAAATGTTTAGCCAGACTGTTCTCATGGATCATGGTTCTAGCCATTTCTTGTAAGGTTCTGTTCTTTCTCTCTACAACTCCATTTTGTTGTGGAGTTCTAGGAGCAGAGAATTCATGGATAATTCCATGTTTTTCACAGAAAAGCTCAAATGGCTCGTTTTCAAACTCTCCTCCATGATCACTTCTGACTTTCAAAATTTTCAATTCTTTTTCAGATTGAATTTGGATGCAGAATTTACTAAACACAGAATATGAGTCATCTTTAGTTTTCAGAAACTTAACCCAACTCCATCTGCTGTAATCATCAACAATGACTAGTCCATATTTACTTCCATATAAGGATGCAGTGCTAACTGGTCCAAATAAATCAATATGAAGTAACTCCAAGGGTCTGGTGTAGAAACAATTTCTTTCGGTTTAAAGGAACTCTTGACAATTTTCCCTTTCTGACATGCTCCGCAAAGAGCATCTGAATGATAGTCAATGTCTGGTAAGCCTTTGACTAGTTGCAACTTATTAAGCTTAGAGATTAACTTCCAGTTTGCGTGTCCCAACCGTCTATGCCACAGCCACTTCTTATCACCCATTGACAAAAGGCAAACTACCTTCTGATCAGTCAGTTCAGAGAACTTTATCTTGTAGACATTGTTTCTTCTCTTTCCCTTGAAGACTATGGATTGATCATCCTTGTTAACTACAGTGCAGTTGTTCTTATTAAACAAAACATCATAACCACTGTCGCATAATTGACTTATGCTTTGTAGGTTATGTCTAAGCCCATCAAAAAACCACACATTACTAATAGAGATAAGAGAGTTACCAATGGTTCCAGTACCAATGATTTTGCCAGTCTGGTTTCCTCCAAATCCCACAGTTCCTCCCTCTTTCATGGTTAGGGTTAGGAACATAGACTTTTCTCCCGTCATGTGTCGTGAGCAACCACTGTCCAGGTACCAAGCCTTCTGCTTTTCTAGTCCTTTTAGACATACCTGCAGCATCAACAATTTCAGACTTAGGTACCCATATTCTCATGGGTCCTCTTGGGTTAGTCCTTGAACCATTGAATTCCTTTCGTAAGGTGTGTCTTGAAGTCATTGGCAGTGTTTTCCTCCACATCTTGGGTTTAGAACCGTTCAGTTTAGGATTCAACTTGCCTTTCACAGTTTCTCTTCTTTGAAACTTAGGCTTTTGTTTTTCAGACTCTGGCTTCTTCAAAGTCCATTTATCAGACTCTGAATGTTTTAGACTCTGAATGTTTTGACTTTGCATTCTGAGATTTTGACTTAGTCAAAACTTTAGAACTTGAAGTTATAAGTTCTGAATGAGTCACTGTGTTGACTTCATCAGACTCACTTACAAAGTGATTTTTCAATGCTTCTCTGGCGCCATCAGGACCAGGTTTCAGAATCACTTCATTTGAGCTACCTCCAATGAATCTAAGACCCTGTCCTATGTTTTGATATGTGCTATAGATCATGGATGCAACCCTTGATCTGTCAATTCCAGTAGCAATAAATTCTTGTAAAGCAATATCTTGCTCACTCAAGTATTTAAAACTACACTTCTTGATCAATAAAGTATCATTTTCTTCTTTTAAACTTTCTAACTCCAACAGAGTTGAATTATGCCTTTTTGACAGCTTATCAAGCTGTTGTTTGACTTTCTTCAACTCAGTGGTTTTAGCTTCAAAATGACCAATAAGTTCTTTGACAGAATCTACTAATTCAGATCTTGTGAGTTCAGAAAATACCTATGTTTCACTTTCAGAGTCTGCATCTGATTCTGCCTCAGGTGTCTCCTTTACAGATTCAGTTGTAGTCATTAATCCAACAGCTACATTAGCTTCACCATCAGCATCATCATCTTAAGACCCTGACTCATTATCAAGATCTTCCCAGGTAGCCATCAGACTTTTCTTGATTTGCTTCTTAAACTTGCTTGACTTAAAGGTTGGCCTTTTTGACTTGGATTTCTCTTTCTGCAACTCTGGACAATCAGCAATAAAGTGCCCATTCTTCTTGCAGTTGAAGCAACCTTTCTGTTCCTCCTTTTTGAAACCCTTCCCACTACTCTTGCTCAGAAACCTCTTGTTCTTTTTAGCAAGGTATTGCATTCTGCCTGAAAGCATAGCCATTTCTTTAGCAACATCAGGATCTTCCTCAGAGCTTTCAGAAGCTGAAGATTCATTTTCAGACTCTTCAACCTTGAGAGCTTTTGAGGATTTTCCCTTTGACTTTAAAGCAATGGTTTTAGACTTTCTTGCGGATTCGTGTTCATTGAGACTTAACTCATGAACTTTGAGAGAGCTTACAAGATCTTCAACATTTAACGTGTTTAAATCTTTAGCTTCCTCAATTGCAGTAACCTTTGGTCTCCATCTAGAGGGTAAGCTCCTTAGGATCTTGCTAACATGGTCAGAAGCTATGTAACTCTTCTTTAGTATCTGAAGTCCAGATACTAGAGTTTGAAATCTTGAGTACATCTGCTCAATACTTTCATCCTCTTTCATCTTGAATAGTTCATACTGATGAACTAATAGAAGAGCTTTTGCTTCCCTGACCTTTTTGCTTCCTTCATAGTTTGCACAAAGAGAAGCAAACATGGCTCTAGCAGTTGATTTGTCACTCATCTTCATGTATTCCGATTTAGGATTAGCAGTGACAAGAGCTCCTCTGATGATATGATGTTTCTTGTAGATCTTCTTTTGAGCAGCAGTGTGAAGTTTACGGTCAATGGCAGCTCCTTCGTCATCAAATTGTAAGTCACCAACACCATCTTCAAGTATGTCCCAGAGTTCTTCATCAAGACCCATGACATAGCTGTAGAAGTTGGTTTTCCACCAAGAAAATTCTTCAGGATCACCATTGAACTTAGGAATTTTTCCATAATCAGCCTTTTTACTGCTGTTATTGGATCCATAGTCATATGGTATAGCAGCACCAGAAGCAGCACCAGAAGAAGATGGTTCACTGGAAGACATGTTTTTCTCTGGATCTTTTCTGTCACACGGTTAAGTGCTATGACAACAGAGCCAGAGCTCTGATACCAACTGAAGGTGAGAAAAACACAAGAAGGGGGGTTGAATTGTGTTAGCTTTTCGCAACTCTTGAAGAGTGAGAATCTAATTCCGTATGATCAAAGTCTGATGGGAGATCAGATTCTGTTGCAGCGGAAATAAACAAGAGATAGAGAGAAGAGAGAACACAAGCAATCATACAGGTTCCTTCCACAAACCGGAAGTAGTCCTGTCCCCCTTGCACTTCCAAGGAGAGTTCCACTAAAATGTAATATCAATTACAAGTTGCTCAAACACACAGTAAGAGACTTCCAATGCTCAAGCACGCAGGCAAGAGACTTCCAATGCTCAAAGACACAACTAAGAGACTTCTTTACTCAAGGACGCAACCAAGAGACTTCTTTGCTCAAGCACACAAGCAAGAGACTTCTGACACAATTTACAGAAAATTGAATAGATTTGAAACACTTGACAAACAATCAAACGTATTCCAATTACAAACAAAGATAGATTTTGTTTTAAACAAAGACAGACTCTGTTTTTCTGCTTAACTTAGAAATTCTAGAATACTCAGTTTGTAAGAATAATCTAAGTTGTTGATGTGTTTCTGTTAAGACTCAGTTTGAATACGATAGCTAAGCAGCGTAGTTTTTCAGTTCTAGAGTCCAACAATTCTTCAAGTCGTCTATCCTTTATATAGGCGTTGGAAAGAGACGTTGAGTCATCCAGCACATCAGGATGATTTCTGAAGCTTGATCAATAGCTGTTGATCTGTTGCTTGATATGGTAATAGTCCTTCAAATGCATATTTTGAATTCCATTCCTTTTGAAGCTTAATACCGGTAGACACAGTTGCCAAACTGTACGAGGTAGTGGAGTAGTGGAAACAGAGTTCGTACACACGTACTCTGTACTATTCTGCATTCTTTGTCCTTGAGCATCCCATGCTCAAGTTGACTTTGAAGCTAGCCGTTACTCCAAATGAGAGTTTCTTCTGCATCGTAATGCCTTTAGAAATCCTTCTAAGCAGATCTTCAGATTGCAGGCTTCAGACTCACTGTAGCTTTACAGCTTCTGATGATCTTCAGACTCTCTTGGTCTTCAGATTCTGATGGTCTTCAGACTCTGATAGTCTTCAGATTCTGATAGTCTTCAGATTCTTCTTCAATACAGTCTTCAGACTCTTCTTCGATACAGTCTTCAGACTCTTCTTCGATAGTCAGAATCACAAGCAACAAGCTTCTCTTGATCGTTGCTCTCAAGATGTTCAAACAGAATACTTTCTAAGATATAAATCTTGATTAATATCCTGCATACTTAAACAAATATTAGCATATCCAATTGACAATTTTTTAATACCTTGTTATCATCAAAACTCAAAACGTGGTATTGCTGAACACCTTTGTTCCAACAATCTCCCCCTTTTTGATGATGACAAACATCAGTATTTAAAAGGTTAATTGTTGTTAATCTAATTAACAGGTTGACTTAAGGGGTCTGAGGCTTGTAAGCTCTGACTCCCCCTGAGTCTGATAGTTCTTAAGTAGAGGTTTGTAAGCTCCCCCTAAGTTCTATCCAAGTTAATTAAATTCAAATTACGCAAACAGTTGAATCAAATCTCAGAATAATAGACGATTTAGAGAACAGATTCTTTTAATGGGGGCTCAGAATCTAACTAAGTACCTATTGAAAATTCCCTTTTAACTTTACATAGAACTCACATATTCTTTCTCCATACAGTTTGTAAAAGTCACTAATCTTTCCTTCTCCCCCTTTTGTCATCAACAAAAAGGTTTAGAAACAAGTTTCTCCCCCTTTTTAAATGACTTCAAGTGAGGGTAAATTTTTTTTTAAGGAAAATGAAAAACAAGATTCAGAGCGAAAAACATATAAGATTCAAAGCACAATATATATCAGAGGCACATAGATTAAGTAAAAACTTGAATAATCTTAAAAACGAAGGTTCAGAAGATAAAAGAAAACAGCAGAATCAAGTTACAAGCAAAACAAAACAAAAAGAAATGCAACTAAGGTTGGTTTTGTTTGACAAGGTGATCCATCAATTTCTGGAGATCCTCTTGCTGCTTCTTAACAATCTCTTCCAAAGCTTCAGTTCTTCTCAGATGATCTTCTCTCTCAAGTCTTGCTTCTTCCTGAACTCTATAAAGCCTCCTCCTCAATGAATCAAAAACCATTGTTTCTCTGGGATTGTATTGATCTTCATCAAAGAATGGTTTATACTCCAACCGCAGAATAGGAGCTTTCTTCTTAGCTTTAGCTTTCTCAGCTCTCTTAACTTCTTCCACATGCTTGGCAATAACAACAGCTTGTTCCTTGACAGCAGCCTTCTGAATTTTGGTGACAAAGTTCAAAAATTCAGTCTTCACAGTGGAGAACTTATCCTCATAGCTTACATTGAGGATAGGAACAAACCTTTGCTCAATAATGTCCTTGAGCTTAGAGCTTGACGAAGCATAGAACTCATCTATCCTTAACGAATCAAAGAGGTTGTGAGGTTCAGAAGTTGAGGGTTGAGAGGCTACTATTGCTTGTAAGGTTTGGAGACCAGTTACAATAGTCTGAGGTTCAGAAAGAGGTTTAGGAATCGTTTCAGACACAGGCTCTGCTATGCATTCTGTTACAGGTTCTGGTATAATATCAGAAGCTTGCTCCAGAATCTCAGAGACTGGTTCCTCTACAGTTTTTGAAGGTTCAACAGAAGCTAAGGTTAGAATTTCTGTAGGTTGGGGTACAGAGTCTGGTTTAGAAACAGATTCTGTAGCTTTTGTTGATTTGGATTTAGCGGGAGTTTTTGGTAGTTCTCCTCCTAGGTGTTTCTCAAGAGAGTCTAGGGTGTCTGGAGAGTCTACACAAATAGGCTCATGTTGGGGGGATGGTTGAGTTGAATGAATGATTACTTCAGGCTCTTCAGAAGGTTGAATTGCCTGAAGCGGTTTGAGAAATGATGGTTGAGCAGGGTGGTCAGCAGGTAAGTTCATAGACATTGTGATGGTGTCTTGAATAACCCTGTCCATAGTTGAATCAACATATTCAACTATTTTGGGGTCAAGTGGGTCAAAGGATGATAAAGGTTTGATTGGTGAGGGGGATGAATTTCCGAGGGAGGGAAGAATTTGGCTCAAGAGTTTGTTATCTGATTCAGTATCAGATGAAGACTCTTTATTCGTAGAGGAAGGTGAGTTAAATGCCACGTTACCAGAGGTGCCAATCCCAACTTCTGGAGAAGCATGATGATCAGAAGCATCAGACAGAGTAGCTTCTGTTAAATCAGCTTCTGCAGGAGCCACCTGACTCTTCTGTTTCAGAGCTGATGCAAGCAACTTAGCAGCTTCTTTAACAGTTTCTTCCTTAAGTTCTTCAGCAACAACCTCTGCTGCCATTCTTTGTCGTTGAGCATCCCATGCTCAAGTTGACTTTGAAGCTAGCCGTTACTCCAAATGAGAGTTTCTTCTGCATCGTAATGCCTTTAGAAATCCTTCTAAGCAGATCTTCAGATTGCAGGCTTCAGACTCACTGTAGCTTTACAGCTTCTGATGATCTTCAGACTCTCTTGGTCTTCAGATTCTGATGGTCTTCAGACTCTGATAGTCTTCAGACTCTTCTTCGATACAGTCTTCAGACTCTTCTTCGATACAGTCTTCAGACTCTTCTTCGATACAGTCTTCAGACTCTTCTTCGATACAGTCTTCAGACTCTTCTTCGATAGTCAGAATCACAAGCAACAAGCTTCTCTAGATCTTTGCTCTCAAGATGTTCAAACAGAATACTTTCTAAGATATAAATCTTGATTAATATCCTGCATACTTAAACAAATATTAGCATATCCAATTGACAATTTTTTAATACCTTGTTATCATCAAAACTCAAAACGTGGTATTGCTGAACACCTTTGTTCCAACACACCTGTTAATCGCACGGTGATCCGTATGTGCGGGATCTTGCTAATTCAAAGGTAATTGAAACATAAACATCAATTGGCTTTCCAGTGTTTCCCAAGGCAATGAAGGTCAAGGTTCACTTAGGTATGCCCATCTATGAGTCTTAGGACACTCATAACACACTCTCTATACGTTTACTTAGTAGTTCTACAAACGGGCAACCCTAATCTACGGCTACCTTACTAAGGTTTTCAAGGGAATGGTCTTACTAGGTTATAGCCTTAAGTCAGACAGCTAGGTGATTGATTCCCTAATTACTAATCAGTTAATTCCTAGCTTCGGTAATTCACCACACGACCCAATGTGTATCATCTACTCGGTACCTATGTCTAGGGTCAATGATTTCTATGGTATCATTGGCTAATTAATAATCACTTACTTCCTAGACAGATAGTTATCAGTAAAGAGATATAAATATCAATATATAAGCATCCGGTTAGTGATAGCAGTATTGGCTCTGTCACGACCTAAGTACCTAATCTAGGGTTGGACCTCTCAGAAATAAAACTAAAATCTAAAAAAACTTAATAGTGAACAAAAGAAAAATAAATGAAATAAACGACATATTATAAAAATAAATATCTAACAAAAATATACACAAGTTCATCTTAGAACTATAACCTAAAAATATTTAGTTACACATGGTAACTAAAAACAAATTATTAAAGAAAAAAACATACCCTAGAAAATCAAGGAGAAGATAAAAACTCTCCTGAAGCTCCGAAGTTTGCTTCCACTTGAAATGCTTCAGTTTTGAACAAGAAAATCTGAATGAGGAAGGCTGGTATTTATAGTGAGAGTTTCTACCTGGGTTTGGGCTAAAAGTGCGGGCTTTATCCATTTCGGTAGCAGGAAAAGACAGTTACGCCCCGACCTTTTGCATGCACTGGGCGCATGACAAATGCACGGGATGCATAGTGCATTTCCCGTGCTTTCCCTAGGCGCACAAGAAATTCCCTAGGTGTGTGAAACAAGTACTCATGACCTAGGCGCATTTCAAATTCCCTAGGTGCATTTTGCCTCTCTTCCGGGCTCAATCTCCGATTTTCTATCGTTTTTGGGTCTTCGTATTCAAATAACCTGCCTCGGTACTTTGGGAACAAAATTCCTCCCACTTGTATGTCTTCTAAGGCCTCTTGAATCTTTATTCTTGTCTCTTGAATCTTCCCAATTCTTCGGTTGTTCTTGATTTGCCAATTAGCATGATTTCTTCGTGAATTACTTCAAAAACCTCCTCAAATTTCTATGTTTCTGGAAAACTAGAATTACAGACTCAAATATAGAAAACATTACAAAAGTACCGAAATCATAGGCAATTGTTCTAATACTCCTCCTTTTTGCTGCTATTTCCTACTAAAATAAACTGAAAAACATGCTAAGTATAACGTAAGATGACCTGTCATCATATACATATAGTCTTGGTTTTCATATATCTCTTTTGACACTATTGTTTTATCCCCCACGACTTTGGTCTATTAATAAAAAATACTTACCTTCAATTCAATTCTGAAAAGAAAACGATACAAAAAGAGCAAGATAAAATTTTATACGTCTTTAATCTATGATTTGTTTAACTCTCTGTCTTTTACTTATTATTGAACTAATTCATACTCCTCAGCATCTGAAACATCGAATTCTATAGTATTAGTAATTGTAAATGTTAACTTTCTTTTTGTTTACTGTTAATTGGTAAGTATAATGTGGATCTCAAGAATTATCTCAAGTTTTGCTACTGTTTTGTTACTTCCATTGCTACAGGTGGCTAATGTGTTACTTGTAGTAGCTCTCAATGTTTTCATTTTCCATGTATTATCTTTTCTTTATATCTTTCCTTTACTTGCTTTTGAATATTCTTGGTTTTTTTTATTCCTATTTTCAAAGTGGAAATTATATTGGTCTTTACCATTTAGGCATTCATAAGTGATTTTCTGAGCCATAATCCATAAAAAGTTACTTGGAATATTACTTTTTTTTATTGTTTTTCTACAAATGCTTGAATGATTGTTTTTCTTTTTATGCTTGACATAATGGCAAATTGATATTACCATGTGTCGTTATTACCATGTGTCATAATAAGGATACCATGTGTCGTTATAAAGAAATGATTCTTATTGGTTTCAAATCGGCATATGTAACACATGCTCTTATCTGCAAGAAAACGTTCCTGCCTATACTCCATGTTTATGCTTTGATTTGCCCATGTAGAAAACCTATTCTTATATTAATTTGACTTCATATTTGGATGTTATATTGTGATCATTCAAAAATTATGAAGTATCATGTTGTTGTCAATTTCTTTTTTAGAAGAACGTTGGGACAAGCCTTTTTTTTCCTTGTTATATTCAACTTATTTACTTTCCCTGAATTTTGGTCCAAAAAATTACTTTATAATATTTATTGTTTAGAAAAATGAGGCTATTATTATTTAGAAAAATAAAAAAGCTTTACTACCTTGAAATTAATTCTACGCTAAAAGTAATTTCAAATTAATAGCCAATTAAGTTGTAAAATAATAATATACTAACTTTCTAATTAATTAAAGTTTTAATTTCTTTTACTATATTTTTTTCACTAAAAATATAGATTGTTGCGTTATCTTAAAATAACTTAGCATAATTCTTGAAAATTAAATCGAATAGTAGAGACAATTCATTTACTTCCTAGCGGAAGAAAATTTTATCTTTGTTTTCTCTTCAAGACGAAGAGAAAACATATTTAAGTTATGATATTCCATATTCATGCAACTTGGATAGAGATGTAGTTGATGATGTTCAGACCGCCAAATTTCATAATTTGAGATTAAATGTTGGAGTGTCACTAATGCTATTAAGGAATATAGACCACATATTATGATTATGCAATGAAACAAGAATGATTGCAACAAGGATGGGAAGATGGGTGCTCTAAGGAAATGGTATATTAGGAAACAATTTCCTTTAGACGTTTCATTTGCAATGCCGGTTAATAAAAGTCAAGAGTAGAGCTAGCAATGATCCGAACCAACTCGACAATAGTTCGAAACTCGATTCGATAATTATCTCGTTGGATTTGGTTCATGAACCAAATTAGCTGAACTTGAGCTAAAAATTAAGTTCGTTAAATAAATGAGCTGAACTTGAGTTGTAGATAGTTCGATTTGATTGGTTCATGAACTGGCTCGATAATATATATATATATATATATATATATATGTGTGTGTGTGTGTGTGTGTGTGTGTGTGTGTGTGTGTGTGTGTTAGTCTAATATTTATTTGCTTGTTTTTAGAGGAATTATTACTAATTTAATTAACAATAATTATAATAAAAGAGAGGAAAAAAGAAGCTAATAACATACTTGTAGATGCTTTTAACTAAACACATATGTATACTAATTAGTCCCACATCGGAGAGTTTGAAAGCATCTAGCAGGAGACGTAGATATAAAAAGAGAAGTGCGCTGCACATTATATGGAGTATACTACTACATGGACTGTGCTACACTACCATTGTTATAGTTTTCATATAATTATAAAGTTCTACTTTTTTCTTATGTAGTCTTAAGACAAGACCAGCATGGTCTGTAGTTTTATTTTATTTAGTTCAATTTTAGTTTTTTTTCTAAATTAATTAAAAGGTCAAGCTATACATTTTGACAAAAAAAACTTTTGTCAAATGAGTTGAACCTAACGAGCTGAACTGAGTGGTTCATGAACTTTAAACGAGCCGAACTCGAGCTAAAAAAAAGATTCGTATCGAACTCGAGTCGAGCTAATTCTTATCGAGTTGAGTCGAGCTCAGACAAGTTTGGTTCGACTAGACTCATTTCCAGCCCTAGTCAAGAGCAATCACTTAAACATGTTGAAATATATCTTTCAACGTTTCCGTTTTCGCATGATTAGTTATAAGTTGCAATTTCAAGAGTTATTTCAAAAGAAGGGTTAAAGATATTAATAACATATGAAGAGGGTGAGGATGCTATTGTAACTTCAAATGTGCGCTTTATAGAGATTTTTTTTTGTAATGTATGATGACTAATGTCTTATGCAACACATTTCTAAAAATTATGAATGTTTTTGGTACTATTTTTAGGGATAATAAAAAATTTCTCATGTGAAGTATTTCTTCACTAAAGAAAATTTATAATCTAAATTATTTGTATTTATTACCTTCAATGGGACCCCGTGCTTCATATGGGTCGTAAGTCTAGTTTGTACATAAATGGACACATTAACTAATACTAATTTTTCATAATGAAAATGTAATATATAATATTCGTTTATCTTTAGGCACAAAGGTCGATGTGACCATAACTCGGTTCTCAAGGACAATACACTGTAATTTGCAGAGATTGTAGTTCAATCTTTGGATTCCCTATTTATTCATCTTATGAGTTGAAATTACAGCCACCAAACTACATGACAAAAATATATATCCAAGGACAGATGGAGTATATTATAAATTATTTTTGTTTGTTTAATAGTTGTTAAGAGAATACATAGAAAAAAAAATTAGTAAATTAATAAAAAAATATTTAAAAAGAAATCAATTGATACATGGTCAAAGTTCTTTAAAATTTAATGTTAAGAAGTATAGTAAATACATGTTTTTCGTTTGGTCAAAAGTAAATACCTTTTTCTAAAGGTAAAGTAATTACTGGGTAATTATTTTTTTAAAAATAAAATAAAATACTTGGTCGAAGATCATTTAATTTTTTTGTTTTAGTCTAAATACCCTAATGAATAGAAATTCACCTTTTTCGTGAATAAGTAAGATGTCTAAAGAATTTGAAACTTAGACCCCTGTATATATAATTGAACGTCCCTATCAACTTAACTAGCTTCACAAGGAAAGTTGTTTTAAACTTTAACGTAAAGAAATAAGAAATTAAAACATATCTTATAATTTAAACAAAAGAACTTGTGTGTAATTTATATATATATATATATAATAATGAAAAATATTTATTATCATTCAATCAAAAATTTGATTGTCTTCAAAAAAACTAAAAATATAACTTTTTGCTTTTAAATTTAGTAAAAATATAATAATATTAATTTTTAATCATTAAAATATCGGTAACTAAAAATAAATCTATTGAAAGGAAACAAGCACTAAGGACTCATTTGGATTGACTTATTTTTAAGCTTATGTAAAAATATCTTACATATAATTTTCGTTAGTAGGAACAAATAAACTAACATAAAACTTATTTATTTGCATAAACTTAAAAACAAGTCAATTCAACAATACTCTAAATCCATTGCATATAGGGAGGTGAAAATAGATGAAAAGGAGACACAATATTAAATTAATTGTTAATATAATTCATTTTAGTTTGTTCAAAATAATTTAACGGTCAAAGAAAAAAAATTCATACTAGGAAGCATAATATTAAATTAATTACGGTCAAAGAAAAATAGCATAATAGGAAGGTGAAATAGCTGAAAAGGTAACACAATATTAAAAGAATTTCGCGGTCAATGAAAAACATATGAAATTAATTTTTACTATAAAAAAATATTTTTTGAGGGTATAAAAGAAAATTATGTTGATGGAAACGATACAACAGAAACACCACCAAAAAAAAAGGATAGAACAGAATACTCAACTGCAATTTCTTCTTAAGACGATTAAGTTGATTTCTTCTTTATTTTTGATTTATATGAATTTTGATTTAAGAAATTTCTTTATTATTTTTTTCATATCAGATCAAGATCCTTTATTTTAAGGCAAAGGAGAATGTAGCATCAGCTACAACCCCGTAATATATTGATATCAGATCAAGATCCTCCTTCCAATTCACTAACATGAGTTTTGCGAAATATTTTTGATTTGACCCCCTCTCCCTTCATCTGTGTTCTATAAAATTATCCTTTATATAATAAATATATGTAATTTTCATCACGTTTCTCTTCAATTGTCTTAAACTTTGCATGCACTTACACAACACCGCCTATAGAAAACGTTTTGAATTTTTCATTCATTCTTTTCTCTACCTCTACTTCTTGCTTCCGTGTAGGGGTAAGATTGAGAACCAAAGTGAAATCTACAAGGCCATAAAGTTCATTAAGAAAATCTCTTTTATGATAGTGAAAAATCTCTTGTTGATTTCTCTTTGGTTCTCATTCTCACACCTAGACAAAAGCATGAAGTTGTGAAAGTGAAAAGGATAAATAGAAAGTTCAAAATGTCTTCTCTATGCAGTGTAGTGTATCTGCACTCAAAGTCAAGGTCAATTAATGAGAAATGTAATTAAATTTCTATATCTAATTATATAATGGATGATTTGATAGTTGAACTATAGATGAGTGAGATGGGGTCAAATCAAAATTCTTTCACAATATGCCTAAGAAGCTATTACTATGTTGCAATCAATACAACTTGTCATGTTGCCGAAAGTAATCATCCCCGACGAGCTTATCAGCAAAATACTTTCGTAGCTTACAGTCAAATAATGTATGAAGATGAAATTTGCGTCCTTTTTTTTTGCAGAAACATTGAGTGTGATATGAATATATTTGTAGTTGCAAAAAAATGCTTTGAATTTTACTGCAATATATATTTAGTTGATTGGATATCTCATTTCAATATATTTTGGTTTGTTGTGTTTGTAGTGTTGCCTGGTTTAGTTGACAGCTTTGTACTAGCAAGTGTATATTTCTAAGACTTATTGGAACCTTTTATTTTGTATAGATTTTGTATGTCATCTTTGTCAAAACTTTTAAGCAATTGATTGTCTTAATTCTCTGCAATCTTTTATAGGTATAGGAGATTTCTCGTATCTAATTATTTATGGATGTTTTTTTATAAATTAGATTCTATATATCTTTGAAGTGAAACATTCTCTCACAGAGTAATCAATTTAGGTTGAAAGAAATCAATATGTTGTCTTTTTATGGCTAAATTTCCTTCATGAAAGAAATCAATCTAATCATATTAGATTGAAAGAAATCAACCTGGCTAGGTTAAATCGGGTATCCTCCATGCCCACAACAATAGAGAGTGATCTATGAAGTTATGTGGGGCCTAAATTGACGGCAAACTCTCCCTAAATGAGTATCTTTGTACAAATTCTTGTAATGTTTTTAACTTAACAACTAACTATATACACAATGCTGGGGGTACCAGAATTACAAAATATTATCACGCAACTAAAATAAAAGACGAGTAAATAGGAACTAAACAAACAATATTTATGGGGAATCTCCTCAACAAATAAGGAGGAAAACCATGAGGAGTAGAGATTTTTCACTAAGTAAAATAAATTAGAAGACCTCTCTCTAAAAGAAATAATAATACAATTACCACTCTCTCTAGTAATTAAGATAATACTAACACTAACTAGAAGAAATCACACGAGAGAAACTATTTTTTCTCTCTATATATTCCTTTCACTGCGTACTCTGAACAAGAAATACACTTGTTGTTGTTGGTGTTGTGTTGTGTTGCTTTGTTCTGATTTGATGTGGGATGATTTTCTTCATCACCAATGTCATCTAGTTATAGTGCACCGGCCAAGAGAAATAATATTCCGACTAAAACAATTGATGGCATCGTACTTAAAACATTTTGACATATTGTCAAAAAACCATGCATACAAATTTAGCATTGTATAGCTAGTAAGTATAAATGGGAACAAAGGAAATTAAAAGCCAACAAGACTTTGGCACACAAAGTTGCTTTACACATGTTCACTATGTCTCACTTAAATCTATTTTTGTGAGACTTAAAAATCTACGTTGCCAACTCCTTGAAAAAATCGGTATTGAACACCTTTGTGCATCATCTTTGAATGAAAAGTTGGATTCCTTAGAATCTGCAAGAAAATCTGACTATCACAATACACAATAATTTGTTGATGCTTGTCCCCAAGTTCCTCCATTAACCTTTGTATTCAAATATCTTCCTTGCAAACCTAGTATGGTTCCATGTATTCAACTTTTGTAGATGACAGAGCTACAACAATTTTTAACTTGGATAACCAACTTATTGCTCCTCCTACAAATGTGAACACATAGCCAATATATTATTTTTTTCTTATCATGATCATCTTTAAACTCTGAATAAATACAACCCCTAACAATTAACTTTGAACCTCCGAAACATATCCCCTCTATTAACTCTTGGGAAAGTGTTTTGTCAAAAAAAAAAAAACTATTATGGAAGTGTAATTTATTTGTCATAAAACAAGGTAGTGAAAGTACTCTTAAATTTAAACCCGTCTTTGATGTTGTTTATCATATAAATCCAATCTTGAATAAATAAAATAAAGGTTAAATTGCAATTTTGGTCCCTTAACTATTTAGCTAGTATCGCTTTGGTTCTTTAGTTAAAATTCGATTTATTTTGATCCCTTAACTTCTCTCTGTTACACATTTCGGTCCTTTCCGATAGTTTTAATTCAAAAACATTAGGTTTTCTTCATTTTCTACTGGAATTTTTCTGGTATTCTTCTTGTTGAAGGTTGATGGAGATGATATGAAGATGAAAAAGAGGAGAAGAAGATGAAGAAAATCTAACACTTTTGAATTAAAACTAACGAAAAGGACCAAAATGTGTAACGAAGAGATGTTAAGGGACCAAATTAAATCAAATTTTAATTAAGGGACCAAAGCAATATTACCTAAATAGTTAAGGGACCAAAAACGTAATTTAACCTAAAATAAAAGATTATGATTAAAAAACAAAAGTTACATTTTGTAAAAAAAAAAAATATCATATTCACATTTATACATTTCACTTTTCAAATGTATAGTGAGGTGAATGTTTTAATTATGAACATTGACTCCGGGATATAAACTTTATCTTGTCTTAAATCAATTTAAGGAATGCACTTACATGGCATATTACAATAGTTATAATCTCAATATGACATCTCTATTGAGTAATCCTGTTTTTCAATAGATTCGTGCATCATATGAGTCCAAAGTCTAGTTTTTAAAGTAATTCCTATCTTACAACCGTGCTGCAAATAATTTCTACATGGTATCTACAATATATATTTTTCTCAATTCAAGTTGATTATGGACGTTTTTTAAAAACTTTTATGCTTCCATATTTTGTTTCTTTTTTATATGATAAATACATTTTTGAAGAGTTTATTCAGTACTCGATCCCATTACAAAGACTACAAGAAAGGAACAACATAGAATAACTGAACCTCCTCCTTAAAGCAATAGACCTGTACACCTGTTTTTTATTCTTCAATGACAAATGTTGGTAATATATGCCCATTTTCCTTCCTAAATCCTCAATTAATTATTTATGGGACCTAAAACTCAACTCATAATTGTTATTTTTTATTTCCAAAGACTCATTTTCTATTCCAATTCAAAGTTCAGCCAACCTCGTTTGCCCTACATTTAATTCCACGCATTTTGCCCGAGAAAAGAATACAAGGCTCAATGCACACATGCAATGACTTTGGACTTCTACTCCTTGGAATAGTCAAACTATGGTTGTCTCTGCGTTTATAAAATCATTCTTCTCACTTTGTGAGAGAGTGAACTCCTCATCCTTCTTTGTAAGAGAGTGATACAGTGATCTCCCACAGTTTCTCAGTTTCTCGCGTCACCACATATAAGTCTTGCTCGCTATTGATTAGGCTATGCCAATGTAAATCATGAAGACCCAATATGATTTGGGCCGGGTAATGGTAAACAACAAGGGTTGGTTTTGATTATTACAAGCAAGATCAAACCTGAAATCCTATGACAAGTTGTGCATTGTTTTTCAAGAAAAATGGTTTGCGTTCATTAAGTTCATAGGCTGCTTTACAAACAAGACGAGACCTTATGGCGTCTTTCGACAGAAAAAGGTTTTTAAGAGCAGTAAAGGCATAAAGTTAAAATTGTAGAAACATAAAGGAAAGATAAATTGCATTGCATTAAAAATAAAGGTATTTCGCCAAACCCTTTACATACATTATGTATGACTCTTTTCTCTCGCATCGGTAATTCGAGTGTTGTAGAAATTCTATAAGTGTTTTGTGACCCGTTTTCCCTATGGAAAACTACTGTTTATACATAGTAAAATAACTGGAAGAAAAAAAACCTAACTCCACGATAAGCACTTCTTCCATGTAGACAACCGCTTGTCCCCCACGTTTCCATTGAGGAAACCGCTTCTCTTTGAAATTTGAAATCTTCACGCCTCAACGGTAGTTGGTTGACTTCGACAGTTTTGCATTCTTGACTCGTATCTTCTTGAACTCAAAGGCTTTTAGACCCTTTTGCGCTAAGTCCACATCTCGTCAAACTCATCAAGTTTGAAGGAAAAGACTTAAATTCCTGCAAAGATAAAAGTCAACTAATGTTGATTGCATTAAATGAGCCTGTTGAATTCGCAGGCTAACAAATTACCGCCCAAAAATGTCATTTTCGACTTAAAATATTCGATGGAGAAGATTGGCATTTTTAAAACCTCAAAACTCTAAGCCTTCCTTTGGAAAAATGACGTCGTTTTAATCATGACTTTCCAACAGTAGTATTTTCAACTTTCCTTTCAATACATGATTTCGTGGGTCACCACTTCTGCAGTTGAAAAGTTAGTGGAGCCTTTGAAATTACCCCAGAACTCCAAGTTTCCTTCGATATCCTTCCATCTTATCGTCTTTGTGTTTCCCCATTTGTCATCATTACTGCATCTTCTTTTTTTCGATCAGTCTCCCTTGAATTTTTCAAATTTCTCACTAAGTCAAGAAAATCCAACCGCTCATTCAAGACACGCGGCGGTTGCTGATCTGAGAAATGAAGAGTTTTGCCAAATTAATTATTGTCATCATTTATAAGAAGCTCTCTTTCTTTTCTTTTTTCGTAAAATATTCTTCCATTTCTTCTCTTCTATCTTTGCCATTTTCACTTTTCTGTTCCTCTGTCTACCAAAAAAGAAGAGAAGAGAAAGAAAAGAAAAAACTTTTCTGTAAAAATGAATGGGATTCCCGATGAGCTTCTCTGTGCCATCATTAAAAGGGTAGCTTTTCTGGGACTAGGGATCTTTTCAACTTCAAAGAAACGTCTCGACACCATCGCCATCTCATTGGTAAGAAGTCGATGTTTAGATTGTTACCAAATAGCTATATGAGGTCTTTGGTTGATTATTCTCCCTACGCATCGAAGGATGCATTCATGCAAACGTTAGCCTACAACGGCCATGAATCAATTTACGTGGTATTGGCGACTTGCTTGCTTTTCCAACCACAATCTGACCTGGAAACCATCAAAAGTATTTTGGCCAAAGTGGTGAAGCACAAGTCCGACGGGGCTAAGTACCTGGTGATTATGCTAGAAGTATTTGCTAGTGAGGGATTTTCTGAAGATAGAGTTTTCTCAGCATTTTACGACCTTTTCATTTCCAGGTAACTCGCTAATTGCAGGTACATCATTATGAATCCACGCGGCCTCCACTTCGCTCGAGAGGGTCTCGAATTAAGGTGTATGCCCTTTTGTTTGGAGTACAAATTTGTTGGAATAAAATGTATTTAACATTACCACCCTAAGTTTTGATGATTACAAGGTATTAAAACGTCAATTGGATATGCTAATATCGGTAATCTATGATTTGTTTAACTCTCTGTCTTTTACTTATTATTGAACTAATTCATACTCCTTAGCTTCTGAAACATCGAATTCTATAGTATTTATAATTGTAAAGGGTAACTTCCTTTCAATTTACCGTTAATTGGTGAGTATAATGTGGATCTCAAGAATTATGTGCATAGTATCGTATGGATCAATATGTTACTTGGTGCCTTTCATTTTTAATTATTTTTTATTGCACAGTGTGTTACATTTACATAGACTTTTGACAGTTTGTTGAATAAAGTTGAGTTGAAAATATCAAAAAATATTCCACTCTTTTATCATATGAACTTTGTTTTAAGTTTATTTTTAGTTTCAAGGGATTTATATAAAGGTAGTGAGTTGTTTGTTTTATTAATGAAGGCAGTGAGGCTGTCATTGATGTTTGTTCTGTGCTATTATTAACTTTTTAGAATGTTGTTTCTGAACTAACTTTGCGAGTTGTAACAAGGTTTGACATAATGGAAACCATGTTAATAGTGTGTTTCATTTAAATTTGAAGCATGTTACTTATTTATTAATTTATCTCAAGTTTTGATGTTGTTTTGTTTCTTTCGTTATTACAGGTGGCTAATGTGTTACATGTAGTAGCTCTCTATGTTTTCATTTTCCATGTATTATCTTTTCTTTATATATTTCCTTTGCTTGCTTTTGAATATTCTTGGTTTTTTTTATTCTTATTTTCAAAGTGGAAATTATATTGGTCTTTACTATTTGCGCATTCAAAAGTGATTTTCTGAGCCATAATCCATAAAAAGTTACTTGGAATATTACTTTATTTTTTGTTTTTCTACAAATGCTTGAATGACTGTTTTTCTTTTTGTACTTCAGGGACATAATGGCAAATGGATATTACCATGTGTCGGTATTACCATGTGTCGTAATATGGATACCATATTTCGTTATCGTGAAATGATTCTTATTGGTTTCAAATCAACATATGTAGCGCATGCTCTTATCTGCAAGAAAAACGTTCCTGCCTATACTCCATGTTTATGCTTTGATTTGCCCATGTAGAAATCCTATTCTTATATTAATTTGACTTCATATTTGGATGTTATCTTGTGATCATTCTAAAATTATGAAGTATCATGTTGTTGTCAATTTCTTTTTTAGAAGAACGTTGGGACAAACCTTTTTTCTTCTGTTATATTCAACTTATTTACTCTCCCTGAATATTGGTCCAAAAAATTACTTTATAATATTTATTCTTTAGAAAAATGAGGCTATTATTTTTTAGAAAAATAAAAAAGCTTTACTATCTGGTAGTTAGTTCTACGCTAAAAAGTAATTTCAAATTAATAGCCAATTAAGTTCTAAAATAATAATATTTTAACTTTCTAATTAATTAAATTCTTAATTTCTTTTACTATATTTTTTCACTTAAAATATAGATTGTTCCATTATCTTAAGACAACTTAACGTAATTCTTGAAAATTAAATCGAATAGTAGAGACAATTAATTTACTTCCTAGCGGAAGAAAATGTTATCTATGTTTTCTCTTCAAGACGGAGAGAAAACATATTTATGTTATGATATTCCATATTCACGCAACTTGGATAGAGATGCAGTTGATGATGTTCAGACCACCAAATTTCATCCACAATTACTACTTCGGTACTTCCAAATCACAATTTGAGATTAAATGTTCACAATTTGAGATTAAATGTTGGAGTGTCACTAATGCTATTAAGGAATATAAACCAGATATTATGAATATGTAATGAAACAAGATTGATTGCAACAAGGATGGGAAGATGTGGGCTCTAAGGAAATGGTATATTAGGAAACAATTTCCATTAGATGTTTCATTTGCAATGACGGTTAATAAAAGTCAAGAGCAATCACTTAAACATGTTGAAATATATCTTTCAACGTTTCCATTTTCACATGATTAGTTATAAGTTGCAATTTCAAGAGTTATTTCAAATGAAGGGTTGAAGATATTAATAACATATGAAGAGGGTGAGGAAGCTATTGTAACTTCAAATGTGCGCTTTATAGAGATTTGTTTTGTAATGTATGATGACTAATGTCGTATGCAACTTATTTCTAAAAATTGTGAATATTTTTGGTACTATTTTTAGGGATAATAAAAAATTTCTCATGTGAAGTATTTCTTCACTAAAGAAAATTTATAATCTAAGTTATTTGTATTTATTACCTTCAATAGGACCCCATGCTTCACAGGGGTCGATGTGACCATAACTCGGTTCTTAAGAACAATACACTTTAGTTTGCAGATGCCGGAGTTCAATCTTCGGATTCTCTATTTATTCATCTTATGAGCTGAAATTACAGCCACCAAACTACTTAGAAAAAATATATATCCAAGGACAGATGTAGTATTGTAAATTATTTTTGTTTGTTTAAAAGTTGTTAAGAGAATACATAGAAAAAAATTAGTAAATTATTAAAAAAGAAATCAATTAATACATGGTCAAAGTTCTTTAAATTTTAATGTAAAGAAATATAGTAAATACCTGTTTTTTGTTTGGTCAAAAGTAAATACCTTTTTCTAAAGGTAAAGTAATTACTAGGTCAAATTTTTTTTAAAAATAAAATACTTGGTCAAAGATCATTTAATTATTTTTTTTTGGTCTAAATACCCTAAGGACTCATTTGAATTGACTTATTTTTTAGTTTATGCAAAATATCTTATGAAAATAAATTAACTTTTATGTATTCATAAGTTTGTCAAGGTAGTTTTTGTAAAAATATTTTACATATGATTTTCGTTAGTAGGAACAAATAAATTAACATAAAACTTATTTATTTGCATAAACTATTTACATAAGCTTAAAAATAAGTCAATTCAACAATACTCTAAATCCATTGCATATAGGGAGGTGAAAATAGATGAAAAGGAGACACAATTTTAATTAATTGTTAATATAATTTATTTTGGTTTGATCGAAATAATTTAACGGTCAAAGGAAAAAAATTCATACTAGGAAGGTAAAAATAGATGAAAGGAAACATAATATTAAATTAATTACGGTCAAAGAAAAATAGCATAATAGGATGGTGAAATAGCTGAAAAGGAAACACAATATTAAAACAATTTCGCGGTCAATGAAAAACATAAGAAATTAATTTTTACTATAAAAAAATATTTTTTGAGGCTATAAAAGAAAATCATGTTGCTGGAAACGATACAACAGAAACACCACCAAAAAAAAGGATAGAACAGAATACTCAACTGCAATATATTAACATGAGTTTTGCGAAATATTTTCGATTTGACCCCCTCTCCCTTCATCTTTGTGTTCTATAAAATTATCCTTTTTATAATAAATATATGTAATTTTCATCACGTTTCTCTTCAATTGTCTTAAACTTTGCATGCACTTACACAACACCGCCTATAGAAAACGTTTTGAATTTTTCATTCATTCTTTTCTCTACCTCTACTTCTTGCTTCCGTGTAGGGGTAAGATTGAGAACCAAAGTGAAATCTACAAGGCCATAAAGTTCATTAAGAAAATCTCTTTTATGATAGTGAAAAATCTCTTGTTGATTTCTCTTTGGTTCTCATTCTCACACCTAGACAAAAGCATGAAGTTGAGAGGGTGAAAAGGATAAATAGAAAGTTCAAAATGTCTTCCCTATGCAGTGTAGTGTATCTGCACTCAAAGTCAAGGTCAATTAATGAGAAATGTAATTAAATTTCTATATCTAATTATATAATGGATGATTTGATAGTTGACCTATAGATGAGTGAGATGGGGTCAAATCAAAATTCTTTCACAATATGCCTAAGAAGCTATTACTATGTTGCAATCAATACAACTTGTCATGTTGCCGAAAGTAATCATTCCCGACGAGCTTATCAGCAAAATACTTTCGTAGCTTACAGTCAAATAATGTATGAAGATGAAATTTGCGTCCTTTTTTTTTTGCAGAAACATTGAGTGTGATATGAATATATTTGTAGTTGCAAAAAAATGCTTTGAATTTTACTGTAATATATATTTAGTTGATTGGATATCTCATTTCAATATATTTTGGTTTGTTGTGTTTGTAGTGTTGCCTGGTTTAGTTGACAGCTTTATACTAGCAAGTGTATATTTCTAAGACTTATTGGAACCTTTTATTTTGTATAGATTTTGTATGTCATCTTTGTCAAAACTTTTAAGCAATTGATTGTCTTGGTTCTCTGCAATCTTTTATAGGTATTGGAGATTTCTCGTATCTAATTATTTATGGATGTTTTTTTATAAATTAGATTCTATATATCTTTGAAGTGAAACATTCTCTCACAGAGTAATCAATCTAGATTGAAAGAAATCAATATGTTGTCTTTTTATGGCTAAATTTCTTTCATGAAAGAAATCAATCTAATCATATTAGATTGAAAGAAATCAACCTAGCAAGGTTAAATCGGGTATCCTCCACGCCCACAACAATAGAGAGTACTCCATGAAGTTATGTGAGACCTAAATTGACGGCAAACTCTCCTTAAATGAGTATCTCTGTACAAATTCTTGTAATGTTTTTAACTTAACAACTAACTACAACTAACTATATACACAATGTTAGGTACCAGAGTTACAAAATATTATCACGCAACTAAAATAATAGAGGAGTAAAATAGGAACTAAACACAAAATATTTATGGGGAATCTCCTCAACAAATAAGGGGGAAAACCATGGGTAGTAGAGATTTTTCACTAAGTAAATGAAATTAGAAGACCTCTCTCTAAAATAAATTCTAAAAGAAATAATAATACAATCACCACTCTCTCTGGTAATTAAGATAATACTAACACTAACTAGAAGAAATCACACGAGAGAAACTATTTTTTCTCTCTATATTTTCCTTTCACTGTGTACTCTGAACAAGAAATACACTTGTTGTTGTTGTTGTGTTGCTTTGTTCTGATTTGATGTGGGATGATTTTCTTCATCACCAATGTCATCTAGTTATAGTGCACGGGCCAAGAGAAATAATATTCTGACTAAAAGAATTGATGGCATCGTACTTAAAACATTTTGACATATTGTCAAAAAACCATGCATACAAATTTAGCATTGTATAGCTAGTAAGTATAAATGGGAACAAAGGAAATTAAAAGCCAACATGACTTTGGCACACAAAGTTGCTTTACACATGTTCACTATGTCTCACTTAAATCTATTTTTGTGAGATTTAAAAATCTACGTTGCCAACTCCTTGAAAAAATTGGTATTGAACACCTTTGTGCATCGTCTTTGAATGAAAAGTTGGATTCCTTAGAATCTGCAAGAAAGTCTGACTATCACAATACACAGTAATTTGTTGATGCTTGTCCCCGAGTTCCTCCATTAACCTTTGTATTCAAATATCTTCCTTGCAAACCTTCTATGGTTCCAAGTATTCAACTTCTGTAGTTGACAGAGCTACAACAAATTTTAACTTGGATAAACAACTTATTGCTCCTCCTACAAGTGTGAACACATAGCCAATATATTATTTTTTTTCTTATCATGATCATCTTTAAAATCTGAATAAATATAACCCCTAACGATTAATTTGAACCTCCGAAACATATCCCCTCTATTAACTCTTGGGAAAGTGTTTTGTCAAAAAAAAAACTATAATGGAAGTGTAATTTATTTGTCATAGAACAAGGTAGTGAAAGTACTCTTAAATTTAAACCCGTCTCTGATGTTGTTTATCAAATAAATACAATCTTGAATAAATAAAATAAAAGATTATGATTAAAAAACAAAAGTTACATTTTATAAAAAAAATAAAAAATCATATTCACATTTATACATTTCACTTTTCAAATGTATAGTGAGGTGAATGTTTTAATTATGAACATTGACTCTAAGATATAAACTTTATCTTGTCTTAAATCAATTTAGGAAATACACCTACATGGCATATTACAATAGTTATAATCTCAATATGACATCTCTGTCGAGTAATTGTGTTTTTTAATAGATCCATGCATCATATGGGTCCAAAGTCTAGTTTTTAAAGTAATTTCTATCTTACAACCATGCTGCAAATAATTTCTACATAGTATCTACAATATATATTTTTCTCAATTCAAGTTGATTATGGACGTTTTTTAAAAACTTTTATGCTTCCATATTTTGTTTCTTTTTTATATGAGAAATACATTTTTGAAGAGTTTATTCGGTACTCAATCACATTACAAAGATTACAAGAAGGGAACAACATAGAATAACTGAACCTCCTCCTTAAAGCAATAGACCTGTACACCTGTTTTTTATTCTTCAATGACAAATGTTGGTAATATATTCCCATTTTCCTTCCTAAATCCTCAATTAATTATTTATGGGACCTAAAACTCAACTCATAATTGTTATTTTTTATTTCCAAAGACTCATTTTCTATTCCAATTCAAAGCTCAGCCAACCTCGTTTGCCCAACATTTAATTCCACGCATTTTGCACAAGAAAAGAATACAAGACTCAAGAGTCAATCTATGGTTGTCTCTGCGTTTCTAAAATCATTCTTCTCACTTTGTGAGAGAGTGAACTCCTCATCCTTCTTTGTAAGAGAGTGATACAGTGATCTCCCACAGTTTCTCTGTTTCTCGTGTCACCACATATATGTGTTTGGGTGTTCCTTTTGAAAATTGGAGACAACAGTGTTGATCTGAAATAAGCCAGAAGGCAACACATGTGTTAAGTCTTGCTCGCTGTTGATTAGGCTATGCCAATGTAAATTATGAAGACCCAATATGATTTGGGCTGGGTAATGTTTACCGATGATTTTGGTGAACAACAAGGGTTGGTTTTGATTATTACAAGCAAGATCAAACCAGAAATCCTATGACAAGTTGTGCATTTTTTTTTCCAGGAAAAATGGTTTCCGTTCATTAAGTTCATAGGTTGCTTTACAAACAAGACGGGACCTTATGGCGTCTTTCGACAGAAAAAGGTTTTTAAGAGCAGTAAATGCATAAAGTTAAAATTGTAGAAACTGAAAGGAAAGATAAATTGCATTGCATTAAAAATAAAGGTATTTCGCCAAATCCTTTACATACATTATGTATGACTCTTTTCTCTCGCATCGGTACTTCGAATGTTGTAGAAATTCTATAAGTGTTTTGTGACCCGTTTTCCCTATGGAAAACTACTGTTTATACACAGGGAAATAACTGGAAAAAAAAAAACCTAACTCCACAATAAGCACTTCTTCCATGTAGACAACCGCTTGTCCCCCACGTTTCCATTGAGGAAACCGCTTCTCTTTGAAATTTGAAATATTCACGCCTCAACGGTAGTTGGTTGACTTCGACGGTTTTGCATTCCCGACTTGTATCTTCTTGAACTCAAAGGCTTTTAGACCCTTTTGCGCTAAGTCCACATCTCGTCAAACTCATCAAGTTTGAAGGAAAATACTTCAATTCCTGCAAAGATAAAAGTCAACTAATGTTGACTGCATTAAATGAGCTTGTTGAATTCGCTGGCTAACAAATTACCGCCCAAAAATGCCATTTTCGACTTAAAATATTCGATGAAGAAGATTGGCATTTTTAAAAAACTCAAAACTCTAAGCCTTCCTTCGGAAAAATGACGTCGTTTTAATCATGACTTTCCAACAGTAGTCTTTTCAACTTTCCTTTCAATACATGATTTCAAAGATTTCGTGGGCCACCACTTCTGCAGTTGAAAAGTTAGTGGATCCTTTGAAATTACCCCAGGACTCCAAGTTTCCTTCAATATCCTTCCATCTTATCGTCTTCGTGTTTCCCCATTTGTCATCATTACTGCATCTTCTTCTTTTCGATCGGTCTCCCTTTAATTTTTCAAATTTCTCACTAAGTAAAGAAAAACCAACTGCTCATTCAAGACACGCGGCGGTTGCTATTATGAGAAATGAAGAGTTTTGCCAAATTAATTATTGTCATCATTTATAAGAACCTCTCTTTCTTGTCTTTTTCGTAAAATATTCTTCCATTCCTGCTCTTCTTTCTTTACCATTTTCACTTTTCTGTTCCTCTGTCTACCAAAAAAGAATAGAAGAGAAAGAAAAGAAAAAACTTTTCTGTAAAAATAGATAGGATTCCCGATGAGCTTCTCCTTGCCATCATTAAAAGGGTAGCTTTTCTGGGACTAGGGATCTTTTCAACTTCAAAGAAACGTCTCGACACCATCGCCATCTCATTGGTAAGAAGTCGATGTTTAGATTGTTACCAAATAACTATATGAGGTCTTTGGTTAATTATTCTCCCAACGCATCGAAGGATACATTCATGCAAAGGTTAGCCTACAACGGCCATGAATCAATTTACGTGGTATTGGCGACTTGCTTGCTTTTCCAACCACATCCTGACCTGGAAACCATCAAAAGTATTTTGGCAAAAGTGGTGAAGCACAAGTCCGACGGGGCTAAGTACTTGGTGATTATGCTAGAAGTATTTGCTAGTGAGGGATTTTCTGAAGATAGAGTTTTCTCAGCATTTTACGATCTTTTCTTTTCCAGGTATTTCGCTAATTGCAGGTACATCATTACGAATCCAGGCGGCCTCCACTTCGCTTGAGAGGGTCTCAAATTAAGGTGTATGTCCTTTTGTTTGGAGTACAAATTTGTTGGAACAACATGTGTTTAACATTACCACCCTAAGTTTTGATGATAACAAGGTATTAAAACGTCAATTTGATATGCTAATATTTGTTCAAGTGCGCAGAACCGTAATCTAAATTTATAAGTCTTAAAACAAGATATTGGTTCTAAAAGAACAAAAGAGAGCAATGGAATTTTCAGAGGAAGCTTATGTTTGCAAGTTTGATTCTGAAAACCATTACAGTCTGAAGATTCATCAGAAGCTGACTCCCAGAGTCTGACGTCATCAAGCGTCTGACGACAATGAGAGTTTAAAGTTCATCATAGTCTGAAGTTAATAAGTTGTAGTTAATTAAAGTTAGTTATTTTGAAGACACATGATTGCAGAAGGAATGGAAGCATGGAGCAATGGCTATTTTAGAGGAATTAGAAGGTTTTGGTTAATTTCAATGCCATTTTTGTGCACAATAAAACCTAAAAAATCACCTGCACGCACACCAAAAGAACATTTTAATGGATTCATTTTCAATCCATATTTTCTCATCCTTTCGAACGATTTTTGTCTGGTCGAATTGGAAACTTAAGCTCCACCATAACTCGACTCAAACCTGGCATCTCATTGTAGTCCCAAGCGAAACAATCTTTGTATTTCTTCAACAATTCAACAATCTCAACTTTGAAGTCTTGGTCAATCTTGGTGCTAATGTAAGTTGGTCTTTTTATTGAACCATCATTGTAACACCCCGTTCTCCCAACAGTATTAATTAACAAATTAAATCAGAGTTTTTCACCAAAAACGGAATGCTACATTTTCATTCAAATAAAATCTCCAAATTAACGGATGAATAAATATCCTCCAATAAAATAGTCAATAATAATTAACTTCAGACTTCGCAGCGGAATTAGTTTAAAACAACTGAATAAATCTTTGGCACGCAGGCCTCATCAAAAGTTTCATAAAATCATAATTAATGCGTAAGGAAAGAGAAAACAAGCAACAAATTCCCGTCCCGTTACGTATCAGAGCCCTAAGACACTTGAGCCGACATCTTTACTAATCTTCGTTACCTGCACTTGCCCACAAGGCGGCAATTCCAGCAGAAGGGGTGAGATTCACAAACAACAATAGATAACATAATTCATCAATTAAACTCAACAGCAACAGTATAATGAATAATCAATTATCATTTATAATTTGAACAATTCAACAACATGGTCAACAACGACACCGACAACTCAACCAACAACAACAACAACGACAACAACAATGCAACTAATGCAAATGCATGTGGTACCATTTTACGCGCGTTGAATGCTAAGCATTCTGGGGCATAAGCCCCCAACGGTTGAATGAAATAACATTCCAGGGCATAAGCCCTCAACAATTGAGTGATAAACACTCCAGGGCATAAGCCCTCAACGATTGAGTGGAAACACTCCAGGGCATAAGCCCTCAACAGTGATATGAGTATGAAACGGACTCAGTGGTGTATATCTACATACAACCCAACGACAGCAACGACAACTACTCTATGCATAATCAGCTATGACATAAGACTCCAACTTAATTTGACACGACACAACAAAGGTCACAACGAAGCATCGCAACAAAATTCAACAACATGGGTAACCTACAGTATTACTCGCCGTGGCGAGTTCATAAAATTGGGCTACTCGCCGTTGCGAGTTGCTTACTCGCCGTGGCGAGTTCAGAAAATTGAGCTCCTCGCCGTGGCGAGTTGGGGGCGAGCTCAAGGCGAGCAAAAGTGGTTGCTCTCGGCGTTTTTGACATTTTTCACCTAAAATCTTCATTTTTAAGTTCCCAAAACCCAAATTTAATTCTGTAAAAAGGTGCCATTCATCCCTAAACATATTAAGGCACTCAAATTGATATAAAAATTCACCCAAAAACCTCATTAAGACAATTAACAATTTTTTAATTAAGCAACTCGTCGTGGCGAGTGCATCTGCTCGCTGTGGCAAGCTACGGGTGTTTCACTGCTCGCCTCGCGAGTGGGACTGCTCGCTGTGGCGAGCTACACAGGCACTGCTCGCCTGGCGAATGGGTTTACTCGCCGTGGCGAGCGGCGATTGACAGAACTACAAACTGTACGAACAGACTTCTACTTTTCAACCCTAAACCCCAAATTCAACACCTAAAGGCTCAATTTTGATGAATTTCATCATCCCTATGCATTCTAACATCAGAGCAGCATTAAACAACAACAATTACATGAATTAATCAAGTTATTAACGTCAATTCATCATTAACCTAATTCAATTCATCAACCCTAACAACCCTACATTCATCAACGAATTAAAGAACCTAAAGTTGAGAGTTAGTCTCACCCTTACCTTAGATTATCTTCCTGAAAAAAGCAGCGTTCTTCTCTCCTCTTGCTTCTTCTCTCTTGTTCTAGGTTTTTCTCCCTTTTCTCACTGTTTCTACGTAAAACTGATTCTGACCTTTCTTTCCTTCTATTTCCTATTAATACTTATTAATTTCTCCTTAATTCTAATTAACTCCCATTAAATTATTAAATAATTCATTTTACTCCCCAACCTTCTAATAATTATAATTATCACTTATATTAATTAAATAATTCAAAATAACTATATAATAAAATATATAACACCAAAAATCAACATAATTATTTAAAATCATAAAAACTTATTAAAATCAACTGAAATAAAATAATCGACAACTAGGGCGTTACAACTCTCCCCCACTTAAAGAATTTCGTCCTCGAAATATTACCTCAAGCGAACAACTCAGGATAAGACTCTAGCATCTTACTCTCCAGCTCCCAAGTCAAGCTTTCACCAGTTACTCCACCCCAGACAACTCTCACCAGGGGTATCTCCTTGCCTCTCAACTTCTTCACCTTACGATCATCAATTCTCAACGGTAAAGTCTCCACCGTAAGGTTGTCTCTAACTTGCACGTCATCCCTTGATATAACATGCGAAGGATCCGCTACGTACTTCCGCAACTGCGACACATGAAACACATCATGCAGATTCGAAAGATGTGGTGGCAAACCTATTCGATACGCCACTGGCCCAACCCTCTCCGATATCTGATAAGGACCAATAAACTTCGGAGTCAACTTCTTAGACTTCAACGCACGACCTACACCTGTCATGGGAGTGACTCTCAAGAACACATGATCACCCTCTTGAAACTCAAGTTCCTTTCTACGCTTGTCATGGTAACTCTTTTGCCGACTCTGCGACGCTTTCATCTGTTCTCTTATCAGCTTAACTTTCTCTGTAGTCTGCTGGACTAATTCCGGTCCCAACACTATACTTTCTCCCGATTCAAACCAACACAACGGAGTTCTACACCTTCGACCATACAAAGCTTCAAATGGTGCCATACCAATACTCGAGTGATAACTGTTGTTGTATGTGAACTCAATCAACGGTAGATGATTATCCCAAGCTCCACCTTGCTCGAGTACACACACTCTTAACAAATCTTCCAACGACTGAGTCGTCCTCTCCGACTGACCATCTGTTTGAGGATGATAAGCCAAACTCAACTTCAACTTAGAACCCAAAGCCTCCTGCAAACTCTTCCAAAATCTTGAAGTAAACCTCGGATCTCTATCCGACACAATACTCGATGGAACACCGTGCAACTTCACAATATTATGAATATAAATCTCTGCCAACTGAGCTACTGGATAATTGATATTGATCGGAATAAAATGTGATGACTTTGTTAACCTGTCAACAACTACCCAAATGGCATCATGCCCCTTCGGAGTATTCGGTAAGCTCGTTACAAAATCCATGGATATGCTATCCCACTTCCATTCTGGTACATCCAATGGTGTCAACAACCCTGCAGGCTTCTGATGTTCAACTTTAGATTTCTGACAAGTCAAACATGCATAAACAAATTGCGCGACATCTCGCTTCAATACAGACCACCAAAACATCTTCTTCAAGTCATGGTACATCTTCGTAGCTCCCGGATGAATACTTAAGCTACTCCTGTGACTTTCTTCCAAAATCATCTTTTTCAACTCGTCATCATCAGGAATACAAATTCTGCCTCTGAATCTTAACACACCTTTTTCATCAACCTGGAAGTCACTATCTTCTGCTTCATTACTAGCAACCATCAAGTCTACAAACTTAACATCAGCTTCCTGCGCTTCCTTGATACTGTTCAAGAATTCATTATTGATCTTCAACATACCTAACTGCACGCTCTGAGGTGCCAATTCACAAACTAAGCTCAAGTCTCTAAATTGCTCAAGTAACTCGAACTCTTTCATCATCATAGCAGACATATGCAACGTCTTTCTGCTCAAGGCATCTGCAACCACATTAGCTTTACCCGGATGGTAATTCAAACTAAAATCATAGTCCTTCAACAACTCGAGCCATCTTCTCTGCCTCATATTCAACTCCTTCTGATCAAACAAGTATTTCAAACTCTTATGATCACTGAACACCTCAAATCTAGAACCGTACAAATAATGTCTCCAAATTTTCAACACAAAAACTACAGCAGCCAACTCTAAATCATGTGTAGGATAGTTCTTCTCATGTATCCTCAACTGCCTCGAAGCATAAGCTACCACCTTACCATCCTGCATAAGTACACCACCTAAGCCCAACTTGGACGCATCACAATAAACAACAAAAGGTTCATCTGACTTCGGTAAAATTAAAATCGGAGCAGTTGTCAACCGTTGCTTCAACTCATTGAAACTATTCTTACACTTAGTATCCCACACAAAAGCTTTACCCTTATAGGTCAACTGTGTCAAAGGCAGTGCCAACTTCGAAAATCCTTCGATAAATCTGCGGTAATAACCTGCTAAACCCAGAAAACTTCTAATCTCTGTAACTGACCTCGGGGTCTCCCATTGCGATACCGGGTCAACTGCAATACCATTACCAGAAATAATATGGCCAAGGAAACTTACTTCACTTAACCAGAACTCACACTTTGACAACTTGGCATACAACTTCTTTTCTTTCAACACCTGCAAAACAGTCTTCAAATGCTCTGCATGCTCTTCTTCAGTCTTAGAATAAATCAGAATGTCATCAATAAAAACAACAACAAATCTGTCTAGGAAGTCATGGAAAATTCTGTTCATATACTCCATAAATACACCAGGTGCATTAGTAACACCGAAAGGCATCACCTGATACTCATAGTGACCATATCGCGTTCTGAACGCCGTCTTCTGCATATCTTCATCCTTCACCTTGATCTGATGGTAACCTGACCTCAAATCAATCTTACTGAACACACGGGCACCCACTAGCTGGTCCATCAAGTCATCAATTCTTGGAAGTGGATATCTATTCTTTATCGTCACTTTATTCAGCTGACGGTAATCTACACACAGACTCATGCTACCATCTTTCTTCTTAACCAACAACACCGGCGCTCCCCAAGGTGAAACACTCGGTCTTACAAACTTCTTATCAAGTAGGTCCTCCAACTGCTTCTTCAATTCAGTCAACTCAGCTGCTGACATACGGTAAGGAGCCATCGACACAGGCTTCGTACCCGGAACAAGATCAAATGAAAATTCAACTTCCCTTTCTGGCGGCACATCGGGAATCTCATCAGGAAAAACTTCTGGAAATTCATTCACGACTGGTAGGCTATCAATCACTGCTTGATTCTCCACTGACAAATATGCTAACAAGGAAAACATCATAATTCCGTCGCGCTCAATTTGCTTCAACTGCTTAGTACTCAAGAAATCAACTTCGCTCTCTTCTTCAGCGGAAGAGAAACGTACTGTCTTACTAAAACAATTGATGAGGACATGGTTATACTCTAACCAGTTCATCCCAAAGATTACATCCATACCCGTCAACGGTAAACATACAAGATCAACTTCAAAGTTTCTACCAAACACAGACAGTGGACAACTTAAACAAACAAGAGAAGTAGTCACTGAACCCGTTCTTCCCACATCGGAAGCATTTCTTCTCATCACGGTGGCAAGCATTACTTTTGTGGCCTTTCTCACCACACTTGTAGCAGACAACTTCAGCAGGAGTCTCATTCTTCCTGGGCCTCCTCTCATCATTTACCCGTTGTTTCCCTTTATCAGCAGGAGCACTGTAAGGCTTAGGACGGTTCTGCTGACTCTTATTCTTCCTTTCATTAAGCACTTTATAGTGAGCTTTCGTATCCTCTTCGTAAATTCTGCAGCTACTCACCAAATCAGAAAAGGTGCGGATCTTCTGATAACCAATGGCCCGCTTAATCTCAGCACGCAGACCATTCTCAAACTTGATACACTTAGAGAACTCAGCAGTCTCAGGAGTGTAGTGCGGGTAAAACTTTACCAACTCGACATGTTGGAACAAAGGTGTTCAGCAATACCACGTTTTGAGTTTTGATGATAACAAGGTATTAAAAAGTTGTCAATTGGATATTGCTAATATTTGTTTAAGTATGCAGGATATCAATTAAGATTTGTATCTTAGAAAGTATTCTGTTTGAACAATGTTAAAGAGCAATAAATCCAGAGAAGCTTGTTGCTTGTGATTATGTATCGAAGAGAGTCTGAAGACTGTATCGAAGAGAGTCTGAAGACTGTGCCCAAGAGAGTCTGAAGACTGTACCAGAGTCTGAAGATCATCAGAATCTGAAAACCAAGAGAGTCTGAAGATTATCAGAAGCATAGTGCTACAGTGAGTCTGAAGCCACAAATTTGATAATCTGCTAACAGTGATCTCTACTGCATTGCGATGCAATAAAAACTCTAATGGAGTAACGACTAGCTTCTAAGTCAACTTGAGCGTGGGAAGCACAAAGACAAAGATTGCAGGCCAGTACAGAGTACGTTGTACGAACTCTGTTTCCACTACTCCACTACCTCGTACAGTTTGGCAACTGTGTCTACCGGTATTAATCCTCAAAGGGAATGGAATTCAAATGATGCTATTGAAGAACTATTACCAAATCAAGCAACAGATCAACAGTCATTGATCAAGCTTCAGAAATCATCCTGGTGTGCTGGATGACTCAACATCTCTTTCTTACGCCTATATAAAGGATAGAAGACTTGAAGAATTGTTGGACTCCAGAACTTGAAAAATTGCATTGCGCTGCATTCGTATTCAACTGAGTCTTAACAAAAGCACATCATCAACTTAGATTCTTACAAACTGAGTATTCTAGAATTTCTAAGTTTCACAGAAAAACAGAGTCTGTCTTTTGTATAAAACAGAGTCTGTCTTTGTTGTAATTGAAACACATTTTGATTGTTGTCAAAGTGTTTCAACTCTATTCAATTTTCTGTAATTGTGTAAAAGTCTCTTGCTTTTGTGCTTGAGCAAAGGAAGTCTCTTGGCTGCGTCCATTGAGCAAAGGAAGTCTCTTAGTTGTGTCTTTGAGCAAGGAAGTCTCTCGCCTGTGTGCTTGAGCAAGGAAGTCTCATACTGTGTGTTTGAGCAACTTGTAATTTGATATTACATTTTAGTGAACTCTCCTTTGAAGTACAAGGGGGACAGGACTACTTCCGGTTTGTGGAAGGAACCTGTATAATTGCTTGTGTTCTCTCTTCTCTCTATCTCTTGATTATTCCGCTGCAATCAGAACCTAATCTCCCATCAGACTCTGATTTCATTCAGACTCTGAGTTTAAAGGAATTAGATTCTCACTCCTCAAGAGCTGCGAAAAGCAAACACAATTCAACCCCCCCTTCTTGTGTTTTTCTCACCTTCAGTTGGTATCAGAGCTCTGGCTCTGGTTTCATAGCACTTAACCGTGTAACAGAAAAGATCCAGAGAAAAACATGTCTTCCGGTGAACCATCTTCTTTTGGTGCCACTTCTGGTGCTGCTATACCATATGACTATGGATCCAATAACAGCAATAGAAAGGCTGATTATGGAAAAATTCCTAAGTTCAATGGTGATCCTGAAGAATTTTCTTGGTGGAAAACCAACTTCTATAGTTATGTCATGGGTCTTGATGAAGAACTCCGGGACATACTTGAAGATGGTGTTGGTGACTTACAACTTGATGACGAAGGTGCTGCCATTGACCGCAAACTTCACACTGCTGCTCAAAAGAAAATCTATAAGAAACATCATATCATCAGAGGGGCTCTTGTCACTGCTATTCCTAAAACGGAATACATGAAGATGAGTGACAAATCTACTGCTAGAGCCATGTTTGCTTCTCTCTGTGCTAACTACGAAGGAAGCAAAAAGGTCAGGGAAGCTAAAGCTCTTCTGTTAGTTCATCAATATGAACTATTTAAGATGAAAGAGGATGAAAGTATTGAGCAGATGTACTCAAGATTTCAAACTCTAGTATCTGGTCTTCAGATACTGAATAAGAGTTACATAGCTTCTGATCATGTTAGCAAGATTTTAAGGAGCTTACCCTCTAGATGGAGACCAAATGTCACTGCAATTGAGGAAGCTAAAGATTTAAACACTTTAAGTGTTGAAGATCTTGTAAGCTCACTCAAGGTTCATGAGTTAAGTCTCAATGAACATGATTCTGCAAGAAAATCCAAAACCATTGCCTTAAAATCAAAAGGAAGGTCTTCAAAGGCTCTCAAGGTTGAAGAGTCTGAAAATGAGTCTTCAGCTTCTGAAAGCTCAGAGGAGGATCCTGATGTTACAAAGGAAATGGCTATGCTTTCAAGCAGAATGCAGTACCTTGCTAAGAAGAACAAGAGATTTCTGAGCAAGAGCAGTGGGAAGGGGTTCAAAAAGGAGGATCAGAAAGGTTGCTTCAACTGCAAGAAAACTGGACATTTTATTGCTGAGTGTCCAGAACTGCAGAAGGAGAAACCCAAGTCAAAAAGGCCAACCTTTAAGTCAAGCAAGTTTAAGAAGCAGATCAAGAAAAGTCTGATGGCCACCTGGGAAGATCTTGATAATGAGTCAGGGTCTGAGGATGATGATGCGGATGGTGAAGCCAATGTAGCTGTTGGACTAATGGCTACAACCGAATCTGTTAAAGAGACACCTGAGGCAGAATCAGATGCAGACTCTGAAAATGAAACAGAGGTATATTCTGAACTCACAAGATCTGAACTTGTAGAATCTGTCAAAGAGCTTCTTGGTCATTTTAAAGCTAAGACCACTGAGTTAAAGAAAGTCAAACAACAGCTTGATAAGCTGTCAAAAAGACATAATTCAACTCTGTTGGAATTATAAGATTTAAAAGAAGAAAATATCTCTTTATTGATCAAGAAGTGTAGCTGTAAATACTTAAGTGAGCAAGATGTTGCTCTGCAAGAATTTATTGCTACTGGAATTGACAGATCAAGGGTTGCATCCATGATCTATAGCACGTATCAGAACAGAGGACATGGTCTTGGATTCATTGGAGGAAACTCAAATGAAATGACTCTGAAACCTGGTCCTGATGGAGCCAGAGAGGCATTGGAAAATCACTTTGTAAGAGAGTATGATGAAGTCAACACAGTGACTCATTCAGAACCTACAACTTCTACTTCTAAAATTCTGACTAAGTCAAAATCTCAGAATGTTAAGTTAAAGGGTCTGAAAAACTTTGAACCCAAAGCTTTAAAGTCTCAGACTCTGAAGCATTCAAAGTCTGATAAACAGATTCTGAAAAAGCCAGAGTCTAAGTTTCAAAGAAGAGAAACTGTGAAAGGCAAGTTGAAACCTAAACCAAACGGTTCTAAACCCAAGGTATGGGAGAAAACATTGCCAATGACTTCAAGACGTAACTTACGAAAGGAGTTCAATGGTTCTAAGACTAACCAAAAAGGACCCATAAGAATATGGGTACCTAAGTCTGAAATTATTGATGCTGCAGGTATGTCTAAAAGGACTAGAAAAGCACAAGGCTTGGTACCTGGACAGTGGTTGCTCGCGTCACATGACGGGAGAAAGGTCTATGTTCCTAACCCTAACCATGAAAGAGGGAGGAACTGTGGGATTTGGAGGAAACCAGACTGGCAAAATCATTGGTACTGGAACCATTGGTAACTCTCTGATCTCAATCAGTAATGTGTGGTTCGTTGATGGACTTAGACATAACTTACTAAGCATAAGTCAATTATGTGACAGTGGTTATGATGTATTGTTTAATAAGAACAACTGCACAATGGTTAACAAGGATGATCATTCCATAGTCTTCAAGGGAAAACGAAGAAACAATGTATACAAGATAAAATTCTCAGAACTGACTGATCAGAAGGTAATGTGCCTTCTGTCAATGGGTGATAAGAAGTGGCTGTGGCATAGACGTTTGGGACATGCTAACTGGAGATTAATCTCTAAGATTAGCAAGTTACAACTTGTCAAAGGCCTACCAGGCATTGACTATCACTCAGATGCTCTTTGTGGAGCATGTCAGAAAGGGAAAATTGTCAAGAGTCCCTTCAAGCCGAAAGAAATTGTTTCAACTTCCAGACCCTTGGAGTTACTTCATATTGACTTATTTGGACCAGTTAGCACTGCATCCTTATATGGAAGTAAATATGGACTAGTTATTGTTGATGACTACAACAGATGGTGTTGGGTTAAATTTCTAAAAACTAAAGATGATTCATATTCTGTGTTTAGTAAATTCTGCATCCAAATTCAATTAGAGAAGGAAATGAAAATCTTGAAAGTCAGAAGTGATCATGGAGGAGAATTTGAAAATGAACCATTTGAGGTTTTCTGTGAAAAACATGGAATTATTCATGAATTCTCTGCACCTAGAACTCCACAACAAAATGGAGTTGTAGAGAGAAAGAACAGAACCTTACAAGAGATGGCTAGAACCATGATCCATGAGAACAATCTGGCTAAGCATTTTTGGGCAGAAGCAGTAAACACAGCTTGTTATGTTCAGAACAGAATCTATATTAGACCTTTGTTGAACAAAACAGCTTATGAACTCTTTAAAGGAAGAAAACCCAACATATCTTATTTTCATCAGTTCGGATGTATGTGTTATGTCCTGAACAACAAAGTCTACCTAAAGAAATTTGACGTCAAAGCTCAAAAGGGAATCTTTTTAGGTTACTCTGAACGCTCTAAGGCATACATGCTGTATAATTCAGAAACACAGTGTGTGGAAGAATCTATGCATGTCAGATTCGATGAAAAAAAGCCTGGAAGTGAAACTCCAATGCAAGATGAAAGTCATGCAGAATCTCAAGATTCTGATGATAACTCAGAATCTGATCAGATTCCAGAATCTGAAGATACTTTAGAAGCTGGAACAACCCCTGAAGTTCCTAATGAAGAAGCTTCTGATGAAGCTCAAGATGGTTCTCTGCAAGCTAGTCAATCCAAACAATCTTTCAAATACAAGTCTTCACATCCAGAAGATCAGATAATTGGCAATAAAGAAAGTCCTATGAGAACAAGATCGCATTTCAGACAAGTAGAGTCTGCTTTAGGATTATTATCTGTTATTGAACCAACCTCTGTTGAGGAAGCTCTTGGAGATGAAGGATGGATTCTAGCAATGCAAGAAGAACTGAATCAATTCAAAAGGAATGAAGTATGGGATCTAGTAGCTAAGCCTAATCACAAGAACATCATTGGAACAAAGTGGGTGTTCAGAAATAAGCTTAGTGAACAAGGAGAAGTAATCAGAAACAAGGCCAGACTTGTTGCGCAGGGCTACAGTCAGCAAGAAGGCGTTGATTACACAGAAACGTTTGCTCCAGTTGCAAGATTGGAAGCAATCAGGATGAATTTGAAATGAGCATGATGGGAGAATTGAAGTTCTTTCTTGGAATTCAAATCAACCAATGCAAAGATGGAGTCTACGTTCATCAGTCCAAGTATACGAAAGAGCTTCTAAAGAAGTTCAATCTTGAGGACTGCAAAGAAATGAATACTCCAATGCATCCAACCTGCACTCTGAGCAAAGAAGATCAAGGAACCAAAGTTGATCAGAAGTTGTATAGAGAAAACCCTAATGGCAAGTGATCTCATCCAATCTGGTGTCATAATCAAGTCCGGAGGGTCCTATGTTATCAAACCCAGAACAATGAACATCATCAAGGAGACTCTGGAAATTCAAGTTGAATCTCCAGTTGATTTTGGTTCACTCAGTCGTCATGGAATTGACGTTGCACCTCATTTCTTATCACAAGGAATGATGACGTACTTTGGTATGTTGAATGGACCAACATATCAGGAGCTTGTTAGAGATTTTTGGGTTAGGTCAGAAGTCTACGACAAAGCTGAAGCTACTTTGGAAGAAACAGTAGCAATCTCGAACAACCCCAGTCTTGCTGGCAAGAACAGAAACCAAATGGGTTTAAGACCGTACAATGGTCTTGAAATAAGGTCTGCTGTGATGGGAATTCCAATAGTTATCACTGAAGATGTGGTAGCAAGGGCGTGTCAGATGGAGAGCGCTGGTAAATTTCAGTGGAATGTCAACAAGAAGAGTGAATGGGTTGTTGTCTGCAACAAAGTGTTATTTGAAGGGAGACCCTCAAATAAATTGGTGGATATGCATCCTGAGCATAGGGTGCTTCTGAAGATTATACTGGACAATATGCTTCAGAAAGGAGGAGGAACAGACACATTGTCTGTGGATCACAAAGTTCTTCTTTATTTTCTTATCAACAAAATAAAGATCAACTTCCCTAGATATGTGATGCACTATGTGCTCGTGATTTTCGGGTATCAAAATCATTGATCGGATTTGAACCTTTAATCATTGAACTCTCAACTTTTATTCGCGGGAAGGGAAAAAGTGAGTAAAAACCCTTATAAGACCTTGGATTCGGAGGTTGGTTTCGATTGGGGAAGGTGTTAGACACCTGAACCGACTATGGTATCCCATAGGAACCTTCTACCTATTCTCTAATCTTGCGCTAAATTAATTTTACTTATTAAAAAAGTTTAAGAGTTAAAGTGAAAGAAAGGAGAAAGATGAAGCATGTTTTTGGTTATTTTTATTGATTTGGAAGGGTTGAAACCATTTGCCTACTTACCCAAATAAATCGGGATCAAAATCAAGTAGTTCGGCTAAAGAGCTTATTTGATGAGTTGAATTGATTTTAACATTTTTTTGAAAAGATTTTAAGAAGAGATGAGAGACCTCAAGGCATGAGAAGAAAATACGATGAAGTTGGTTAATTTTAATTGCACGAAATCCATGTCTAATGTGGATATTAAATTAATTAACATTTGATTAAGGAAAATAAAAGGAAAAACACTTGGACTACAAACCAAGGTTTACTTAAAAGAAATTTGAATTTGATTTTTTTGATTTTTTTTGAAGAACATATTTTTCTAAACTAACGATGGAATCGCGTAACGTCGGAAAAATAAATAAGCATAAAGCGATAAATAAAGTGGAGTGTCGGTGCGCGTGTCAGTGCGTGTGCCGATTACATATTACATACCCTAAATACATTCTATAGTCTCAAAAGAAAAGAAAAATAATGCGCGAAAATAAATTACATCAATTCCCTAATTATACACACTAAGTAGGATAAAAATAAATACATAACAAAATTAAAAAGATGCATGAGATTATACTAGAGATAACGCAAAACGCAATATACCAAAATATTAAGCATAAAAAGAACATCATATACTAAAATGACTACCAAATAAAATGTACGATATTAAGCATGTTTAAAAAAGGTATGAAACGCAAGTTTTCGAAAAAAGAAGATATTAGTTAGAAAAATGCATGAGTTTGAAATTAAATTAATAGGTAAACTATACAATGCATGATACTTGAAATGCTAATCAAACAAAATGCATAAGATAGGAATTAAACTATTAACAAGTAATAAATGCATAATAATTAAAACATTAGACAAAAAAACAGAAAAATATGAGATGTTACTTCATAGCCTAAAATGAACTAAAACATCAAAGATAAAATTTAAATAAACAAATAAAAAAATGCATGATATGAAAATTAATACACTAATAAAAATGCATGAAATATAGTCCAAAACTTATGTGAATTAATTAAAGAGATAAATGCATGAAATTGGAAAAAAAACAAAAATTACTACAAAAATGCAGGGGGTGCAGTAGCAGATAGGGGGTACAAACAGCAAAACAGTAGTAACAATGGGCTGGGTCATGGGTACAAGAGTTGGGGCGGGTACTGGGTCAACCCATGGGTGACCCGCCCCAACTCATTAAATTAGTATATAAGTGTTTTTCAAAAGCTTTTTCTTTCATTTTCTACCTTCAACCTCTCTCTAAAAAAACAAACAAACAAAAGCTCTCTCCTCTCTCAATGTTCCCTCGACGGAGAAGAAGGAGGGTGGCGGCCGGAAAAGACTCCGGCGCGGTGGTTGGCCGGAGGTAGAAACTTATTTTTTTTGAAAATTTTTATGCCCAAAGCTTCCTCTCCTTCTCCTCTATCCAAAACTAACCTTAGATTCTTCAAAACCATACACAAAAAGCCTAGATCTACACATTCAAGTTCATAAAAAACATACAAAAAAAAGCATGAAACTACCTTCCTTCTTCCTTTCTTGGTTCGGTTGCTTTTGTTCCTTGAGTTTTGCGTTTTGGTTCTTGTTGATAGCCTTGCCGTGCGTTTTCTTCCTCTTGTTCTTTGCTTCTTCTTGGTTCGGATTTGTTCTCACGTTCTTCTTATAGTACTGTTCACTGATACACTGACAATGACAAAAATACCCCTGCAGTTTCTTGGAGAAAAAGTTGGACAGGACCAATGACAAAATGACAAGTGTACAATGACTTAAAATAAATAAATAAATAAAAAGACAGATAAATAAATAACAACACATAAATAAATGAAAAAAAGAAATAGCTAAATAAATAAATAAAAAGCAAAAACGAAAATTAAATAATAAATAAAAAAATGTCCCGTCGGAACCAAAAAAATGAGGTATTTTAAAATACCTCTCTGCCGAAATTTCGTTTGATACGACTGAGATACGCGGCTTTTTACGCTAATTAAAACAATAAAACGACGACGTGAATAAAATGAACTTTAAGAACGCAAACGTCACGCTACACTAAAATACGCACGAAACGCGAGTAAAAATTACGAAATTAATACGCGAACGACATTAAAAATAAACGACGAACGAAAAATAAATGCGACCACAAGTACGAATAAAAACATATATTACGGGAATTAGCGCGCGAACGGACGACTGAAAAACGATCCACGTACGAATAAATAAAAAATAAATTGGTCAAAAATTAGGGTACGACAGATGCCCCTATTTAAGTTTCTCCGTCACGAGGATTTTAAAAAGACGAAGATTTTTGAAACGACGGGTCGGAGAGACTTAAATATCAAGTACATCAATTTTTGACCAACTCAGAAATCGAGAAAGCTCTATGGATGTAATGATATGAGTTGTCTGTTATGCAAGTACGAATGCAATGACGACGAAAACCCTCACTCGAGGACCAAATAAAGTGTTTTACTGGGGAGAAAAAAGATGTCTATTACCTTTACAGGGGTAAAGACGAACATACGAAATGAAATACTGGTCATTACCTTTACTGGGGTAACAACGAACATACGAAAGGGTAAAACTGTCAATTACCTTTACTGGGGTAACGACGAACAACATGGAATGTAAAACTGTCAATTACCTTTACTGGGGTAACGACGAACATACGAAGGGTAAAACTGTCAATTACCTTTACTGGGGTAACGACGAACATACGAAGGGTAAAACTGTCAATTACCTTTACTGGGGTAACGACGAACATACGAAAGGGTAAAACTGTCAATTACCTTTACTGGGGTAAAGACGAACATACGAAAGGGTAAAACTATCAATTACCTTTACTGGGGTAAAGACGAACATACGAAAGGGTAAAACTGTCAATTACCTTTACTGGGGTAACGACGAACATACGAACTGGAAAACTGGTGATGCATTACTATTACTGAGGCAATTTATCCAAACAAAATACAGGGTACCAATGAATTCTCTTTGTACGAATGCAGCTAAAACAAGATACTGGGGAAAATTGAAAGGTGGGACCTGCCACTTGAAAGAAACTTAATTGGTAAACAGACCAAAATGAACACATTGATGATGACAAATTTTACTGGATACACATGGAGTACGACACACAGGTAAAATGCATATGAATGATATCAGTATGCATGATATGTATGCATGAATGAATGAACATGTATGAAAAATATATTGGTGAAACTGACGAGACAAGATTGGGCAGGTAGTGACCCGGTATTACAGTGCCAACACTTAGCATTCTTCACTGGGGATAATATCACTGGAGATGAATCAAACCACAATCGGGGTACCACCGCTAACCAAACCAAAGCTGGGTAAGGAATTCATAACACAAAAACTTGGCTGAGGTCGCCATTTCTGAACTGAACCAAAGTACCTTCTCAAAATCGTGCTTCACATAGTCATTGCTTTTTTTTGTATTCTTTTTTTTTTTTAATCCCTAACTTTTGCCTGGATCGCCCTTTCGGGTTTTCAATCCACCGGGAATATATTCTTTTTTGTATGTCCCTAATTTTTTGCCTGGACCGCCCTTTCGGGTTTTCAATCCACCGGGACGCTCATTTTTGGCTTAAGCCGCCCTTTCGGGTTTTCGACTTAGCGAGCTTTTCTTTTTTCTTCTTTTTTTTTTTGCTTCTTTTTTTCTTTTTTTTGCAAGACTATGATCTTTTTTGTTGAATTCACCTGTGTTTGAATGGATGTTGACATAAGTTTCCATGATATATGAACCTACAGATAATATGTTTGTCATTTTTTTGTTTTTTCAAAAGAAAACATAAAAAGTAAAAGAATTTTCAAAGTTTTTACTTCAAGTATTGACATTAAAAATGGAAGAAGAAAGTTTGCATATAGAATAAACAAGAATTCCAAAAGAGTGCACTGACTCAAATTAATGTAATAGGGTGGTAACCGGCCAAAGGCATGGCTCCACGGATTACAAAAGTGGGAAAATGGTAATTACATGGGAGGGTACATTGAACACAATAACCACTACATTCCCTAACAACTTTGAACCACTGTTTAGATGCTTTAGTATCGGAGGACTTCTGACAGCTAAGGTGCCCCAAACGGGTGATGCTTGATCTGATGCAGTTACTTTGTCATAATCCTTAACTTTTGCATAGGCCGCCCTTTCGGGTTTTCGACCTATCAGGATAAACTCTTTTTTCAATTCTTTTTTTTTTCTCTTTTTTTTTTTGTCTCTAATTTTTGCTTAAGCCGCCCTTTCGGGTTTTCGACTTACCAAGACGCTCTTTTTTGGTTTAGGCCGCCCTTTCGGATTTTCGACCTACCGAGCTGTTCTTTTCATATATCTTTAGACAAAGTATTTCTTGACTGCATCAGAATTCACAGGACGAGGTAAATCTTCTCCATCCATAGTTGTAAAGATTAAAGCACCACTAGAGAACGCTCTCTTGACCACATAAGGACCTTCATAATTGGGAGACCACTTGCCCCTGGGGTCCGGTTGAAAAGACTTGATACACTTGATCACAAGGTCTCCTTCTTTGAATTCACGGGGATGAACCTTTTTGTCAAACGCCTGTTTCATCCTTGATTGATATAGTTGTCTGTGACACAAAGCGGTCATGCGTTTCTCTTCAATCAAATTCAATTGATCATACCTACTCTGGCACCACTCAGCTTCAGTTAATTCAGCCTCCATCAAGACCCTCAAAGATGGGATTTCCACCTCCACAGGGAGCACTGCTTCCATACCATATACCAAAGAGAAAGGGGTTGCCCCTGTTGAAGTACGCACTGAGGTACGATATCCATGTAAAGCATAGAGTAACATCTCATGCCAATCTTTGTAGGTAACCACCATCTTTTGCACAATCTTCTTGATATTCTTATTTACAGCCTCGACCGCACCATTCATCTGAGGTCTGTATGGAGAAGAGTTGTGATGTTCAATTTTGAAGTCATCGCACAGTTCTTTCATCATGTTGTTGTTCAAATTTGTACCATTATCCGTGATGATCTTGTTAGGAATACCATAACGGAAAATGATGTTATTCTTGATGAACCGAACCACTACTTGCTTGGTCACATTGGCGAAAGATGCCGCTTCAACCCACTTGGTAAAGTAATCAATAGCCACTAGTATGAAACGATGTCCATTAGAAGCTTTTGGCTCAATCCGACCAATCATATCAATGCCCCACATGGAGAAAGGCCACGGAGAAGAGATAACATTGAGCATAGATGGTGGTACATGGCTCTTATCTGCATAAATCTGACATTTGTGGCATTTCTTAGCATGATTATAACAATCAGCTTGCATCGTTATCCAGTAATAACCTGCCCTCAATGCTTTCTTAGCCATTGCATGTCCACTGGAATGAGTGCCAAATGGACCTTCATGTATCTCATGCATCAATAAATCTGCTTCACGTTCATCCACACACCTGAGCAACATTGCATCAAAGTTTCTTTTGTACAATACATCTTCATTCAGGAAGAAATTACCAGACAGTCTTCTCAAAGTCCTCTTATCTTTGTGAGATGCCCCAAGCGGATACTCTTGAGTTTGAAGGAAAACCTTGATATCATGAAACCATGGCTTACCATCAGCAAGTACTTCAACTGCAAACACGTAAGCGGGCCTTTCAAGGAACTGGACACTGATTAATGGCACATCATTGTGACGATTTACTTTGATCATCGAAGACAAAGTAGCCAAAGCATCTGCCATTTGATTCTCATCACGGGGAATGTGACGCAACTCCACTTTGTTAAAGAAAGTTAACAACCGTCTTGCATAATCTCTGTAGGGGATCAGACCAGCATGGTGAGTTTCCCACTTCCCTTTGATCTGATTAATCACCAAGGCTGAATCTCCACATATATCAATATTCTTAATCCTCATATTGATTGCTTCTTTAATGCCCATGATGCAAGCTTCATATTCTGCCATATTGTTTGTACAATCAAATTGTAGCCTTGCAGTAAAAGGGATGTGAGTACCCTCAGGTGTGACAAGGAGTGCCCCGACTCCATTGCCATAAGCATTAACGGCCCCATCGAATATCAAACCCCATTTAGATTCAGGATTTGGACCTTCACCAAACAACGGTTCATCACAATCTTTAATCTTCAAATACATGACCTCTTCATCAGGGAAATCAAACTTAACAGGTTGGTAATCTTCAACTGGTTGATGAGCCAAGTGATCTGCAAGGATACTCCCTTTGATCGCTTTCTGAGTATGGTATTCAATATCAAACTCGGCCAATAACATCTGCCAACGAGCAATTCTTCCGGATATCGAAGACTTCTCTAGGAGATACTTGATTGGATCCATTTTGGATATCAACCAAGTGGTATGATTGATCATATAGTGCCGAAGACGTTTGGTAGCCCAGGCTAAAGCACAACAAGTTTTCTCAAGAGCCGAGTATCGGGATTCACAATCTGTGAACTTCTTGCTTAAGTAATAGATTGCATGCTCCTTTCTACCAGTTTCATCTTGCTGTCCGAGTACACAACCCATGGAATCTTCTAACACAGTCAAGTACATGATCAACGGTCTTCCTTCAATTGGAGGGACAAGAATTGGAGGTTCTAACAAATACTCCTTAATACTATCGAAGGCTTTCTGGCAATCTTCAGTCCAAACGATCCCTTGATCTTTGCGGAGTAACTTGAATATCGGCCCACAAGTAGCAGTCATATTAGAAATAAATCTGGAGATATAATTCAGTCTTCCGAGAAAACCTCTGACTTGTTTCTCTGTTTTTGGAACGGGCATATCCCGGATGGCTCTGACTTTGTCGGGATCTACTTCAATGCCTTTCTGACTAACAATTAAGCTCAAAAGTTTCCCTGATCGGACACCGAAAATACATTTATTAGGATTCAAACGGAGCTTATACTTTCTCAACCGCTGGAACATCTTCAACAGAAACTCAATATGTTCTTCTTCAGTACCAGACTTGACAATCATATCATCCACGTAAACTTCTATCTCTTTGTGCATCATATCATGGAATATCTTGGTCATACCCCTCTGATAAGTGGCACCAGCATTTATCAAACCAAATGGCATTACTACATAGCAGAAAGCGCCCCACAGCGTGATGAAAGACGTCTTTTCTCTATCTTCAGGAGCCATCTTGATCTGATTGTAACCAGAGAACCCGTCCATGAAGGAGAAAACTTTGCATTGAGCAGTACTATCAACCAATACATCAATATGAGGTAGAGGGAAATCATCCTTCGGACTTGCCTTGTTCAAATCTCGGTAATCAACACACATTCGGACCTTACCATCTTTCTTTGGAACAGGCACAATGTTGGCCAACCACTGAGGATACTCAGATGTAACTAGGAAGCCTGCATCAATCTGCTTCCGCACTTCTTCTTTGATCTTGAGGGCCATCTCAGGATGTGACCTTCTGAGCTTCTGTTTGACCGGAGGACACTCAGGTTTCAAAGGCAAGCGATGTTCTACAACTTCAGGATCTAATCCTGGCATGTCTTTGTATGACCAAGCAAAAAAGTCAGCGTACTCTCTGAGAAGTTCAATTACCTTTTCTTTGACGGTAATTTCCAATGACGCTCCAATCTTGATCTCTTTTCTATCCTCCTCAGTACCCAGATTGATCAATTCTAACTCTTCTTCGTGAGGCTGAATAATTTTTTTCTCTTGCTTTAACATCCATCTGATCTCATCAGGAATCTCATCATCCTCCTCTACCATAGCCTCGTAAACAGGGGATTCAAAGTTGGGCAGAAGCATAGGGTCACTGTGTTCAACGGGCTTATGTATGTTCAGTCTGCACATGATTTATGATTGACTTTAGTAAATGAGTAAATGCAGACTTTTGAATTTGATTGATTTTAAAAGAAAAAAAAGAGAATGAATTTTTTTGGATTTTTCTATTACCATTTTTCCAGAAAAAAGCAGTAAGTAAAATAAAAAATAAAAAATAAAACAGTCATGATAGAAACGACGTTTTTTCATTAATAACGGCAATACTTGAAGATAAAACCAAAAGCCCTACAAGAGTTCATTTTCGTCTGGGGCAGGACGAAAAGAGTTTTCTTAAAAAAAACGAAAAAAGTAGACAAACGTATTACTTAGACACATGCATCACAGAAGGAATATCCACAGCGATCCAATTACAGCAGGCTCCTCCGGGTGTCACAAAGACAGGTGCAACCTCTTCCGACTGATCCTCAAGGATAGCATTGGTTTCAGGCGGAGCATGAATAAACCCAGCGCTATGAAAAATGCCCTCAGCTGGCTTGAAAATTGCGCTCGACTGACTGGTAGAGAAACCGAGACCTTCTTTCCGCTTGTTCTCAGGCAGCTGTACCAACTGACCCCAGCCTCCTGCTTTACCATCTTGTACAAGCTTTTGGGCATCCTTCAAGGAGGCCATACAAGTCTCACCCTTCTTAGCAGCTCCTTCTTCCGCAGAGAACCCCTGAAAAGAAGTTCCTTCCACATCATCAGCACCAATATAGGAGAAAGCAGACAAATGACTAACCAACAAGGCTGATTCACCAATTACCGTTATTAGCTTTCCACAACTTACAAACTTTAGCCTCTGATGAAGACTGGAGGTCACTGCTCCAGCCTCATGGATCCACGGTCTTCCAAGTAAGCAACTGTATGAAGCTTGAATGTCCATGACTTGGAATGTAACCTTGAAGGTATGAGGGCCCACTGTGATAGGCAAGTCTATGTCCCCAATCACCGACTTCCTAGATCCATCAAATGCTTTTACCATCACGGCACTCGGCCTCAACTGGGCGCCACGGTATGCCAACCTTTCCAAGGTAGTCTTTGCCATCACATTGAGGGCGGAACCGGTGTCTATCAACACATTCGACAGCGAGTCTGACTTGCAAAGGACAGAGATGTGAAAGCCCAGTTATGGTTTCTTCCCTCCGCCGGGAGGTCTTCATCACTAAAGCTCAGGTTATTACACGCAGTTACATTCCCAACTATGCTCCCGAATTGCCCCAGGGTAACATCGGGATCCACATATGCTTGAGCCTAAATCTTCATCAGAGTGTCCCTATGAGCTCCAGAGTTCATTAGTAAAGACATTATGGAAATTTTGGACGGGGTTTGCAACAGCTGATCGATTATCTTGTATTCACTCTTTTTGATCAGCTTCAAAATCTCATCACTATCTTCCTGAATGATCCCCTCAGGTTGACTGGCACCTTTACCTTTATCAAGATTTTGCACTGGCACATTCGGAGCAATATTCTCGTTGCGCACAACAGTGGGGAGAATACGCCCACTTCTCATTACTTTTCCCACACCTGCTATATTTACGACAGCATCTGCAGAGTGCAGAGGGATCTCTTTACCATTCTCCACAATAGTTGCCTCATACCTGTAGGGTATGGCCTTCTGAGAAGTATAGGGAACTGGTCCTGGCAAGCGGATCACTAGAGGAGTGACGTCTGACTTCACACTATCACGGGCTACCTCAAAATTCTTAAACACCGGGGTAATAACACAAACATTCATGGTTTCCTTCTTGACGGTCAACTCTCTTCTGTCAATCAATCCTTGTATATCCTCCTGGACTTTCTCACACCCTCGGAGATCCACCGAACACACTTTACAAGCATCGTGATCATGGTTAAACATGTTTACTTCGCACATCCTTGCATGAATCGGGACCAAAGGAGTTCTGACATCTTGAGCCCTGAGAATTAGACTCAAATCTTGATCCTCTTGAATCATATTAACAGCCGGTCCATGAGGTGGCAAAGGATTATTCTGAGTGTTGGGATTGGTGTCCTCGAAGGACAACTCTTTGCTTTGAATCAACCTCTAAACTTCTTCTTTGAGCGGGTAGCAGTGCTCAACATCATGCTCAGGTGCCCCTTGGTGAAAGGCACAGGTAAGGTCAGCACGGTGCCATGGAGGTAATGGATTCTGTAGGCGAGGAGGCTGCCTAGTCTGCACAAGATTTCTTGCTAATAAAGAGGGTAGCAAGTCTGCATACAACATGGGTATGGGGGGAAACTCTTTTCTGGGAAGGCGATTTTGCTGTTGTGGGGCTCGATTACGAGGTTGTTGTTGTTGTTGAGGTGGTGGTGGGTAATATGGTTGTTGGTAAAAAGGTTGCGGATACGGTTGTTGGTATAGTGGTGGGTAGAATGGTGGAGGCCTTTGAGGCGTTTGTGGGTGGTAATGTTGATTTTGTGGAGCTGGAAAAGGTGGTGGAATATTGGCAACGAAGGGGTAGGTTGGATATATTGGTTGGGATCCCCCCTGGGCTACCATACTGACTTCCTGAGCACTCTTCTTTGGATAACTGTTTCCAAATTTCTTGGATCCATTAGACGACCCACCTGACGAAGCACTTGACACACTACCTTCTTTGGCCAAAATTCCTTTACGGACCAAATCTTCAATGCGAACCCCCGCGTCAACCATCTCAGTAAATTTCTGCGATGCGCAACCAATCATCTTCTCCGAGTAGTAGGGACTCAAAGTTTCAAAGAATAAATCAGCCATTTCTCTTTCCTCCAGAGCTGGGCGAATTTGGGCCGATTTTTGAATAAAGCGGAGAGCATACTCCTTGAAAGACTCTTTATCCTTTTGAGCCATAGCTTGCAGTTCTCTTCGAGTGAGCCCCAGGTGTATGTTATACCGGTACTGTTGTATGAAAGCCCTGGCCAGTTCTTCGAAGGTGGTGATACCCTTCATATTCATATACCATATTTGTGCGGGACCAGTCAAACTGTCTTGGAAACAATGAATGAGCAAAGGTTCATTGTCTTTATAGGCTGTCATCTTCCTCACATACATAACCAGATGACTCTGTGGGCAAGTATTCCCTTCATATTTGACGAAATCCGGTGTTTTGAACTTGGGAGGCAGTACCACATTTGGGACCAAACAAAGATCGTGCACATTCTGACCATAAATGTCTTTACCACGAAGGGCCCTCAGTTCTTTCTGCACTACGTCATACTTCTCTTCCAGACTTACCATTCTATCATCTCCTGCTACACTACCTGAATGATAGATTGGTCCTTCCTCTTGCTGGACAGTATGCACAATGGGTGCCGTGTGATTCATGACAGCTTGAGGGAATAATTGTCCATGATGGAAAAGTGGCGTTGCCTGTTGTCCATAAGGAGTTGGCATTTCTGGGCCAGCAAAGCGAACACCTTCATTAGCTGTGAGAGGCATACTCCAAGGATACTCTTTGGACATGTAGTTCTGAGGGTGATAAGCAAATCCAGGAGGACGAAGACCTTTATTGTACATATTTGATGCATCTCCAAAAGAAAAACCAGCCGGGGTGGGCTGTGCAATACCAGCAGACGTAGCAGAAATCACAGCAGTAGCGATCGGTTGTGTAGGACCAGTATGGGCAGACGAAACAACCACAGGAGAATTAGGTGTAGTAGAGACAACAACAGGAATCGGCTGAGCATCAAGAACCGGTTGGACTGGGATAACATCAAGAACCGGTTGGGCAGCTGCCGCTTGTGCCTGATTGGCCATTATAGCTTCCATCATAACTGTTAACTTATCCATCCCTTCTCTGAGTGTAATAACCTGTTCTTTGAGATCCCTGTTTTCTTGTTCCATCAAATCCATCTTCTTTTTAACAAATGCCCGAGTGTTGTGAGTGCGAGCAGGCTTGTACTGAATACGCCGGGCCACTTTCCTTGACTGAGGCAGAAATGAGAGAATTATGAGACTCGGTTTTTGACATTTTATGGATGCAGTATGATGCATGATATGCTAAATGCAAAAACAATGCAATTTTTTTTAATCATCGAAGAACTTATAAGGACAATTTTTGTAAACATAACAACCTTAAACATTCATTACAAAATGAAAAGCAAATACAAGATAATTCCCTTTTAAACAAACTGAGCCAAGGGATAGACTCCAAAGTATATAACAGAAAACTAAGAAAATACATAAAAGGAAACAAAAGTGAAAATCTCGCGCTCTTGAAGTAGACTACTCCTCCAAATCTGAATGCGGGCCAGCGAAGAAATCCATGCGTTTCTTCTTACTCCTGGGAACCTGTTCGAGTATAGCATCCTTCACCCTGATACGCTCTTTCAGCTCAGCAATCTCTTGATCTTTCTTGTGATTTTTCCAATTCTCTTCTTCTAAAAGACCCATGAGAGTGTCATTCTCACGCTTAGCTGCATGATATTTCTCTTTCCAATCGGCACTTTCACGCTCTGACTCAACCAAACGCGCCTGATACTCCTCCATGGTCTTAGGAGGTAAAGGTACTGGTATTGTTGGAATAGTCACAGTTAAGGACCTTAGCAGGGGGTAAGGCATCCTTATCTGAGCAGCTCTATCAATGACTCAATCGATATAAGATTCATGAGTTACATTTGACTTATACTTCAACTGGCTCTTGTTCAATCTGATAATGGATCGCCAAGCTTGCACAAACTGCATTCTCTTATCATTAACATCCTCCTTGTACAAGAAAAACTCGCTGGATAAGAAGAGATAAGCAGGTCTCATCCTCATAGGGTACCCGAACTGACGTCTGGAAAGAAGTGGGTTATAACTGATGCCCCCGTGTATGCCAAGAAGAGGCACATTGGAGAACTCCCCACAATGGTCAATGATCACTCCAGTATCATAAGCCGAGTTGTACCACACTATATCATCTGGGGTGAGAGCCATGAGTTTCTCCGACCATGGAATGAATTCAGATCGAATTTTAGGGCGAGGTAAATGTGAGGTAAACCAGGTGTAGAGTAAGGGTGTACAAAAAATGATAACTCCACGTCCTTTAGATGTACGGTCATGGATGGACAAGTAGGTATCAGCAAGCAAGGTAAGGACAGGGTTCTAGGTAATGAAAATCTGAATAGCATTCATGTCAACGAAATTGTCAACATTTGGGAAAAGCACAATACCATAGATAAGTAAAGCAAGGATGGCCTCAAAGGCATCGGCAGATTTCAAGATGAAGAGCAGCCGCGATGGTTGAATACTTAGGTGCGGGTTCAAGACCATGGAAAGGTACTTTGTCGTGTATGGGTAAACCGATCCAATAAGAGTACTCTTCAAGTGTAGGCATAAGCTGATAATCCGGGAAAGTAAAACAGTGATAAAGTGGGTCATAGAACTGGACCAATGTATGGAGGAGCCCTTCATCGACATCCGTCTTGAGAATACTAAGCAAATAACCATACCGCTCACGAAAGTGGTCCGGGCTAGTCAACCTCCTTGCTAGCTTCCTTAAATTCTCCAAATCCGGTTTCTTGAAATCATACTTCTTAGTCCTCTTCACAATTTTCTTCACAACACCTTCCATATCTAATATGTTTACAAAAAAGATTACATAAGTCCTTCGATGTTTTAATGGATGCAAAAAGTATCTATGTATGAATGCATGTATGCATGATTGTGCTAAAGAACATAGAAAACATGGTGAGGTTAAGTACACAAAGTTGGAGCTGAGGGTAAACACGTCATTTGGGTAAGGACTAAGGTTTCAGATACACTTGTAACCAGGGTTCTAACACAGTTCCCAAATTACAACCCCCTCCGAACTTTATTAGATTCCCGGGACGACACCCGGTCCAACAGCGTCCGTAGGAGAGTCTAGTTTGAGTGTAGCATCGCGTATCGACTAAGACCAAGACAACACTTGGTTAGCCACCGCACTACATCCTAATGGCCAAGATGGGTTAAAGGTAACTAAAGTCCTTAGCTTCGACGGAAACTTAAAAGCAATAATGTCTAAGCGCGACAACACACGCCGACGTATATCACTTCAAGATCCTCCGCTAAGTGTGGTTATATCACATGTTCCACCACACGAGAATACTCTCGGCATGTCACTATGATTCTACCACTCCTATCTTATATTTCACTCAAGCCCGGGTGTAGGACTTATCTCTCCACTCACGTAAAAGGTAAACAATTAGGCACATATTTACAAAAGCATAAGCAAATAATAAAGCGCAAAAGTAAAGAAATATAAAATAGGCTTAACCCTCTAAAAGGTCCCCAGTGAAGTCGCCATTTCTGTGCTCGTGATTTTCGGGTATCAAAATCATTGATTGGATTTGAACCTTTAATCATTGAACTCTCAACTTTTATTCGCGGGAAGGGAAAAAGTGAGTAAAAACCCTTATAAGACCTTGGATTCGGAGGTTGGTTTCGATTGGGGAAGGTGTTAGACACCCGAACCGACTATGGTATCCCATAGGAACCTTCTACCTATTCTCTAATCTTGCGCTAAATTAATTTTACTTATTAAAAAAGTTTAAGAGTTAAAGTGAAAGAAAGGAGAAAGATGAATCATGTTTTTGGTTATTTTTATTGATTTGGAAGGGTCGAAACCCTTTGCCTACTTACCCAAATAAATCGGGATCAAAATCAAGTAGTTCGGCTAAAGAGCTTATTTCATGAGTTGAATTGATTTTAACATTTTTTTGAAAAGATTTTAAGAAGAGATGAGAGGCCTCAAGGCATGAGAAGAAAATACGATGAAGTTGGTTAATTTTAATTGCACGAAATCCATGTCTAATGTGGATATTAAATTAATTAACATTTGATTAAGGAAAATAAAAGGAAAAACACTTGGATTACAAACCAAGGTTTACTTAAAAGAAATTTGAATTTGATTTTTTTGATTTTTTTTGAAGAACATATTTTTCTAAACTAACGATGGAATCGCGTAACATCGGAAAAATAAATAAGCATAAAGCGATAAATAAAGTGGAGTGTCGGTGCGCGTGTCAGTGCGTGTGCCGATTACATATTACATACCCTAAATACATTCTATGGTCTCAAAAGAAAAGAAAAATAATGCGCGAAAATAAATTACATCAATTCCCTAATTATACACACTAAGTAGGATAAAAATAAATACATAACAAAATTAAAAAGATGCATGAGATTATACTACAGATAACGCAAAACGCAATATACCGAAATATTAAGCATAAAAAGAACATCATATACTAGAATGACTACCAAATAAAATGTATGATATTAAGCATGTTTAAAAAAGGTATGAAACGCAAGTTTTCGAAAAAAGAAAATATTAGTTAGAAAAATGCATGAGTTTGAAATTAAATTAATAGGTAAACTATACAATGCATGATACTTGAAATGCTAATCAAACAAAATGCATAAGATAGGAATTAAACTATTAACAAGTAATAAATGCATAATAATTAAAACATTAGACAAAAAAACAGAAAAATATGAGATGTTACTTCATAGCCTAAAATGAACTAAAACATCAAAGATAAAATTTAAATAAACAAATAAAAAAATGCATGATATGAAAATTAAGACACTAATAAAATGCATGAAATATAGTCCAAAACTTATGTGAATTAATTAAAAAGATAAATGCATGAACATGGAAAAAAAAACAAAAATTACTACAAAAATGCAGGGGGTGTAGTAGCAGATAGGGGGTACAAACAGCAAAACAGTAGTAACAATGGGCTGGGTCATGGGTACAAGAGTTGGGGCGGGTACTGGGTCAACCCATGGGTGACCCGCCCCAACTCATTAAATGAGTATATAAGTGTTTTTCAAAAGCTTTTTCTTTCATTTTCTACCTTCAACCTCTCTCTAAAAAAACAAACAAACAAAAGCTCTCTCCTCTCTCAATGTTCCCTCGCCGGAGAAGAAGGAGGGTGGCGGCCGGAAAAGACTCCGGCGCGGTGGTTGGCCGGAGGGCCACCGCGCCGGAGGTAGAAACTTATTTTTTTTGAAAATTTTTATGCCCAAAGTTTCCTCTCCTTCTCCTCTATCCAAAACTAACCTTAGATTCTTCAAAACCATACACAAAAAGCCTAGATCTACACATTCAAGTTCATAAAAAACATACAAAAAAAAGCATGAAACTACCTTCCTTCTTCCTTTCTTGGTTCGGTTGCTTTTGTTCCTTGAGTTTTGCGTTTTGGTTCTTGTTGATAGCCTTGCCGTGCGTTTTCTTCCTCTTGTTCTTTGCTTCTTCTTGGTTCGGATTTGTTCTCACGTTCTTCTTATAGTACTGTTCACTGATACACTGACAATGACAAAAATACCCCTGCAGTTTCTTGGAGAAAAAGTTGGACAGGACCAATGACAAAATGACAAGTGTACAATGACTTAAAATAAATAAATAAATAAAAAGACAGATAAATAAATAACAACACATAAATAAATGAAAAAAAGAAATAGCTAAATAAATAAATAAAAAGCAAAAACGAAAATTAAATAATAAATAAAAAAATGTCCCGTCGGAACCAAAAAAATGAGGTATTTTAAAATACCTCTCTGCCGAAATTCCGTCTGATACGACTGAGATACGCGGCTTTTTACGCTAATTAAAACAATAAAACGACGACGTGAATAAAATGAACTTTAAGAACGCAAACGTCACGCAACACTAAAATATGCACGAAACGCGAGTAAAAATTACGAAATTAATACGCGAACGACATTAAAAAATAAACGACGAACGAAAAATAAATGCGACCACAAGTACGAATAAAAACAGATATTACGGGAATTAGCGCGCGAACGGACGACTGAAAAACGATCCACGTACGAATAAATAAAAAATAAATTGGTCAAAAATTAGGGTACGACACACCACATGTGTTGGGCCATCAAGAATAGTCAATCAGAAACCAGGAGGCAAGTTCCTTTTGGAAGATTAATATCTGAGATTCTGTATCAAGGAGGCCTCTTGAAGGTCTTATCATAATCTGGTGTGGTATCAGATATTCATCTAGGAACTGTGACCGGTAGAATCATCAATGGCAAGACTCTGCAGTACATGAAGATTGTCAAAAGATTCAACCCCTCTAAGCATGATATGAGAGAATCCTATGTACAATCTGATTTGATGATGGACTTCCCTCCCATTTCCAAAGAAGATAATCCTGAAGTTCTTGCAAGATTTGTGGTGGATTACTTCAAGGATACTGGTAGAATTATCAACTATTCTGCTATTCCTGAGACTGCTGGAGGAGGATCTCTTAAGGTCAAGGGAAAAAGAACCAAGGAAGAGGAAGAGAAGCAGGAGCCTCTCAAGAAAAAGATCAAAACTTCTGCTCTTCCTGGAGTTTCAATTGGTTCTCCTTCTGCATCTTCTGCACTTCGTGAAATTAAGGATAAGAAGAAGGCTAAGAAAGATGAGAAGAAAGCGAAGAAAGGCAAGGCTGACAGAGACTATGAAAGAATGGCTCAAGATATTGCTGATTTCCTTGATGCTGACTTTGAAGGTGAAGAGAGTCAGATCAAGAAGAGAAAGGTGGATGTGATTCCTGTGGCTAAGGATGTAGCACAGAAGATAGGTACTTCTGTATCTATGATTGAGGATGAACATGCTGCTGGCAAGGCAATGGCAGCAGAAGTAGTTGCTGAAGAATTAAAGGAAGAAACTGTCAAAGAAGCTGCTAAGTTGCTTGCTTCTGCTCTTAAACAGAAGAATCCTTCAGAACCTGCAGAAGCTGAGTTATCAGAAGCTACTGTGTCTGATCACTATGCCTCTCTAGAAGCTGGCATTGGCACCTCTGGCAACGTGGCATTTAGCTCATCTTCTTCTTTGAATAAAGAGTCAGAATCAGATTCAGAATCTGACAACAAACCGTTAAGCCAGATTCTTCCATCCCTCAAAAATTCATCTCCCTCACCAATCAAACCCATATCATCCCATAACCCACTTGACCCGGCAGTAGTTGATTATGTTGATTCAACTATGGACAGAGTGATTCAAGACACAATCACAGTGTCAATGAATCTTCCTGCTGACCATCCTGCTTAACCTTCATTTCTCAAACCACTTCAGGTAATTCAACCTTCTGAAAAGCCTGAAGCAACCATTCAATCCAAACAGCCACCCCCCCAAACTGAAACCATTTGTGTAGACTCTCCAGACACTCTAAATTCTCTTGAAAAACATCTAGGAGGAGAACTACCAAAAACCCCTGCTAAATCCAAATCAACAAAAGCTACTTCATCTGTTTACAAACCAGACCCTGTACCTGAACCTACAGAGAATCTGACTTTAGCTTCTGTTGAAACTTCAGAACCTGTTGTTGAACCAGCTTCTGAAAATCTGGAACAAGCTTCTGATATTGTATCAGAAACTGTGACAGAAAGTAGAGCTAAAACCAGAAGAGTTTCCCAACCTCTTTGTGACCCCATAACCTATTTCCCAGGTTTTGAAACTTTTCTAGCTTTGAGAGCTTCTCTACCCTCAACCTCTGAACCTCAAACTGACTTATTTGATTCAAGTAAGATAGATGAGTTCTATGCTTCTTCATGCAATAAGCTCAAAGAAGTGATTGAGCAAAGGTTTGTGCCAATACTTAATGTGAGCTATGAGGACAAGTTCTCTTCAGTAAAGACTGAGTTTTTGGAATTTATCACCAAAATTCAGAAGGCTGCTGCCAGAGAACAAGCTCTTGTTACTGCCAAGCATGTTGAAGAAGTAAAGCGGGCTGAGAAAGTTGTAGTTCTGGACAATGCTCCCATTCTGAGGATAAGAGATACACCCTTCTTTGATGAAGATCAGTATATTCCTAGAGAATCAGTGGCTTACAATTCTTTGAAGAGGAGATTGTATAAAGTTCAAGAAGAAGCTAGACAAGAAAGAGAAGCACATTTGCGAATAACTGAGGCTCTGGAAGAGATGGTAAAGAAACAGCAAGAGGATCTCCAGACACTGATGGATCATCTTGCCAAACAAAACCAACCTTAGTTTAATTTCGTTTTGTTTATTTTTTTTGTAATTCTTGTTTGCTATCTTCTGAACTTGCTTTTGCTTTCAATTTATACAAGTTGTTTTTGATTCTATTTGCATTCAATTTTTTTTATGCTCTGAATCATCTATGTTTTCCCTCTGAATCTCATTCTTCCTAAAAACATGTTTACACCCTTACCTTAAGTCATTTAAAAAGGGGAAGGAACTTGTTCTAAACTTTTTTAGTTGATGACAAAAGGGGGAGAAGGGAAAGTATTTATGTCAGGGAGAAGAGAAAATTATCTTGTTAATTACATTGCATGTATACGTATAAGTTAAAGGGAAATCTGCGAAAGGTGGTTAGTTAAACTCTGAGCCCTGTTTAAGAATCAATTTTCTAAATATCATGAGAATGAATTTGATTGCTTATGAAAGTGAATTTAATTAACCTGGATAGAACTCAAGATGATCTTACAAACCTCAACTTAAGAACTATCAGACTCAGAGGGAGTCAGAGCTTACAAACCTCAGACTCTGAGATTACAAACCTCAGAACCCTTTAAGTCAACTTGTTAATTAGATTAACAACAATTGACCTTTTAAATACTAATGTTTGTCATCATCAAAAAGGGGGAGATTGTTGGAACAAAGGTGTTCAGCAATACCACGTTTTGAGTTTTGATGATAACTAGGTATTAAAAAGTTGTCAATTGGATATTGCTAATATTTGTTTAAGTATGCAGGATATCAATTAAGATTTGTATCTTAGAAAGTATTATGTTTGAACAATGTTAAGGAGCAATAAATCCAGAGAAGCTTGTTGCTTGTGATTATGTATCGAAGAGAGTCTGAAGACTGTATCGAAGAGAGTCTGAAGACTGTGCCCAAGAGAGTCTGAAGACTGTACCAGAGTCTGAAGATCATCAGAATCTGAAAACCAAGAGAGTCTGAAGATTATCAGAAGCATAGTGCTACAGTGAGTCTGAAGCCACAAATTTGATAATCTGCTAACAGTGATCTCTACTGCATTGCGATGCAATAAAAACTCTAATGGAGTAACGACTAGCTTCTAAGTCAACTTGAGCGTGGGAAGCACAAAGACAAAGATTGCAGGCCAGTACAGAGTACGTTGTACGAACTCTGTTTCCACTACTCCACTACCTCGTACAGTTTGGCAACTGTGTCTACCGGTATTAATCCTCAAAGGGAATGGAATTCAAATGATGCTATTGAAGGACTATTACCAAATCAAGCAACAGATCAACAGTCATTGATCAAGCTTCAGAAATCATCCTGGTGTGCTGGATGACTCAACGTCTCTTTCCTACGCCTATATAAAGGATAGAAGACTTGAAGAATTGTTGGACTCCATAACTTGAAAAATTGCATTGCGCTGCATTCATATTCAACTGAGTCTTAACAAAAGCACATCATCAACTTAGATTCTTACAAACTGAGTATTCTAGAATTTCTAAGTTTCACAGAAAAACAGAGTCTGTCTTTTGTATAAAACAGAGTATGTCTTTGTTGTAATTGAAACACATTTTGATTGTTGTCAAGTGTTTCAACTGTATTCAATTTTCTGTAATTGTGTAAAAGTCTCTTGCTTTTGTGCTTGAGCAAAGGAAGTCTCTTGGCTGCGTCCTTGAGCAAAGGAAGTCTCTTAGTTGTGTCTTTGAGCAAGGAAGTCTCTCGCCTGTGTGCTTGAGCAAGGAAGTCTCATACTGTGTGTTTGAGCAACTTGTAATTTGATATTACATTTTAGTGAACTCTCCTTGGAAGTACAAGGGGGACATGACTACTTTCGGTTTGTGGAAGGAACCTGTATAATTGCTTGTGTTCTCTCTTCTCTCTATCTCTTGATTATTCCGCTGCAATCAGAACCTAATCTCCCATCAGACTCTGATCTCATTCAGACTCTGAGTTTAAAGGAATTAGATTCTCACTCCTCAAGAGCTGCGAAAAGCAAACACAATTCAACCCCCCCCCCTTCTTGTGTTTTTCTCACCTTCACGACAAACTTGGCAGCATACTCTGTTACTGACATATCACCTTGCTTCAGTTCCAGAAATTCAATCTCCTTCTTACCTCGGACATCTTGCGGAAAATACCTATTCAGAAACTCTCTTCTGAACACAGCCCAAGTGATCACAGCTCCTCCATTACCTAGCACTGGTTGCACACTCACCCACCAATCATCAGCCTCCTCAGCCAGCATATGTGTGCCAAAACGCACCATCTAAACATCAGTGCATTGCATCACTCTGAAGATTCTTTCAACCTCCTTCAACCATGTCTGCGCTCCGTCAGGGTCATATCTACCCTTGAAAGTTGGTGGATGGTTCCTCAAGAAGGTCTCCAGCATGCGAACACCGTCGTTACCACCAGCATTATTCTGTTGACCCACAGCTTGAGTCATCGCTTGCAAAGCAGCAGCAAGTGCAACATCATTCCTTCCAGCCATCGCGAAAATCTACACTACAACAACAACCAGGACATCAAAGACAATACAAAATTGTCACACGACTCTACTAGGCTCGACTCGACTCTACTACTTGGCCGGACGGACCAACCTGCTCTGATACCAATTGTAACACCCTGTTCTCCCAACAGTATTAATTAACAAATTAAATCAGAGTTTTTCACCAAAAACGGAATGCTACATTTTCATTCAAATAAAATCTCCAAATTAACGGATGAATAAATATCCTCCAATAAAATAGTCAATAATAATTAACTTCAGACTTCGCAGCGGAATTAGTTTAAAACAACTGAATAAATCTTTGGCACGCAGGCCTCATCAAAAGTTTCATAAAATCATAATTAATGCGTAAGGAAAGAGAAAACAAGCAACAAATTCCCGTCTCGTTACGTATCAGAGCCCTAAGACACTTGAGCCGACATCTTTACTAATCTTCGTTACCTGCACTTGCCCACAAGGCGGCAATTCCAGCAGAAGGGGTGAAATTCACAAACAACAATAGATAACATAATTCATCAATTAAACTCAACAGCAACAGTATAATGAATAATCAATTATCATTTATAATTTGAACAATTCAACAACATGGTCAACAACGACACCGACAACTCAACCAACAACAACAACAACGACAACAACTACAACGACAACAACAATGCAACTAATGCAAATGCATGTGGTACCATTTTACGCGCGTTGAATGCTAAGCATTCCGGGGCATAAGCCCCCAACGGTTGAATGAAATAACATTCCAGGGCATAAGCCCTCAACAATTGAGTGATAAACACTCCAGGGCATAAGCCCTCAACGATTGAGTGGAAACACTCCAGGGCATAAGCCCTCAACAGTGATATGAGTATGAAACGGACTCAGTGGTGTATATCTACATACAACCCAACGACAGCAACGACAACTACTCTATGCATAATCAGCTATGACATAAGACTCCAACTTAATTTGACACGACACAACAAAGGTCACAACGAAGCTTCACAACAAAATTCAACAACATGGGTAACCTACAGTATTACTCGCCGTGGCGAGCTACCTTACTCGCCGTGGTGAGTTCATAAAATTGGGCTACTCGCCGTTGCGAGTTGCTTACTCACCGTGGCGAGTTCAGAAAATTGAGCTCCTCGCCGTGGCGAGTTGGGGGCGAGCTCAAGGCGAGCAAAAGTGGTTGCTCTCGGCGTTTTTGACATTTTTCACCTAAAATCTTCATTTTTAAGTTCCCAAAACCCAAATTTAATTCTGTAAAAAGGTGTCATTCATCCCTAAACATATTAAGGCACTCAAATTGATATAAAAATTCACCCAAAAACCTCATTAAGACAATTAACAATTTTTTAATTAAGCAACTCGCTGTGGCGAGTGCATCTGCTCGCTGTGGCGAGCTACGGGTGTTTCACTGCTCGCCTCGCGAGTGGGACTGCTCGCTGTGGCGAGCTACACAGGCACTGCTCGCCTGGCGAGTGGGTTTACTCGCTGTGGCGAGCGGCGATTGACAGAACTACGAACTGTACGAACAAACTTCTACTTTTCAACCCTAAACCCCAAATTCAACACCTAAAGGCTCAATTTTGATGAATTTCATCATCCCTATGCATTCTAACATCAGAGCAGCATTAAAAAACAACAATTACATGAATTAATCAAGTTATTAACGTCAATTCATCATTAACCTAATTCAATTCATCAACCCTAACAACCCTACATTCATCAACGAATTAATGAACCTAAAGTTGAGAGTTAGTCTCACCCTTACCTTAGATTATCTTCCTGAAAAAGCAGTGTTCTTCTCTCCTCTTGCTTCTTCCTGTAAAACTGATTCTGACCTTTCTTTCCTTCTATTTCCTATTAATACTTATTAATTTCTCCTTAATTCTAATTAACTCCCATTAAATTATTAAATAATTCATTTTACTCTCCAACCTTCTAATAATTATAATTATCACCTATATTAATTAAATAATTCAAAATAACTATATAATAAAATATATAACACCAAAAATCAACATAATTATTTAAAATCATAAAAACTTATTAAAATTAACTGAAATAAAATAATCGACAACTAGGGCGTTACAATCACCCAGATCAACTTCTTCCAAAGGGTCACGAGCCTTCATTTTCTCAGCTGATCTCATTGGATCTTTTTCGAAACCCAAAGGTTCATCATCGTAAATGCAATCCAACCTTTGGTTTTCAATCGAACTGAATTGAAAATCATCATTAGCATCTTTGATTGATTTTTCCTGTTCGATTTCAGCTTCCAAAGCCGCTTTTTCGCTATTTCGGCCACATAGACCGTGTTCTTCTCCTAAACATTGGATTCAGTCATCATCGACGTTGACATCTTCCCACCTAGATGGTGAGACTCCAATTTCAGGATTCCCCAGACTAGGGTTCTTGCATATGCAGAGGCTCTAGTCCTCATTACATTGTCTTCGACACACTCCTTCCAAATTAAACCGTCTCTTGGATGCAATTTCATTGACCAAAGGAAATTGTCATGGTTCTCATAAACAACTGCAGAAACGGGGCATGGCCCAATTCTTGCCGATTGTTTGTCAAAGGTTTTCTTTGTGATATTGGCAACTTCAGCCACAAAGTAACTTTGGTCTGCTTCGATGTTTTCTAGCACACCATTTTCCTTCTATAGAGAAAGTCTTTGATGCATTTTTGAAGGAACAACTCCAACACCATGTATCCATTCTCTGCCAAGTAGCAGATTATAGTTAGCCTATAACTCAACTACCAAGAATAAAGTCAGCCTTTTCATAGTTCCTACTACTAGGTCAACTTCAACAGCACCACGAGAGATTCCAGATTTTCCTTCGTAGTTGCAAAGAACTACATTGTGTGGCTTCAAGTCAGATTTTGATAAGCCAATCTTTTTTAAGAGAAAGTGTGGCAATAGATTCACTACTGCGCTTCCATCTATCAGTACCTTGTTTATCCCAACAACATTGATTTTAGCTTAGATGAACAAAGGTTTGAGATAATGTTGCTTGTGATGATCAGTTCTTTCGAACATAGCTTGTTGGCCTTCGGCACAACCATTATCCATCACATAATAACACTTTGGCTAGTGACCAGCCATTTCTTTAGTGAAATCATCTTCATCTTCTGTAACCTCTGATATAACGTTATACTCAATTGGAAGCATTGATACGACCAATATTATATTGAGGCTAGCTTTAGAATCAGTGAAATTTGAAGTTAATTCTTCATCTTCGACAGAAAGACCTTTCTTTACAACTGAAAGGGGAGGAAAGATCCTCTCAGTGGAAGGCTTTCTAAATGTATCGAAGGTAGCCGGTTCTCTGTTCTTTCTTTCGTCAACATTTTCCCTAATATTTGAAACATCTTTCAAAACATCAGCTTTTTTCTGACGCTGGAATCTACGCCATTGGGTTTTTGTCATAGGACTTCTCCCTTTGTAGTTGACGTTATGAACGAACCTCTTCGAATCAGATGTTTCTTCTCTCTTCCGATCAAGCATCTCATTCTGATTGTTACTTCCAATACTTTTCTTCCAACCAGAAAATAACCACTGCTCAGTTGGAGATTTTCCACTGACTTTCTCAAACCATTTTTTAGGTGGATACTTAAGATTGGGCTTCTTACCTCTAGAAAATACCCATTGATTATTTGGAGATTTGGAGGGAGGAGTGAAGGTTTTTACTGGTCCCTTCTTCTGGTTTGCAGTTGGGGAAGTGTCCTTGAAAGAAATGTTGGCTTTGTCGAAACTGAACTTAGGCCTTTTGACTAGCCACTTTCCTTTCCGCTTTGTTTGAGGTCGAAAGCCTTCAACATTATTCGCAGCTTTTTTGTCGAAAACTGCGCTACATCTGGGACACAGCATAACTGGAGAACCAAAAATTTTGCATCTGTTAAGAAAATCAATAAGATCTTCTTCAGCTTTGGGAAATACCACTTGTATTATTTCTTGATACTGATCTTCAGTAATCACTGTGTAAGCACATTTATGGCCTTCAATAACCATTTCGACATCAACCTTTGGGCCATCAGTAGCCACTGTAGGATCGATCTTAGATATTTCCACCACGTTCTTGCCTGCTATTTCCATGTACATGGAATTTGCTTTCTTCAAAGGATCAGCATCAACTTACATTGGTTGCTTTGGTTTGTCTCCAAACTTCAGCATGCCTTCATCTAGTGTTTTTTGCACTGAATCCCTGAAAACCACACAACGAAATGTATTATGGCCAAAATTACCATGAAATTTACAATACCCTCTTTTTTTCCTTTGCTCAAGAGGAGGTAATTTTAAACCTTTTGGCACTATCATTATGCCTTCACTAACCAAAAGATCAAAGATCTCGTCACATTTGGTAACATCAAATGTGTAGGTTTTAGACATAAATCTGTCATTTTTAGGTTCTTCAGGATTTTTTCCATTTGAAGGTTTCAACAATTTATACACAAATGGAGGTCCTGGTTGCAGTTCAGCGATGTTAACTTCGCTTTCTTCGCCAAGACACCAGCCAATGTCAAAATCTTGATTGCTGTCATTAGCATCAATGTAAGCAACCTTCTTTTTTTTACCAAACATGCTAGCCCTTGCTTTTTCAGCTTTAAGTCTTTTGACTTGTCGGACTCTATCTGCTAATTGTGCCATATCTCTTAGATATTGTGTATCTAATTTCTTTCAAATAGAATAGTCTAGACCACCAATAGCCATTTCGACTAATTTATGTACAGGCACTTGGGTAAAATATCTAGCTTTGAGAAGTTTGAACCTATTCAAATAATCATCAGTAGATTTTGTCGTCTTACGTCGAACGCTCGCCAATTCTTTGAGACTAATCTTAGATTGTCCCATGTAGAATTGTTCATGGAAAGCCTTTTCTAATTAACTCCAAGTGAAGATAGATCGTGGAGGCAAAGTTGTATACTAAGTAAAGGCATTCTTTGTTAACTAACTTGGAAAAAATTTCATTCTCAAGTTCTCATTATTTGATATGTCACCTGCCTCTGTCAAGTAACGAGCAATGTGTTCGACAGTGGATTCACTAGTCTCTCCACCAAATTCGGTGAATTTAGGGATTTTCCACCCCTTAGGTAATTCCTTCATTGTAGCATATTCAGACAATGGTGACACAAAATTTGGCCTATGTAGGCCTAAATTGAAACCATTTTGAGTCAAAATGGTTTCGACTACGTTGGTAATATTGTTTTGACCCTCCAAATTAATTTGTTGGGCCTGCCTAATCACTTGATCACAATCTTGGTTCCTTTGAACCAAAATTGGAATTCTTTCCTGCACTCTTGGCACTTGTGGTTCGACCACAGGTTGGGGCGTTTGATTGACATGATTTCCATCATTAGGTCTATTCACCTGTACTACATCAGGCCTTGGATTATGAACTTGAGGTATTTGCACATTTCGCCTAGGAGGAGCGCCAAAGAAATCAATAATTCGCCCCATTTGGTCTGATACTGCCAAATAACAATTATGAGTATCCCTAATTAAAGGGTTAAACACTGTTCCAATATGTTGAGTCAACATATTGACAATTTCATTGTTACAATCCTCCATTTGCTGCCTTAATGTAACGTCATATTTCTATTAAAACAATAAAACACGCGAATATAATAAATATTCAATAAATAGACTCTACGTCTTCAACCAAATTCAAAACAACATGCATGCATATATATATATATATATACACACACACATATGAACATATAAATCTCCAAGTCCCGACATATGGGCAATAATCAACAACATAAGCCAAAATAATAAGTACGATGACAACATCCTAATCAGAGCCTAAATCTAGACTCGACAGAAAGGTAGAGGAAACATCCACTATCCTCGAATCAACTCACCAAGCAAGCAAAACTACTCCTGCACTTCGTCTACCCATCCATAAGGAAAGGCAGGCGGTCAAAACCACTAGGGGTTAGCTTCACATCAATAATAATCAATAGTAACAAACAGTTGAAATGAACATCATTAATTAAATCTCAATTAACAAGTGCATTCATCTATAACATCATCCATCAACACAATGTTTGCAATCATCACAATATACAATGCATCAACACATTTATCACCAAACCACCATCAACACATAAGCAAATATGACTCATGCCAATTCATGCTATGCGCCTAGACTCAACTTCTATATGCATGTGGTACCAATCTCCTCAAGGCCGTCACTGTAACGCCCGTTTCGATTATTTAATTAATTTGTCGAGTTTAAAATATATTTACATGATTTACTTGATTTATGTGATATGTTGTGATTTTATTAGGTGGTCTATTTTATTATTTAATAGAATAAGGTTTGAAAATAAAATAAATATTAAGTTGTGGGGCTGTTTTTGAATTAGATAGAATTATGAGGGAATAAGTGAAATAAGATCAAACAAATAGAAGAGGTATAAAAGGTAAAACCTAAGTTTAGAAACAGACAGTACGTACAATCAATTTTGGGAGAAAAAGGGAGAAAACTAGAAGTGAAGAACCAAGAGGCTGCTGCTCCAATTTTCTTAAGGTAAGGGTGAGACTAACATTCAATCTTATTAAGTCTGTAATTCTGATGGTTATGTTTAACAAGAGTAGGAAGAGTTTTGGAGGATTTGAGAGTTAGGTTAAAAGTGATGAATTGAGGATTAGATGTTGAGAAGTAGTTAGATTGATGTAGAAACTGTGTACATACCTTAGATAATCCATAGGATGATTATAGGAATCAGTTTTGAGGTTTTAACCAAGTTATTAGGTGAATTTTCGTGAAAAACACAATTCTGCCCGAACTGACGTTCATCGCTCGCCACAGCGAGCAACCAGCTCGCCACGGCGAGTGTTCTTCCTCGGCTCGCGAGGCGAGCCATCCCACTCGCCACAACGAGTAATACCCTTGACAGCTCGCAAGGCGAGCAGTTCAACTCGCCATAGCGAGGGACCCTTGACAGCTCGCAAGGCGAGCACTTCAACTCGCCACAGCGAGCGACCCTTGATGACTCGCAAGGCGAGCAGCCTAACTCGCCATAGCGAGTGACCCTAGTTGGCTCGCAAGGCGAGCAGCCCGACTCGCCATAGCGAGTAACCCCGAGGCAGACTACCTTATAGGACCTTTAAGTGACTTTTGTCGCATGATTAGATGTGAGATGATCCTTAGAGTAATGAATTAGTTTAGGCTACTGTTGTAGTTCTAAGAAATATAAATTAATGAGATGTGAATGTTTTTACTAATGAGATATAATTGTATACGCTTCGTGTGAAATATATATAAAGTCTAAGATGAAGTTGTTGCTGATTATCATTTGATTACTGTCATGATTAAGCTGCTGAATTATGTTGTTGATTGATTCTATTATCATTAAGTTGCAAGAGTCGGTCTATGAAATAAGAAGTTGATCCAAATTGTTGGAATCCTAAGATGTCGATGTTTTGTAAGTTGTATGATGTCAAGTCCATGCATAACCATTTCAGTTGGGGGCTTGATGCCCTGTGAGTTTTTACTCTACACGTTAGGGGCTTGATGCCCTGGAGCTTTAGCTCAATTGTGATGAGGGCTTGACGCCCTGGAAGTATATTAATACTTATTACGTTGAGGGCTTGACACCCTGGGTTGGTACCACATGCATGAGTAAGATTGTCTAAGTTGCATAGTCGAGTTGAAGTTGCATATGTTGAGTTCAAGTTGTAGAAGTCGCATTGTCGTTGTCGTTAAGTTGTCAATTGTCAATGAGTTGTTGATAAAAGACTAAGTGAAGTATTAACATTTATTAATCGTGGTTGTCTAGGTTATTATGAGATGATAATTATGTTGTGTTGTTTATGTTCTTATGTGATGATGTATATAATGCGATGAACATTAAGTTAATAATGATTAGAAGTTGAATGAGTTATTAATGAAATATTATAAGAAGATTTAATGTTATTAATTTATGAAGTTAAACTGTTAAATGCTCTTGATGAATTAAATGCTTAGTATTATTGTTTTGTGAAATCTCACCCCTTCTGCTTGAAAATGTTGTCTTCCCTATGGGTAACTTGCAGGTGATCCAGAGTAGTGCAGATGTGAGTAGATCCTCGTGTCGTCATAGGAGTGTGGCTCTGATATGTAACGGGATGGGGAATATTATTTAATGTGTTTATCCTTATTGACTACGTAACTTTTGAAGTTGTTGTTGAACCATTTTAACTAGTATTTGAATTATGTTGATGATGTTGAGGCCTAGTGCCAAGCTTGAATTTTATAAGCTAATTAAGATCAAGTTTTCCGCTGCAATATTATTTAATTGTTTGAAAGCAGATGTTTATTTGAATAACGGATTTTAAACCTTATTATGTTGAAAGGACTTTTGAAGTATGAAAATGTGACATCCTGTTTTTACGTTGAACTCTGATAAATTATGTATTATTTTACATGTTGGGAAAAACGGGGTGTTACAGTCACCTTATGATGCATCAAACACATCAAAGTCAACAGCTATAATCAACGGCTATATGGATATTAACATCCGACTCGACATAAGATGAATGAACATATGACTCAATCAACCATGCATATGTTCTCAACAAATCAACGGCTATATTCAACGGCTATAAGTATACAACTTCCACTAATTGCATCCAATCAAGTATGTATACTAATTCAACATCAACAACGAATCAACAATTATCAACTTCACATAATTCCTCACAATTCAAGTAACGGAGAAAATTCACCAATTCATGATAGTCATCATATTCAACACTTAGCAATCATTCACGTATCCTCAAATATTCACACAAAGCAATTTACAAAAGGTTTTCGAGATAATCGGTCTTAAGGATTAAATTTGATGAAGTTCGTCTATGGTTAAGCAAATCAACCAATATATATACTTTCCAAAGTAAAACAACACCAACGAATCGGCTATGTATGCTCTTAGATCACATATGTGTGCAGTTGAACATACATATGCGTTTCATCGGTTAATTACATCGAAATCATAGAAATCACAAGGTTAGCCTATTTTATCGCTTTTCAAAAGAATTCAATTTTTCAAAGCAAATCAAGTTAATCATCATTGAATTCATTCACAACCACTTTTAGAAATCATGTATATAGTATACAACCCTATCCCCACCCCTTTTTCTAAAGAAAGACAAGTTTCGGAAAAATCGATGTTTTGACATTTCCAAAAGCTTTGACGTGCAATCATCCAACCAAGTCCAATTTCTTATTCACTTGATGTTTACAGAGGTTTAAAAAGTTCAATTACATTTAACTACATCAAAGAATCAGTTCAGAATGGCTCGGATCGATCCAAAGCCTCAAAAACGACAAAATGTGAGTGGCTGCACTGAGCAACTCGCCATGGAGAGTTGACAAAGGACCATGGATTTAGAACTAACGGATTACCAAAATTCACGTTAGATTGTGTAACCGCCGCAACCGTCGAAGTTTTAACAGGAACAGTTGATGATATATGAGCAGGAAACATTGTCCCTACCATTTCACCAACATTTGTGTCATGAGATGGCGTCGTTTATGGACATTGTTGTGAAATTACATTTAATGATGTATTCTCCATCGATGCCCTTGTTGGACTTGATGGTGGATCATTACTGCGAGTAGAACGTACCATTTCTGGAAGTCTCTGTTTACTCCTCAAGAATATACACAACAAAAATCACAAGTTTGGAGAAACAGAACAAATTTTCCAAGAAAATTTAGACAAAAGCACAAACTGTCCCACTGGGCTTGCCAATTTGTTTACCCTGGATTTTGGTAAACTACTGAACTGATTTAAAACAAAGGCGAGTGAGATCAACCAACAAATCTCAAGGCATTTTGTGCTTGATTGTTTTCCAGAAAAATATGGGTGCTCGTGTGTCAAGTGGTGAACTATGAATATAACCGTCGAAATCCAGATGCAGGGTGAGACCTGTCGAGATTATCTTCAATGGATCGGTGCGAAGGCTTAAAAAGCGAGGATTAAACTAAAAAAAAAGAAAAAATAGTCTAAAAGCTAAACTAGAATTGCATTGAATTGAATGTAAAAGTGAAACACAGATTCATACATTAGGACTTGTTTGCTCATTTCTCCTTGTGCAGGCGGATTGTTTAAGCATGTAAGCTTTGAGTACGGTTGAATTGTGACCCGTTTTCCATATAGGAAAATGCTATTTATACTAAATAACTGCCTACAGACACGTTTTAGACAATAACTGTTGTTAACTTCTATCTAAACAATGTCTCTTCGACGAGAAACCGCTGCTCAGCTTCCCTTTTCGATGCCAACCTTTCTTCAACATCTTCTTTACTCTGTCGAACCATCCTCTCGATCAGCATATCTTCTGGACTTACCTTCGACAATCGAATCTTGAGAATCGAACTTACTTCATTCTCTTTAAGTTATGGGTCAAGCTTCGTTGACCTCATTTATTATAACCTGTCAAAAATACAGGCTAACAACATCTGACTGCATTCCATCAGGATGAAGGTGGCGCTTAATTCTCTGAATAACAACAGGATCAAAGGAAAAACTTTTCACAAATGACTGATGATAATATGGCTGATACTTCACACGCAACACCAACTCAAGGCCAAGCAAATTGTCTAAATGTTTGGGATATATCATAGGATCATCCTCACCAACCTTCATCAACAAACACAATTATAAAAGTCAGAATTCCTAAAAACAAAGTTACTATATATTCAAAGTAGAACTAAACCTAAATTTTACAATTAAATTTACCTCTTGCATGGTCTTTCTAAGAGCATCAGCAGTGACACCAAGAATCTGAACACATTCCTTATCCCAAAATACAAACTCAGACTTATCACCATCATATACAACTTGCACAACCACCTTATATCTGATAAAAAAGATACATTTTATGGTAAAAAGAATTTTTAATAATAAGAAAGTATATGCCGAACCAAAAATTATTGATTAATCACATAAAAGTTTAGATAAACAACCTTGTGAATGGAACCTCAACATCCTTTCCACATGCGCATCTATAGCTAGCACCATTTGGTCTTGAAGATCTTGGACATTTAAGACAGCTCTCATAATACCAGCCAAACTGGTTAGGATTAAACTTGTTTGTTTTCCCAACATGAATGCAATATGTGTTCTAACATAAATCATACAACCGAGTTAACAAACAAATGAATCATTAGCCAAACATTTAAAAACATCTTCATATATAAACAAAACTAACCTGCATCAAATTCCTAAATTCACCAATTGACCTAACTTGATAGAGATTCGAAAATTCATCATTTTATGATCTCTGAGAAGAACTCGAACCTTCACACAGATTCCGACCAAGGCCATGACCTTGAGCTTGAAGACTACAAAATTAAAGTATTTATTTAATATGACATTTTATGATTTCAAACAATTGTATTAATACGTATATGCATTGTACAGTTATGAGATACTCCAAGAGAAAGTTGAGTGATGCCAGCGAACCTCCAGGTTGATGTGCAAGAAAGAAAAAAATTGACACTTGCTTGCATCAATCGCAAGCTAAAACTTTGAAAGTAATATATACAGATTGACATTTTATAAGGACCTTTTAAATCATATTACATATTATACCCGTCTATACAATATGGTTTTTTCTTTAAAAGTCACCAAAGTGTATACAATATCAATCAATATATAATGTCTACGTCCGTCCCATGCATTTAGCTAGATACATATTGATGAATATCAATAATTAAAGGATTCTATTTCTTTACCACTTTCTCAATAATTAACATTCAGAGCACAAAGTTAACTTACCTAGTCTTAAACCTCTCAACAACTGGATGCTTCAAATTGATAAACAACTTTGAGCCGGATCAATTGTTGCAAATATTCGACTTACCGTTATCTGAAAAATAAGAACCAAAAAATTAACACAAACAAAATGATGAACGGCGGAAAGAACTAACAAAATAATACATGCCCAAAATATTAACCTGCAAGCTTGCACTGACATGAGTTAATATCAAGACAACAGGCCCCGTATCGTTCCGTTCAACAAGAAATTTCATCAAATCCACATAATATTTATCCCATAATGTCGTATCAACTAAGTTTCCACTGCATCTCCAAGAACATTCTCAGATACATATCAACTACAAAAAAATTATACAATCTAACGTTCAAAAATCATAAAATCATACACTTCATCTCTGAGCACAAGATTGGTGCACGACTTTTTTCCAGATCCAAACGCTAATGTCTTCACGATCTCATGAATAAGCCTAATGATTTCTTAAAAAAAAATATGACCATCATTAGCAGCTTCATAGTTAAAAAACTAAAAACAAACAAATTTAAACAATAAGAAATCATAACTATACCATACAAAACATCTGGTTTAAAATTTCCATCTTCGATCTCTTTAAAGGACTTAAATTTGAATTCATGAGAGAGAATGTCAGTCAGCTTGTCATTCCTTGTCAAGTAGTTTAATGGCTAGAAATTCACATCTTGATGTGAATAAGTGCGTGTACTCGAGATTCAAACTTCACCCCCTATATATAACATTTAATATCTCTATCAATTGAATTATGCTCACGAAGACATTAAGTTTTGTTTTTAATTTTTAATGAACACAATTTTTAATTTCTGAAATAGAAAACTAGTTTTTAAAAGGTTTTTTTTTTTAGATGGTGATGTTGGAGGTAAAAAAATGGCGTGTTAGTAATTTTTAGAACTTTGGGTGTATCAAAGAGCATATATATATTTCTAAAACTGAGAGTTTCACAAAAATGAAATGAGATATTAGAGTACAGAGGTGGTGGCTGCTGCTCCTTGTGTTGTTGCTGTTTTCGTTTATAAGTTCTAGTTTTAGAGTTAGTGTTGCATTGCAAATTTGCAACACTTAAAAATGGCCTTGAGCCACGAGAATACAAAATCAAAACATGTGTTAGTCTCATTTTTAATAGAAAAGGATGGATAGTTTTTGAGTGACATATTATTTGATGATATTGGTGACATTGATCAATCATAATGTTATGAAAGAGAAAAAAAAACACTTTTGACACTGTGGTTCGTCAATGTCACTAATTTTATGTCAACTTTTCTAAAATGTAGTATTTATTTTCCATTGGATCATGCTAACTAGTTTTTCTAAAATACTAATTAAAAAAGTGTTAAATATGTTTTTGATGTCAACTTTTTGTTTTAATTCATGTAAAAAAATTCTTCAAAACATTTTTCATTTTCACTCTTGATTTTTTCCTTTAAAAGTATTTTAAAATAGGTACTAAAAGTAATGATTGAAAATTTTATAGGACTAAATGTTGAAGAAATTTTTAAAAGGAATAAAACGAAAAAAATGTTATATTTATAAGGACTAAAAACATATTTAACCTCTAAAAAATATTTTATTTTAAAAAAATATTTTATTTTAAAAATATTAATTAAACTTTTTTATTACAATATTTTTTAATATTTTTTAAGTCTATTAGTCCACATTTTCTTTTACCATTTGGATGATAGTTTGTGACTTTGTGTTTGGTTTATATTATGATGTCGTGGAGCCAGTGTCCAATAATACTGCAAAGCTGAACATTAACAGTACTGAATGAATCTATCACCATGACCATGGGAATATTGCAAATTAAAGCAATTGCCAACTTGCATATCTCTTGTCAGTTTTTTGTTGCACTCGTAATTGATAATTAAAAAAAAGAATCATAATCATCTCTGTCCACTCGTGAATTCCACTTGATTCAATTGAAATATTAAGTTTGTGGTGGGAATGTTACACGCTTCTGTCATGCTATTTCATTGGTACGCGGAGATTTTGGCACCGGCTCCAGCGGTCTTGTCCACAGCCGCTCGGATGCAACCTCTAAAAGCCGCGATTTCAAATGCAACTGCATTGATCACCTTTGTCCAGGTTCTAATCGCTTCACACAACGCATCAACGAATGATGATTTAACACAACCGTCGATCCGAGGAGAGGCAGTAAGGGTGTGTTTGGTTTAGAGAAGAAGTTGAGAAGAGAGAAATAAGTGAGAGAGAGCTAAAGAAGAGAGAAATAGAGTAGATTTAGTGTATTGTTTGGTATAAGAGAGAAATAAGAGAAATAGAAGAGAGATAAGTGTTGATTATATATATAAGTTCTATAATACCCCTAATCCATTAAATTCAATTTAATTTGTATGTGAATTTATTTTATAATTTAGGAAATAATTAAGAAGGTTAATTAAGAAGTTTTATAATTTAATTTGTATGTGAATTTATTTCTTCAATTATTTTTAATTGGTTTAATTAAGAAGTTTAATTTAAATAATTATATTATTATATTCATTTTGATTTAAATATTAATTGAGATAACTTAAATTATGATTTTATTATTAATTAACTGACTCACACCAGTGCACACACAACCCACCTCATTTGGTCAATTCTCACTTCCTAATTTACGTGCAGTATTAATTAAAATTAAAAAAAAAAAAAAAAAACATGCATCTCGTTTGCTTTTTTTGAAAAAAATAAATGTTAACATTTTATTTGCATGAGACAAACAAAAAAGGGACAAGAAGGGGAAATCATTTAGTACAGTTCACTCTCCACTTTCTTCGCATCCTTGGAGAGAAGTAGAAACACGGGGGCCCAACCATATTTGTTCTCTCTTCTTTTATTTGTTCAATGTGTCAAACAACAGAAATTATGACTTTCTGCTCTCTTTCTCTCGTCTCTTTCTCTCCCCCTTTAATCTCTTGCCTACCAAACACAGTGTAAGTATTCGAATTTCTCAATCACCATATGAGAAGGGGGTCGAAGTTTGTAAGAGGAACCTTCGTGGGAGGCTAATCTTGAGTAAGGGGATAAACCGTACACTGCAAAGGACATTCATCTCAAGCTTCAAAAATAGTGGAAAATTGCAGGACCTTTGGACACTATTGTCGTTAGGTAAGGGTTATTATGAATTCTTTTTGCCTCTGAAACTGATTTACGCACTGTTTGGGCAATGGGAACGATTAATTTGAAATCGGGGGTCTTACGACTTTTTGAATGGACAAAGGACTTCAAGATGCATAACCAAAGAAACACTTATGCACAAGTCTGGATACGGTTATTGGAACTGCTGCAAGAATATTGGATGGAACGTACACTCCGGGAAATCGCAATTGCGGTTGGTACGCCGCTGGTTGTTGATATTGCAACGTCCAAGAGAATTTTTCAGTCAATATGCGAGGGTTTTAGTCGAGATGGATTTTTCTAAGAAGTTGTTTCATGAGATTATGGTCGAGAGGGAAGGTTTCTCTTTTTGTGTGGAGGTGGCCGATGAATGACTTCCAGATTTCTGCTCCCGTTGTCAGAATCTTGGTCATGATGTTACTAATTGTCGTTTGTTGTACCCCGAAAGGAAAACATAGTTAATAAAGAGAAGGTTGTTAAGGGGGAGTCGCAAGTACCGGCTAAAAAATTTGATTGGGTGCCAATTCAAGAGAATTCTTCCGGCGTTGGTTCTTCCAAAGCCTTTGAAGTTCCTCGTCCAAAAGGACTGCTCACAATTGTCCCTACAGTTGAAGATGTTGTTACTAATATGGTTCCACAACCGCCGATACATCAAGCATTAGAATCCTTCAGTTTTATGTTGAAGAATGTGTCTGAAGATGTCCCTCACGGTGCCCTGTCCTCTAGCCCAATGTTGGAATTGGCTTCCCAAGTAGCGCACGTTGACGTCCATTCGGATGTCTTGGAGCAGTTAAGTACGGATTCTCGGGAGGAGGAGGTGGTTCCCCGATCTCCAGATGTGAATACTACGCTCTCATCCTCAGTGTCACATGAAAATGTGCATAGTTTGTTTGTTGAATTGGTTTCCTCCGCTTCTGGTAGGGAGAAGTCACCGATTGATCAATTGTTAGCGCACGATGATGTGCAACATAGCTCTCCTCTCGGTCCTCTTATTTCATGGTCCATCCTTGTTGAGACAAAATTGGTATCTAAAATGGAGAGGCTAGATCAGAATGAACCCCTGTCGCTTGTAACACTTGCCACAACTTCTGATGACTATGGTGACATGGTTTTAGTTGTTCATGAGTATACTCATAGTAACCCAATCATTCAGCAAGACTTGGAATTAAGTCGTCGCATCCGTGAGTATGATAAAGCAAATGTTGAGATGCCTCTCACTCTGATTTTATCTAAGAAGCAGAAACAACAGGTAAAAAAACAACTTCTGATAGGAAAGGCGCCGTATAGAACCCGATCTAGGGGAATCCTTCTCCAACTGATCATTAAATGTTTTCTATTGGAATGCCCGTGGTTTTGGGCATGGTTTGGTTCTCAGTTTTGCCTTAGGTTTTGCAGGATGACTTCTTTAGGGTCCGTTGTGGAATGCCTAATTACAAATTTTCTTAGGCGGGTGTTTTTATATGTATCCGTTTATTTTTATTTCTTGCTTTTTTTTTCAAGGTTTTGGCCTAGTCCCCCCTCTTGTATATTTTTTTCCCCTTTTTTAATAACATTTTCATTGAGCTTGGATGCATGGGATGGAGGTTTTGAAACTGACAAAATCGGCGGCCGATTAGGAGAAATCGAGGCCCGATTTTGAGTGTTGTTTCAGCCTGTTTCTTTCGACATTTTTCACACCTCGAATAGCGAAAACGGTGCCCGATTTCTGTAGTAGTATAAAAATAAAACTTATTTTTACGGGCCAAGAATTGTTCCAATTATTTGAGGTATACTTTCACTATAAATATATACCTTGTATCGGATGTAAACCTTGAGAGAGAGGGGGCAAAAAACAAGGGTTTATAAGCCAAAAAGAAAACTAGGGTTTGTAGAGAATTCTCTTGGCAACAAACACTAGGGTTGTGCTTGATTCACCTTGGAGAAACGTTATTAAGATTGAGTCTCTTGGTCACGGGAAGAGATTGAGACTTTGGGTAGAATTAAGTTTGAAGAGTAATTCTTGTAACCCCTTTTTGATATCTCTTTGTAAAGTTACCCATCATTATAGTGGAACGGAGAGCTGCTCTCTCCCCCATACTAGGTCAGTATTGGACCGAACTGGGTAAACAAACAAATTTCGTGTGTTCTCTCTCTCTCTCTCTCTCTCTCTCTCTCTCTCTCTCTCTCTCTCTCTCTCTCTCTCTCTCTCTCTCTCTCTCTCTCTCTCTCTCTCTCTCTCTCTCTCTCTCTCTCTCTCTCTCTCTCTCTCTCTCTCTCTCTCTCTCTCTCTCTCTCTCTCTCTCTCTCTCTCTCTTACTTGTTTATAATTTTTACCCACGTTAATATTGGTTGCTTGATTAATTTTCTCTACTCATCAAGTTTTATTGGTGTGATTTTCAACGAATTCACAACACGTTCGAACCTCGATTCTTGTACTTTATTTGAATGAGTTTTTAATAGTTTATTATTTCGTCTATCTATAAAAATAAATTGTTTTATTTATTTTTGTTTGTTAAATAGTTTAGTGACTAGAAATTCACATCGATCGTTCCACTTTATTTATGTAAATTTTTAATAGTTTATCATTTCGATCGTTTGCCGATCCAAAAAAATTTATGTTTTTTTTGTCAAGTTCTCTAATGGCTAGAAATTCACATCTTGAGGTGAATAAGTGCGTGTACTAAGATTCAAACTTCAGTCCTTGTATATAACATGCAATATCTCTATCAACTGAATTATGGTCACGAAAACGTTATGTTTTGTTTTTAATTTTTAATGAAGACAATTTTAAATTTCTCAAATCAAAAACTAGTTATTAGAAGGTTTTTTTTTTTTGAGATGGTGATGTTGGAGGTGAAAAAAAATGTCGTGTTAGTAAGTTTTAGAGCTTTGGGTGGATTAAAGAGCATATATATATATATATATATATATATATATATATATATATATATATATATATATATTTGTAAAACTGATTGAAAGACCAAACAAACAGCAAATTATTCTTTGTTAGAAACACTCATTGTTTGGAAGAACAATTTTCAAAGGAAGTTTAGTGAAATTATTATTAAGAACAAATAGTAGGGGTTGATACTTGATAGATATGTGCACATGGAGAAATGATGTTTGTACAATTATTTTACTACAATTTTTGTGACAACTTTTTCTTTTATACTCACATTATGTTTTTACTTTATTTCTATTATTTTAGTTTTCGTATCAATATTTACTTTTTCTTGATAAATTCATGGTCGTTCTATAAATTATCAATCAAACATGTATTTATTAAAAACCCACCCTTATTTAAACATTAGAGTAAAAGTGGTCATGAACAGGGTGACATGAGAGTGGACTCAACGCAGAGGGTGGCAAGGTCATGAACAACTAAGCACTATTGACCCAGCAGGGAATCTCAAAGCAACAAGGATGGGCACAAGAATAGAAAAAAAGGTCCCTTATTCACTAATCGTTTTCCCATTACGAACGAAATTAATGTAAACATGCATAGCTGATATAGGAGGGTTTCTATAATATTTTATTATCCTTGTTTATATTAGGCTAAAATGCTTTTTTGGTCCCTTAACTATATTGTTGGTATTAGATTGGTCCCTTAAATGATAAAAACTTTGTTTGAGTCCCTTAATTATAGCTCTGTTATCTGTTTTGGTCCCTACCGTCAGTTTAATTGAAAAAACGTTAGGTTTATGTTAGGTTTAATAATAAAAAGTTAATTGCTGTACACGTGCATCATGGCATTCATGGGCGGAGCTAGCTATAGGTGAGGGTGTGCACCTGCACCTATAGCCATATGTATTTTGCACCCTGGATTTTGATAAATTTCATGTATCACCATATGTATTTTGCACTCTGCACACCCTGGCTTTTCATCTTTGCACCTTGACAATTGCATAGCACTTTGACCACTCATCTCTCAAACCCAACATTCATCTTGTATTAATTGAAATTAACCAATCTCTGATGTGTAGTGTTAAAGCTGCATTATCTTTTTTTGCTTTTTGCGCTATCATCATCACATTTTTATTAATAGTATAATTTAATTTTGATATTAGAAGCATAATCAAAATTAAAATTTACAATTGAAGGAATCAGACCATTGTTTCGTAGTTGTAGTAGCTTGTTAAAATTATAGTTCCCAATAGGCTAGCTCAATATTATTGTATAACCTGGAAAATATTTTATATATAAACATAACTTTAGTTATTAGTGTTTAATGAGTTATTTGTTGTTTTTAAATTTAAATAATACCCTGACATTGCTTATGCTTGAGCTTATATAATTTTTTTTTACCAAATATATTTTTTTCTCAATAAAATTTAAATTGATATAATTGAAATTCATGATAGAATTTATATAAAATACAAATAGAATAATGATATTTAAACACCGTAATTTTTAAAACACTTATTTAATTTCTCTCTATCTCTCTTCATATCATGCTAATATATCAAATTTTTCATGTTTATCTCTCTATTTCTCTCTCTAAGGTGTATAATGAATATTGTGGATGTTCATAGATTATTTTTCATACTAATATATTAACGATATAACTGTTCCGAAACATGAAATTACACACAAGGGACATTTATTAGGTATATGATATATTCCAAAAGTTAGATACAAAAAATAACTTTTATAGCGGCCTAATGATGCTACGATGCGAGTTTGAACCCACAAATTTTTATTTATCTATATTTATAGTTTGTGAATTTTGCTATTAAACTCTTCAACACCAAAACAAAATTGAAATTAAACTATATAAATATTTAGAGGCTAAAAATATATTTAATTTTTCATTTATTAATTATATTTGTTTCTTTTTTTAGAGGTTATATTTATATTGATATATATTTGATAATAATAATAATTAATTAAAATTAAATAATCTGCACCCCCTGATCCAGGGTTCTGGATCCGCCACTTATGGCATTGGTTAAAAACTTAATTTTATTTTCTTCATCTTCTCCATCTTAATTTCTGGAAAAACAACAAGATCTGCAGATCTTCTCCATCTCAAATTTTTTTCTACTCATTTTTTTTCTTCTCACTCACTTTCAAATCTGCAACTCAACACAACAATACCACACATATACACTCCTCTTTGTACCTCATTAAATTCCTTTCCTATCAAACCAACAATCAATTGAAATTCCCTCTTCATTTCCATTCTAACATATAGATCCAATCCCTCCATTCCCTAAACATATATCAAACAAATAAATCCTTTATTCCATCCTTTTGTAATTTCGTATTTGTTGTTCACTGGATTTTTCACTACAAGAACAAATAAATTCAATCATTACAACAACATCAATCACAACAACAATGATTTTGTTCACTGGATTTTTCAACAAGAGTTGTGCATTGGGTAGAGAATTGTTGTTCTATGAGAGGATGATGTTGGTGCCGAAATTGTTGTTGTTGTAGAAATTATGGGTTTTCTTTTTAATGCGTTATTTCATGAGAATTGAAAGGATTTATGGGTTTTTTGTATGAGAGGATGATGAGAAGATTTAAGTTGTTGTTGTTGTGGTAGAAATTAAGTTGTTGTTGTTTGTTTGTTGTTGCTATATGCTTTTGTTGTTATTGTATGAGAAAAATTATGGGTTACTTCATGATGATGATGTCAAAATTGTTGTTGCTGCTGCTTGATTTTGTTCTTGCTGCCATAGATGTTCTTTTTATTTTTCAGAAATTGATGTAGGGGATGAATGATTGAGATGGAGAAGATGATGGAAATAAATTCAATTTTCAGCCAATGCTAAATAGACATGTGTACATGAGTTAACAGTTTTTTAAAAAACCTGACAGTAGGGACCAAAACAAATAACAGAGCTATAATTAAGGGACTCAAACGGAGTTTTTATCATTTAAGGGATCAATCTGATACCAACAATATAATTAAGGGACCAAAAGAGCATTTTAGTCTTAATTATATTAGTTCTGCAACTTAACCTAATAATTTTCTTCTAAAATGCTGCATTAGGTTAGCAGCAATTTAACCTAACAAATTTCATCTAAAATGCAGCGCACCAATTTAATCTAACAAAGTCCCACTAAAATGCAGCAATCCCTAATATTTCTCCTCATTGATGAGCTTTTCATTCCTATCATGTTGTGTCATCGTTTGTATATATCTATTGTTTCTCTAAAAAATATTAACAAGTTTTGTACACTTATTTAATACATTTACAAACAGATTACCCTAATTTCCATGAAAACTCGACTACCCTGATTTCCATGCAAACTCGGCTATATATAGCAAACCCTAAACCATGTTTCTCTCAAAAAAAAAAACCTAAACCGTGGTAAATTACACAGACAACAGAAGAATCATATATTTTGATAAGAATCATATATAAAATCATAAACCGTGGTAAATTACACATACAGCAGAAAAATCATATACGGATTTTTGCAAATGAAAGAACGTGACCTTACAACATTTGTCTCATACCACTGCTTGACTGGTATTCTAATTTAACATGCATTTTATCAATATGCATATTTTTTTGAGAATTGGTATATCTTTTTTGCGTTTTTTCTTATTTCTTTTATCGAATTATTTATAGAATTACCGAATTTTCTTTTATAATATTTTCAGATTTCATACATTTTATGAAGTATTTTATATTGTCTACTATGGATTATCATCTGTTTTCTTTTTCACCGTTACCAATCATAAATTGCATTTTATTATTCGTATGTCAATCCTTTATCAATAAACTCGCATGACACACGAGTCAACAATCTAATTTTAGCTCAATTTTAACAATTTTCTGTTTTTGTTTCAGTTTGTTATTTTCGGCTCTAACATTAGGGTTTTGTTATTTCCCTATTTAAGCCTAACAGAAGTAATCTAAGAGGCAACTTTTATTCATTCAATAATATTATAGAGTTTTTATCAATATCTGATGGATTCCGAAACCCTATCTTCACAAGTTTGTCGCTTGCAAACTTGTCACTTTTCAATCTAGGTTAGCGCTTACTGCTTCTGTACTGCGTCAATTGGTATCAGAACATGTTTCTCCTGTTCTTTTCCTAATATCACCAGTCATGGAAGATCAAGGTGACGAAAATCGCGGCTTTAACCACGACCAGATCAATAAGGCTGTCAGAGCTTTATCAGATCAGATGGTGGCGCTATCAACGACAACAACAACAGAGTTGACAACTAAGATGGACGACAATGCCAAAAACAACAACAATAACGGCAATACAATAAAAACATGAGATGTGGACCAATTAGGTTTCAATGTGGTGGAAACAATCGAATTATTGACTCGGTGTTGCAATAGAAGACTTTTTTATTTAATAAAAATATTCGAGACATTTCTCTCAATTCTGGTGGATTCCGAAAACCCTTTTCAGTAGCGCGATGGCTTTGACGAGATATTTAGAGAAAACACCAATTCAAACGTTTCACTTGACAACGATCGATTTTCGGATCGATTTCAACATCTTATTCTCCGCCGTCGTCGCAGGTTTATGTAGATGATATATTCGGGTTGGAGTCAGTCAAAAAACTATCAATGTTGATGATTTATTATATATGATTGGTGGATTGCATGCACCAAAAGCCAAAAGTTCCATTAAAAAAAATCGCATGATTTTGATGACTTCCTTATTGGGTTTGGTGGAAGCAGCAGCGTATACAATAATGGGAAAGCAAGCATTGAGAAGAATAATCCTAGGAAACCAACTGCCATATCTCATGATGATTCGTTTTAGTATTTGAAACTTCTCCAAGCATAACATCTTCATAATCATTCCTGGACACATTATAACAAAGATAGAATTCTTTCACACAAAAAAGAAGAGAGTGAACGAAATACTAAAATCAAGTAGTGCAAAGAACCTAACCGTTCAATGACTTGCAAGAATAAAAAACAATTTTAAGCAAAAGACTGAAGGAAGAACCTGATATGAATGCCTTGCAAGAGCTCAAAAACAATTTTATAATACGGATTTGCTAAAATCAAAATTGTTTTTAGGAATTTAAAAAAACTTATTTAATTCCATCACATATTAAAAAATTCTAAGCTGCGTAAGAATAATGTGTAGGGTGAGAATTCATGCAATATCTCTACTTTTAAACATGTCTAAAAGAAATTATAAAAAATTTAAAAATAACTAAATAACTTAAAAATTCTGAAAAACAGCGAAACTCGACTTGTGTGCAAGAATTTTTTAGAGAGGAAAATATGTTATGGCTTAAAAATTTCTGCTAATCCACCAATCCCAACTTTAGCAAGTAAAATTTATGTTTAATCTATTTACAAATAACGGCCACTTGTCACAATCTGGAGGTTAGATTGATAATAAGATTTGTGGATTATAAAATCTTTGCTTGGATTATAATTATAATTTATAATAGTTAAGACAACTGAATCAACCCTATAACAAATTACTTTGATTATAGAAATCTTTTATAATTGGTACAATTTTAATATCTATCTACCTTGAGTGGATTGTTCTCTCTAAAGCAAGGATTGTTCTCTAAAGCAAAGTAAGTTTGAACTTAATTAATAAACTAATATATGAAAACCAAATTTCTAAAGTTTGTACATTTGCAAAATAAATATATCCAACAGTATTTTCTTTTCTTTTTTTGTAAACATATATCAAACAGTATTAAATAGAAAACAGAATTGAATAAATAAAAAGTTTATCAATGATACATTAAAATCATAAAACTTGTCTTAACATAGCTTAGTTCCTTCCCTTATCAACTTTATTCTTTGCCCTCCCTTACCAATCAGACTATCTATCACACAATCAGATCACCATCAGTTACTCACCGGACTATGCGAAAAACTAAATGAGAGAACTATGCCAACCGGGACAAATGATTCCGGCAATAGGATAGAGAGATTACAACAGAATCTTGTTCAACTAATACCGCTAGTCCTCACGATTGAAAGATAACAAAAAATATACATTTTGTCTGAAGCTCCTCTACTAATCTCATCCGCAACTTCCACAATCCATCATAGATTCATAAGCTAGGCGTCCACCACTCTTCGTAGATAATGAAGTATACATATACCATTCGATAAAATTCACAAAGCCAAGATAGATGATGTCTGGAATCTTGGTTGTTCGTAACAACATAATGCAAGAACACACCTAACAAAATGACTGATTTTGTTTAAAAGCTTTTCACAACCCACCTAATTTGTAGTGACTATGAGAAAATACAAAGAACTAACTCAAGCAGAATGCAGAAAGGATATGTAGGTCAACAGAAATCACCTTTGAAGCCTAGCATATTGTTTGATCTGTACTGAAGAGAAGTATAACTATGCTTTTGCTGCCATCAAAAGTGGTATACCCCAAACTAAGACACCAACATCAGAATAGTAAGAGCCGACCCAAGCTGTCCGAAACTCTTGAATCCCAGTTTTTCCTAAAAAGAGAGGACCAATGAAGGCAAGTCAAATCCATAGAGGATAAATACTCCAAAACGAGACCCAGATTGAAAAATATATATCTACAAGTCCCACCAAATCTATCCAGACTAACAAGCCGAACACTACAACAAAGAAACAAATGCACTCTCCATCAAACCTTCTAAATCACCAAAGTGAGACGAGGAATTTATTGATATTGTAATTTATGAATCATAAATTTTAAAGCTCTTCTTATACCCAGATTCCTGATAAACAACACGAAAATCAACATTACCACATCACACCATAAGAGAGAACAATCCAGAAAAAAAAATTCAAGGAAAAATGAACCGTTTAAACCCAAAGCTCAAAGCAAGTCCTTGAATACCACAACCAATACCATCCCACATTGAAATCATAGGCTATCTCTGCTTTAACAACCAAGCAGAACTTCCTAATCTCGCCATAGCTTTCGCAGTCCCATCCTCCTATAACAGACACACACATGGAACTTGAGGAATCAAGAAAACTAACGTGACGAATTCGTATTTAGAGTGGAGATCACCAAACGAAAATATACCAATAGTCAGAATTAAGTCTCGGCCATGTGCAACAAAATAAATTTGTTATTCCCCGCGGTGACAAAGAAACAGGTTTGGGGCAAATAACAAGAAAGAATTTAGAGAACAAATAAACTCCAAACCAAGCAGTTCAGAATTCCTCAACCTTTGGCTCCCACAGATCACAGCACACCAAATATTCATAGTGTGTCTCCCCTGCAACACTTAAACATAAAATGAAAAGGAACTGAGGGAAGTTGCAGAGTCTCAAACAAAGACTAAAATGTAGAGTTTTCATAACAGAGATGACCAAATTTAGCATAGAACACAACCGACAGAAGAACCGGAATCCAATTTGAAAGATTTTGTACTCTATGAAACAACAATTTATGCTTCCACCTAATACCTGAGGAATCTGTGGCGACTGTAACCAAATTGTCCAAAATACCTCACCTTAGGCAGGGTTTCTCCAGCATTTGAATGGTAAACTGCAGAGTAAGACTTAAGTTACGGATGGAGGAACACACAACTCAACACTAGAAGAAATATGTATTACTTAAAAATGACCAATTTATCCAAAAAAATGGAAGGGGAAGTCTATGATAGCCTCATCCTAAGCTTTTACAAAGGAATCCAGAAGCTTCCGTTTGATAATATAGGACTGCAAGGAAGATGATATCGTTGGAGGAGTATAGATCATAAGTCAAAAATAAGAATGTAGACAACAAACATACAGTAGTATTATCTCTCCCACGTCCATCAGGCCCTGTCGAACACACCATCAAAACAAACAGCACCTGATCAAGATGTCCATCCTAGGAAGGGAAGAGTTACTCCAGAATCTAGTTTGCTAAACCACTGGGTAAAACTCAAGTTACCCATAAAGAAACACAAAACCTTCAACACTAGAAGAAATACATATAACTTATAAATGACCAATTATAACTGTGATAAATAACCACACGCTAACTTCCACAAAATATACAACACATCCAGCAAAGAATTATGGTTCGTATACAGAAAAGACACGTGTCAAAGTGGCAAAGACAGTTATCTTCAATTTCTCCACTTTCCAAACAGAAAACTGAAAAGATGCAGTGTAATTGACAAAGAAGGAAACATTTGTGGTATACCAAACCCATGTAACACTAACCCTGTAAACACCAGATGAAAATGCACAGAACATTATGCACAGAAAATTACATCGTGCAAATAGTCTGTAGAAAAAGAACCGAGAGAAAGAATAGGAGCTTTATTTTTCAAACCAAGTGACAGATCAGAATAATAATGAGGCCCAGCAAGCTGTCCCAACTTCACGAGAATCATATAAGCTTTTGCACTGTCAGATTTCAGATCAAAAACCAAATGTCGATGGTAAGAACTTCACAATTATACTCGGAAGAACCAATAAACTATGCAAAAGAACCAAAAAAGAAAAAATAAGAAATCATGAAATAGGTACCCTCATAATCAATAAAAAAATAAATAAAATTCACAATCCAATTTGCATGTCTTAATTAGGAACAAAGCCCAAAACTTAGAAAGTAAAGAATAACTCATCTGGACTCGAGCATCTGCAAACATTGTAGATGTCCAAATCTTCGCCCTCTGCAAAACAGAAATGTATATCTTGCAAGAAAGAGATGGACAGAATCATAAATATTGTTGAACCATTCCTAATATTTAGATTCATAATAACATTGCCAAATGTCAAATGACCCTTGCAATATTAAGGTTAGCTACTGGCTGCAGGCTGTAGCATTAAAATCACAGCACATCATGTCCCCTGTAACACAAAAGCCAAAGACAATTTCACAACAGACAGGAACTCGAGAAGGAACGAGAAAACTAAATCCACAAAAAAGACGAGGAAACGTGAAGAAATTATTTTCAAGGTAGTGATAACCAGATTGCCAAATTAATCTTAGCAACAGTCGAAAACATATATCAAATCATGTATCCTTGTTAATTAGTTGACATAAGATAAGTAGTACAAAAGACAGCGGCACTCATCTTCACCGATTTATCCCTAAGTTCAGATTGCCAAATTAAACCTAGCAACAGTCGAAAACGTATATCAAATCAAATATCTTTTTTAGTTAGATGACAGAAGATAAGTAAGTAGCACAGACGAATTTTTCCATTTCAAAAGGAAAAATTAACAAAATGTAGTGTGATTGGAGACTTCTGTTGTACAACAAACCAATGTAACACTTCAGACGGAAAACAGATCAAGTACAGAAAACCTACGACATGACAAGCAGTTGTAGAGGAAACCTACAAAAACAAGGAAGATAGTTTAATTCACCAGAAACGTGTGAACTTTGCATTGTCAGATTACATGTCCAAAACCTAAAACGTGTGAACTTACGGCTAGACTTTTCACATAAAACCACAACCCTCCCCGCACATAAAGGAATCGAGAAGATAATTTGTATGCTTGATCAGGTAACCACGAAACAGAAATAAACCTATACACTTAGTAATACATAGAACGTGGTTGCTTTAAGATACATTACACGGCAAAAAAACAGGTTTTAATTCACAATTCCACCTGGAATGATTATCTTGTATCAAGTTTTGAAAAACATTCCCATTTTATGAGGAGACTCAATTGGCAACATCCAAAACAGATAATTCATATCAGAACTCCAGTTATATTTCCAAATTCCGAAAAACATCACTATTACCTTAAACTTAAAACAACATCTGTCTACGAAGAATCGTTGTAACAGAGGAATTGGAGAACAATCAATTGGAACCAAAACAAACTAAACAATCAAATCATTAAAATAAGAACTGCAAACATCAAGCTACATAAGAATCAACCAGAGAAGAATAAGAATACCCCCCATGAGGATCAAACAAGAGAATGATAGATAGAACCGTAAGAAATCATAGAAATCATATGTTCGCAGATTATTGCTCCTGCAACACCAGAGTAAGGAATCAAGAAATATTCATACTCTTGAGTCGTTAAAGAAATATTGAAAACAAAAAAATTATAATAGATATCTTCATATAAAAACGCTAGACTCTATGCAGCGAAGAAAAACATGTTCAAGTCTTGCAGATTATCTATCAGATGCTGTTCCCCGTTCTTGTCCGTTGAATCAAGTGTTGTAGATATCAAGACTTCCCTGCTTGCAGTACAACGGATAAACGGATCATCGATTATCAAATGAAGAGTTACATTGAAAAATAACACAAAGATTGAATAGATGAATTTTCTAGAGATGACCAGGAAAATACTCAAGGCTCCATACTCTGAAGGAGGTTATTATTTTGACAAACCAGGCTGCAGAAAAAGCATGTTCACAGTTCAATTCTTCTCATGATCAAAAGCTTAAAACTGAAAACAATAAAGAATGAATCGCTGAAGAAAATCTCCGTTCATATCCTCTGTGCCAAGAATCGCAGAATGTTAATTATGGACTATTTGTTCACATAATCAATAAAGTTTAAACAAAAAAAGGATTTACTAATATTACCAAATCAAAATTTGAGGTTCTATCCTATGACGGAGGTGATTATTTTGACAAAACCAGGGTGAAAAGAAAGTTCCTGATTCAATTTTGACGTCTCGCATTAAAGTTAATAATCTACAATCACCAAACTGGAACATCACAAACATGCAACCAGAAAGGAAAAAAGAATACAAAACCAGAAAGATAGAACCAGATTTCTCCTGAAACACCAGAGATCACCAAATAAAAAAATATTAACTGATTTAATACATAAAGAATCAACAAAGAAATTTGAAAACAAAAATAATCTACGACAGATATCACCAAATCAAATCCATGCTTAGTTTGACAAACCACCAGTCCAGCATGCTGCAGAATAATTAAGAACATGTTCAAAATTCAATTTGTATTCCTTCCAGAAAACTTAAAATAATTAAGAATAACTTATTAAAGAAATTTTATGTATCTAGCTGGAGCCGTTCTTGTCAACTGTATCAAGACGTATCGCTGCGAAATGATAAAGGATATCTCAATTAATAAATGAAGAATCAAGTATATATAAAAATTGAAGTAAATAAAAATTCTTGATAACCGATGTAAAAGAAGGGATAACCAATGTGAAAGAAGGGACAAGGAAAGCGTGATTGTGGGAAATTCTTGATTTTTGACATCTACAATCTGTTAAAAAGTATATCCTAACGACCTCATTAATAGCAAACCCTGAAATTAATCAATCACGGAGCAACCGAACAAGAAACTAGAGAAAGTAGAAAACCAAATAAAGAAATAAAAGTTGCATCCTCGGAATTGACAAAGAAAGATCGAACAAAAAGATTTACTAAATATCACCAAAGGCTCCATGCTATGAATAAAGAAGTCATTAATATTTGGACCAACCATATAAACATGTTCACATATTAATCCTCGGATTTGACAAAGAAAGATCGAACAAAAAAGATTTACTAAATATCACCAAATCAAATCTCGAGGCTCCATGCTATGAATAAAGAACGACATTAATATTTGGACCATACTGCAGAAAAACATGTTCACATATCAATTCTTATGTCCATGGAATCAAAGCCAAGAAATAAAAATACTAAAGAATGAATCATTGAAGAAATTTTATTTATCTATCTGGAGCCGTTCTCTAGTCTTATCCGTTGTATCAAGAATCTCAAAATGTTCACCTCGCTGCAAAACGAATGAACATGTATCTAGATTATCTAATCATGAAGTACTATATCCAATAATCATATAATTAATCAAATAATTCTTGATAACCGATAATCCATAAAGCAAACAATCACCAGAAAAGAGTAACAATACAACACATGAAAATCAAACAAGAGGAAGAGTGATAGAACCAGAGTTTGTTCACTAATCACTTCTCCTGCAACACGGAAGAGTAAATAACAAATAAAGAAATATATGATAACGATAAAAAAAAAAATTAAAATGAAAAGAATCTAAAAAAGAAATATAGAGATCACCAAATAAAAATGATAGGCTCCATGTCATGAAGTAGGTTATTAGTGTGACAAACGATGCTGCAGGAAAACATGTTAAAAATTCAATCCGTATGTCTTGCAATTTGAAGAAATTGATTTCTATCTATCTGGAGCTGTTGTTCTTGTCCGGTGTATAAAAACATTCTAGATATCAAGACTTCACAGCTCACTGCAAGATGGATAAATGCATCGCCAGATTATCAAATGAAGAATTATATCCCAAAAATTATAGAAACAAGTTTTGATAACCAAACAGTAAAAGGAATCTACGGACCAATGCTAGGCTCCATGCATCAAGCAGGTTATTAGTTTAACAAACCACGCTGCAGGAAACCATGTCAAAAGTTCAATTTGCGTGTCTTGCAGTAAGAACTCAGAAATGAAAGTAATAAAGAACGAATCACTGAATAAAGTGATTTATCTATCTGGAGCCATTCTCCATTTTTGTATGTTGTATCAAGACATTCAAGTTATTAAGACTTCTCAACTCGCTGCAACACAGATGTATGTCTTGATTATCCAATGAAGTATTGTATTCAATAATCCAAAAATTACAGAAATAATTTTTGACAACGTATCGTAAAAGCTGAGTGAAAAACTAATCGTGCAACCAAAGATTAACAAAAAGTCACATCAAGGCTCATAATAAAGGCATGTAATAAAGTCACATCAACTAACATTTTGACCTCAGCTGCATAATTAACAAAATCAACAAAGATTTAAACAAAAAGGATTTACTAGATATCACCAAATCAAAACTTGAGTTTTTTTAACTACGGAGTAAAACTTCAGGTTCTATGCTATGAAGGATTTACTAGATATTACCATTATCGTTATTATTTCTCCTGAAACACTAAAAAGACCACCTAATCAGAAAATATTAACTGATTTAATACATAATAATAAAGAAACAATAAAGAAATTTTGAAAACAGAAATAATTTCAGATATCAATCCATGCTTAGTTTGACTAAATATTAGTTCAAAATAATTAAGAACATCTCATTAAAGAAATTTGATTTATCTATCGGGAGCTGTTCTTGTCCCTTGTGTCAAGAGGTTTCGCTGCAAAACTGATAAAGGATCTCTCGATTATCAAATAAACTAAATTAAGAACATATTAATTCAATTTGCATGTCTTGCGATCAAAGCCGGGTAAATGTAGTTTAAACAGTCAAAGAACCGTAAGGTTGAACTTCTCAGTATGAAGAAGTAAAACAAGACGGGACTGTAACTCTACAGAGAATTAATGAGATGAAAACACTTCACAACCAAGAAGAGTGTATCAAAATAAACCTGATTGCTTGATGCTACACAGAACAGTTCCAAAACACACTGCACTGCAGAACAGTAAATTTCAATTCACAATTTAGTCTGATAATCATGTAGTTTCACAAAACATTACTACCATTATCTGATACTCAATCAGCAACATCTTATAAGAGAAAATTCACATCAGAACTCAAGGCGAAGCTATGAAAAAATAACGTTATTAATTGCACCTTACGCATCTTCCATTCACTTACGGCCCTAGAAAAGAAGACAGAAAATGGAAAGGAGGATGTAAGAGAAGTGGGAGACAATGGCTAAATGTTTTCCTTGATTGTGAAAAATCCATGTTGCAATTCTTTTGCTAGTTTTAATTATTAAAAAATACAAAGATATAATAATATTATCTCTATTGTGATTGCCGAATAGAAGTTTAAATCTAACCTTACTGAAGTTTTAATGTCATGAGTAAGTTCCAATAGAAAATTATCAATGTGATCTGGTACACTGTACACGTGTTAATTAATAATGTTAGATCAGATGGTGTTAATTCAAAAAGTTATTAAAAAATACAAAGATATAATTGTTATTTTTTACCCTACCAAGTTACATGGTGATTATTATGTCTATTGTCCTTCCCCAATAGAAGTTTAAACTAACCTTACTGAGGTTATCACGAGTGATTTCCAATAAAAAAAAGTGATCTGGTACAGAACTGATCATTAAATTATCATAGAAGAGAATTGAAAATAACAAATTGATCATTAGAACACCATCAACATAAAACAGCATTTGCTTAGTTATGTCCCTTAGCATGTTTAATTTCTACTCTAGTTAACCCTGGCAGGTCACAATCAAAAGATAATTTTCAAAATAGATATAAATAGAACAATGACCAGCAGTGTACCGAGTCTAATGGCTATGATAATCTTGACCGGAACTTTCACAACGCATTAAGCATTCTAAGCTAGAAGCAGGCCTGATTTGTGCACTGAGAAACAATAGACTCCACATACTTGGTTAAGCAAAGAGATATATTCGATTATTGTGTTTGTTCTTAATTGAAACAATGCAGGACACACCATTAATACTAAGAAATGGCTGGTTTTGTCCAAAAGTTGAATGCAAAGAACCAATCCAAGCAGAAAGCACAAAGGATGTATAACCAAGTAGAAATCACCTTGAAGCCGGTGCACTCAGAAAAACCGATTTATTCTTATGCACATCATCAAATAATAGAGGCTACAGAAAAGCTCCCCAAATAAAGAACGCCATCAGGACAATAAGTGACCACCCAAGCTGTCAAAAACAAATTAAAGATTCTTATTTATATAACTACAAAAGATTACTAGAATATAACACCAAACCAAGCTGTCCAGAATTTCATATCCTCTTCGAGGGAAAAATCATATACTCTAAAGTCTTGTATGCTTCAATAATCATGCTCCTGATGGCAAAAACACATATATCCATCACTGCATGAGACACATCAAAGGAAAAATATCCCTAATGTCGTAACATATACACATACAGATATGTAAAACTCCAAATGGATATGTTTCTTCTAATACAGCTAGAAAACTACCAGTTTTAACCCAAGGCTGAACGAAACCTCGCTTCCTGCCACATTTATAGGTTTCTCCTCCATAACTCGCACAGAAAACTCAGAAACTGAAAAAGCAGATGCTGACTATCAAACAAAGAATGAAATATTAAGAATCTTGATAAAGATGACCAAATTATAGCCTAGCAACAATAGGGAAGGAGTATATTACACAGCCTGTAGAACACATTGATTAGTCCGTTGATTCAGTGGAATCAATTTCCATTGAATGTGCAAGATTGTCATGTAGCGATATGATAGACAAAATTTAAGCTACCCCAAATACAGAGGAGTCCTTGGGCCACTGTAATGGAGGGGATATCTTCATCAACATAAATTACAAATAACATTTAAAACAACATCACAATATAAGTTGGCTATAGAAACAAGATAAGTAGTATAAAGGACAAAGGCACTCATCTCCACCATTTCTCCCTAAGTTCAGATCGCCAAATTAATCCTGGCAACAGTCGAAAACGTATATCAAATCATGTATCCTCGTTAATTAGTTGACAGAAGATAAGTAGTACAAATGCCAAGTACTCATCTCCACCAATTTCTCCCTAAGTTCAGATTGCCAAATTAATTCTAGCAACAGTCGAAAACGTATGTCAAATCATGTATCCTTGTTAATTACGTATATCAAATCTAACTAGTTGACAAAAGATAAGTAGTACAAAGGAAAGAGGCACTCATCACCAATTTCTCCCTAAGAGATTTCCAACTCGATCATATCAACAGTCGAAAATGAATATCAAATCACGTATCCTTGTTAATTAGTTGACAGAAGATAAGTAGTGCAGGCCGCAGGGAGCAGAAGCACTCATCTCCACCAAATTTCTCCCTAAGTTCAGATCACAAAATTAATCCTAGCAAACAGTCGTAAGTGTATATCAAATCAAATTTCCTTTTTAGTTAGTTGACAGAAGATAAGTAAGTAGCACAAACCAATTTCTCCATTTCAGAAGGAAAACTTAACAAAGTGAAATGTGATTGGAGACTTTCTGTTGCACACCGAACCTATGTAACACTTAACCTGTGAACAACAGATGATTCATGTACAGAAACACTACACAATGACAAACAGAAGGAAGATAGTTTAAATCTCCAAACCAAGCCGCTGTTCGACACTCATAGTTAAAAACCTAAAATGTAAGATAACAGCAGTATGAAAGGATAAGAACACCGGCTAGATTTTGCAAAAACATTACCATTTTCTGAGACTCAATTGGCGACATCCAAAACAGAAAATTCATATCAGAACTCCAGTTATGTTTCCAAGTTCCGCAACATTACTATTACCCATTATCAAATAGCAATACCTTAACGCAAAACAACATCTGTCTACGAAGAATAATATTCTTTATAACAGAGGCATCAGAGGACAATCAATTGGAACCCAAACAAACTAAACAATCAGATCATTAAAATAAGAACTGCAAACATCAAGCTACTGAAAAATCAACCAGAAAACAATAAGAATACACCACATGAGGAATGAGGATCACACAAGAGAAAGATAGATAGAATCGTAAGAAATCGTACATTCACAAATTTGCTCATGCAACACCCAAGAGTAACGAATCAAGAAATATTCCTACTCTCAGTAGTTACAGAAATATTGAAGGAAAAAAAAGATTATGATAGATATCACCAAATAAATACGCTAGGCTCTACGTTGCAAAGAAAGTTATCAGTTTGACAGACCGTGCTGCAGAAAAACATGTTCAAATTAAATTTGCATGCCTGCAATCAAAGCCCATAACTTAAATTAATAAAGAACTCATTGAAGAAAAATCATTTATCTATCAGGAGCTGTTCCTCGTTCTTGTCCTTCACATTAATTCTTCTAGATTTGAAGACTTCCTGCTCGTAGTACAACGGATAAACGGATCTTTCATTATCAAAGTGAGAGTTACAACAAACAATAGACAAATAATACTCACAGCAGCATTGAACGGATGACTTTAATAGATAGAGATCACCAGAAAAATCTGAAGGCTCCATACCCAGAAGGAGGTTATTACTTAGACATACCACGCTACAGAAAAAGCATATTCACAGTTCAATTCTTCTCATAATCAAAAGCTTGAAATTAAAAACAATGAAGAATGCATCATTGAAGAAGTTCGATTTATCTATTTGAAGCCATTCTCCGTTCATATCCGTTGTCAAGAATCGCAAATTGTTTCTAATTTTTCAGAATTCAGCCACTTGCTGCAAAATGGTTAAACAAATATCTTGATTATCTAATTATGAAGTAGAACCAATAGTTCAAAAATAAACATATAATTCTTGAAATAACGATCCATAAAAGAAGAGTCTAGAGAATTGTGAAATTCTTAAAAAAGCCAAGCAAAAAATCTCCAGACTCCTGTATGCTTCGTACTCTCACTCCTGATACAAAAACATAAAAACTGCATCACTAGCAGGGCACACCATCAGAGCACAACTATCCCATCCCAACACAGATACGTTGAAGAAAAAAAACCAGTTTTTAATCCCATGGTTGAATGAGAAGTAAGAGGTATGACCAGCATCTAAGACGGGAAGTAAGAAAAACCTAACTGACAGATTACATCAAAGCAGTCGCAATTTCTCCAGAATTGTGTAAACTATCACACTGTCAGATCACATCAAAAACCAAAATGCAAGGAATCAGTAGTATGATGGTGTAAGAAAACGTAAGGCTGAACTGCTGAGACGTAAACAAGAGGAAGATCGATAAAACCAGAGTATGTTCACCGATCAATTCTCCTGCAACACGGAAGAGTGAATAACAAAAAAAGAAATAGATGATGTCGATAAAAGAAATTTTTAAAATGAAAAGAATTTAATAGAGATCACCAAATCAAAACGCTAGACTCCATGCATCAAGCAGATAATAGTAACAAACTGCAGGAAAATATGTTGAAAATTCAATTTGCATGTCTTGCAGTAAAAACCAAGAAAGTGAAGTAATAAAGAACAAATCATTGAATAAACTAATTTATCTATCTGGAGCCGTTCCCCATTTTTGTATGTTGTATCAAGCCGTTCTAGTTATCAAGACTTCTCAGCTCACTGCAAAACGGCCAAATGTATGTCTCGATTATCCATTGAGGTTTATATTCAATAATTCATGATAACGGATCGCAAAAGAAGAGTAAAGAGAAGGATAACCCAAAGATTGCGCTTATACGAAAAATCTGCAGTTAAGCAATCAGGGAGCAAACAATCTGGCTAATGGATCAAGCAAACTCTAGGCTCAAGACATCAAAATCATACATGCTCTCCTGCAACACTAAAGATTGAATAAAAAGAATTTACTTCAGAGAATTTCCTCTTGACTCTAGGCTCCATGCTAAGAATAAAGAAGATCATTATTTTGACAAACCACACTGCAGAAAAGCAATTTCAAAATCAATTTGTATGTGTTGCAATCAAAGTCAAAGATTAAAAATAATATGAACAATGGCTCATTGAAATTTTTTGATTTAGCTGCAAAATTACTAGATATTACAGTTTATTTTTTTTATGAAGAAAGGAGAAAAACTTGAGGTTCTATGCTATGAAGGAGGTTATTATTTTGACAAAACCAAGCTGAAAAGGGAAGTCATTGATTCAATTATTTCTTGCATTAAAACTAATAAACAACAATCACCAAAATCAAAACCTCACAAACATGAAACCAGAAAGGAAAAGGAATAAAAAAAACATGAAGATCAAATAAGAGGAAGAAAGATAGAACCAGACGACCAAAGAGATCACCAAATCAAAAAATATTAACTGATTTAATGTAATACATAAAAAACAATGAAGAAATATTGAAAACAAACAGATTACGATAGATATCACCAAATAAATATGCTAGGCTATGCTGCGAAGGAAATTAACAGTTTGACAGACCGTGCTGCAGAAAAACATGTTCAAATTCAACTTGTATGCCTTGCAATCAAATCCCATAAATTAAATTGATAAAGGCCTCATTGAAGAAAAATCATTTATCTATCAGGAGCCGTTCCCCGTTGTTGTCTGATACATCAAGTCTCCTATATATCAAGACTTTCCTGCTCACAGTACAACGGATAAACGGATCTTCGATTATCAAAGTAAGAGTTGTATCAAAAAATAACACAAATAATACTCGCTAACTGATCGTAAAAGAAGAGTCGAGAAAAGTATGAGTGTGTGTGAAATATAAGCTCTCAGAAGCATTGAACGGATGAATTTACTAGAAGGAGATCACCCGAAAATTCTCAAGGCCCATACTCAGGAGGTTATTCCTTAGACAAACCAAGCTGCAGAAAAAGCATGTTCACAGTTTAATTCTTCAATACTAGCAGCGCACACCATCAGAGCACAACTAATCCCATCCCAACACAAATCCACATGTAAGATAAAATAAACCAGTTTTATTAATCCCAAGTTGAATGAAAAGTAGGATGTATGGCCAGCTTTGTTCCAAGTCTAAACGGACGTGAAAAACCTAAATGATAGATTACAACAAAGCAATCGCAATTTCTCCAGAATTGTGTAAACTATCACGGTCAGATTATATCAAAAACCTGAATGTAAGGAATCAGTAGTATGATGGTGTAAGAAAACCTAAGGCTTCTCAAATATAAACAAGAGGAAGATCAATAGAACCAGAATATGTTTAAAAAAAATCACTTCTCCTGCAACACGGAAGAATAAATAACAAATAAAGAAATATATATGTCATCGACAAAAGAAATTTTTAAAATGAAAAGAATTGAATAGTTATCACCAAGTCAAAATGCCCGGCTCCATGCCATGAAGCAGGTTATTAGTGTGACAAACCATGCTGCAAGAAAACATGTGCAAAATTCAATTTGTATGTCTTGCAATTGAAGCCCAGATATTAAAATAATAAAGAATGGCTTAATGAAGAAATTTGATTTTTATCTATCTGAAGCTGTTTTCCTTGTCCGGTGAATAAAAACGTTCTAGATATCAAGACTTCACAGCTCACTGCAAGATGGATAAATGCATCGCCAGATTATTAAAAGAAGAAGAATTATACCCCAAAAAATACAGAAACAAGTTTTAATAACCAAACAGTAAAAGAAGAGTCGAGAGAAGTGTTAGAATTCATGATATCTATAATCTGAGGGGAACATACGATGCTAGCAGCAGGAGAACCTTAAAACAATAACCTTAAACCCTGAAATCAAGGAATCACAGAGCAAACAATACAGCCAACAGGTTAAGAAAACAAGAAACGGAAGAAAGTATGAACAAGAATAAACAAACAAACTTCAGAATCAAGATATCGAAATCATACCCTCTCGTGTAACACCAAAAAGTAAATTAACAATTTAACAACTCAAGAAATAATTGTTCTTAGAAACAACTATGGAAGATTGAAACAAAAAGGATTTACTAGATATCACAAAATCAAAACTGGAGGCTCTATGCTGTGAAGGATATTATTTTGACAAACCACACTGCAGTCTAAACCAACAAAAACAAACAATCAACTAGAAATGAATCAGAATGCCAAAACAAAGAATCAACCAAAAATGAGTAAGAACACAGAACTGAAGGTCAAACAAGAGGAAGTTACAAAATAGCCATAAGAAACCGTATGTTACAAAATTAACTTCCCTGCAACATCGAAGAGGGTAAAACAAATCAAGGAATATATGATCTCAAAGACGATAAAGAATTTTTTAAAATGAATTTTTTTAATAGATGTCACCAAATCAAAACGCTAGGCTCCATCCATCAAGCAGGTAATAGTTTAACAAATCACGCTGCAAGAAAACAGGTTAAAAATTCAATTTGCATGTCAGCAAAAACCCATAAATTAAAGTAATAAAGATTGAACAAATTGATTTATCTATCTGGAGCCATTTCGTATGTTGTATCAAGCCGTTCTAGTTATCAAGACATCTCAGCTTGCTGCAAAATGGCCAATGTATGTCTCGATTATTCAACGAAGTTCATGATTCAATTTTAGCTTGCTGCAAAATGGCCAATGTATGTCTCAATTATTCAATGAAGTTCATGATTCAATTTTTATGTATCGCATTAAAATTAATAAAGAACAATCACCAAGATTGAAACTTCACAAACATGAACCCAGAAATGAAAAAGAATGCAAAATTAGAGGAAGAAAGAGAGAACCAGAAGAAATCGTGTTTTCATAGGTAATTTCTCCTGAAAAACCAGAGAAATCACCAAATCAAAAAGAGATTAACTGATATAAATTTATATATAAAAAACAATGAATTGAAAAGAAAAATAATTTAACAGACATCACCAAATCAAATCCACGCTTAGTTTGACAAACCACCACGCTGCAGAATAATTAACTGTGTGCCATAAATCAAATTAAAATAATTAAGCATCTCATTAAAGAAATTTGATTTATCTATCGGGAGCCGTTCTTCTCCCTTGTGTCAAGAGGTTTCACTGCAAAACTGATAAACTCGATTATCAAATTAATAAACTAAATTAAGAACATGTTTAAAATTCAATTTGCATGTCTTGCAATCAAAGCCCGGAAAATGTAGTTTTAAACGGTCAAAGAACCGTAAGGTTGAACTTCTCAGTATAAAGGAGTAAAACAAGACGACGGGGACCGTAACTCTACAGAGAATTAATGAGATGAACACTTCAAAGCCAAGGAGTGTATCAAAATAAACTTGGTTGCTTGAAGCTACACAGAACAGTTCCAAAACACTAAATTTCAATTCACAGTTTAGTCTGATAATCATGTAGTTTCACATGACAAAACATTACTACCATTATCTGATACTCAATCAGCATTTTAAGAGAAAATTCACATCAGAATCAAGGCTTCATGCTATGAAAAAATAACGTTATTAATTGCATTTTACGGATATTCCATGATATCACTTATGGCTCTAGAAAAGAAGACGGAGAATGGAAAGGAGGACGAAGGGAGGATGTATGAGAAGTGGGAGACAATGGCTAAATGTTTTCCTTTGATTGTGAAAAATCCATGTTGTAATTCTTCTGCTAGTTTTAATTATTCATATAATAATATTATCTCTGTTGTGATTGCCGAATAGAAGTTTAAATCTAACCTTACTGAAGTTTTAATATCATGAGTAAGTTCCAATAGAAAACTATCAAAGTGATCTGTTAATTCAAAAAGTTATTAAAACATACAAAGATAAGTGTAATTTTTTACACTAACGTTACATGGTGATTATTATCTCTATTGTCCTCCTCAATAGAAGTTTAAACTTACCTTACTGAAGTTATCACGAGTGATTTCCAATAAAAAAGTGATCTGGTACAAAATTGATCATTAAATTATCATAAGAGAACTGAAAATAACAAAATTGATCATTAAATTATCATAAAACAGCATTTGCTTAGTTATGACCCTTACCATGTTCAATTTCTACTCTAGTTAACACTGGCAGGTCAGAATCAAAGGATAATTTTCAAAGTACATATATACATACATAGAACAATGACCAGCTGTGTACCGAGTCTAATGGCTATCTTGACGACAACTTTCACAACACATTAAGAATTCCTAAGATAGAAGCAGGCCTGATTTGTGCACTGAGAAACAATAGACTCCACATACTTGGTTAAGCAAAGAGATATATTCGGTTATTAATAGAAACAATGCCCAACACACCATTAATAGTAAGAAATGGCTGGTTTTGTCCAAAAGCTGATATTCCACACAAGCATTTCACAATCCACCTACATTTGCAGTGACCGGATAAAATACAAAGAACCAATCCAAGCAGAAAGCACAAAGGGAATATTTTGTCCAAAGGGTATAACCAAGTAGAAATCACCTTGAAGCCGCTGCACTCAGAAAAACCGAATTATTCTTATGCACATCATCATATAAGGCTATAGAAAAGAAGACCGCCATCAGGACAATGAGTGACCACCCAAGCTGTCAAAAACAGATCAAAGATGCAGGCAGGTCAAACCACAAGGGAATATTTACTCCACGGACAAAGCTACAAATTTGGGACATAACACCAAACCAAGCTGTCCAGATTTTCATATCCTCTTCGCGGGCAAAATCATGTACTATAGAATCTTGTATGCTTCAATAATCATGCTCCTGATGGCAAAAACACATCCATCACTAGCATGAGACATATCTAAGGAAAAAATATCCCAAATGTCGTAACATATAGATACAGGTATGTAAAAAATTACTGATCTATCACATGGCTGAATGGATAGTATGTAAAACTCCGATACTTGCAACAAACCATCAGATGACCCCGCTATCCCAAATCCCAACATAAAAAAAAACACAGCTAGAAAACTACCATTTTTATCCCAAGGCTGAACGGAACCTCGCTTCCTACCACATTTATAGGTTTATCCTCTACAACACTCGCACAGAAAACTTGGAACTGAAAAAGCAGATGCTGACTATCAAACAAAGACGGAAATATAAAGATGACCAAATTATAGCTTAGCAACAATAGGGAGTATATGACACAGCCTGTAGAAGACGTTGATTAAGCCGTTGATTCAGTGGAACCAATTTCCATCGAATGAGCAAAGATTATCATGTAGCAACATGAGACACAATTTAAGCCACCCCTCTGTAACGAAGAGGATATCTTGATCATCATAAATTACAAATAACATTTAAACAAAACAATAAATTGGTCATAGAAACAAGATAAGTAGTACAAAGGACAAAGTCACTCATCTCCATCAATTTCTCCCTAAGTTCAGATCGCCAAATTAATCCTAGCAACCGTCGAAAACGTATATCAAATCATGTATCCTCGTTAATTAGTTGACAGAAGATAAGTAGTACAAATGACAGGTACTCATCTCCACCAATTTCTCCCCAACTTCAGATTGCCAAATTAATCCTAGCAACAGTCAAAAACGTATGTCAAATCATGTATCCTAGTTAATTAGGTCTATCAAATCGTGCATCCTTGTTAACTAGTCGGCAGAAGATAAGTAGTACAAACGAACGAGCCACTCATCACCAATTTCTCCCTAAGTTCAGATTGCCAACTTAATAATATCAACAGTCGAAAATGAATATCAAAGCATGTATCCTTGTTAATTAGTTGGCAGAAGATAAGTAGTACAGGGAGTAGAGGCCCTCATCACCAATTTCTCCCGAAGTTCAAAAAGCAAAATTAATCCTAGCGAACAGTCGTAAATCAAATCACACATCCTTTTAGTTAGTTGACATAAGACAAGTAAGTAGTGCAAACTAATTTCTCAATTTCAGAAGGAAAACTTAACAAAGTGAAGTGTGATTGGAGACTTCTGTTGCACACCGAACCTATGTAACACTTAACCTGTGAACAACAGATGATTCATATACAGAAACAGTACACCATGACAAACAGAAGGAAGATAGTTTAAATATCCAAACCAGCCGCTGTTCGACATTCAAAGTTAAAAACCTAAAATGTAAGATAACAGCAGTATGTATATCGAGAAGACTGGACAATAAAATGAAATAAAAATGATTCACATTGTATGCTTTGATCAGGTCAACATAAAATGAAGATTGCAAAAATAAACCTCCTTAATAATACACAAACTGTGATTATATTAGTGATGTATCAAGTTTCGCAAAAACATTACCATTTTCTGAGACTCAATTGGTGACATCCAAAACAGAAAATTCATATCAGAACTCCAGTTATGTTTCCAGTTCTGCAAAACATTACTATTACCCATTATCAAATAGCATTACCTTAATGCAAAACAACATCTGTCTACGAAGAATAATATTTGTTGTAACAGAGGTATTAGAGGACAATCAATTGGAACCCAAACAAACTAAACAATCAGATCATTAAAATAAGAACTGCAAACATCAAGCTACTTAAGAATCAACCAGAAAAGAATAAGAATACACCACATGAGGATCACACAAGAGAAAGATAGATGGAATCGTAAGAAATCGTACATTCACAGATTTGCTCCTGCAACACCCAAGGGTAACGAATCAAGAAATATTCATACTCGGTAGTTAAAGAAATATTGAAAACAAAAAGATTATGATAGATATCACCAAATAATACGCTAGGCTCTATGTTGCAAAGTTATCAGCTTTTGCAATCAAAGCCCATAAATTAAATTAATAAAGGAGTCATTGAAGAAAAATAATTTATCTATCAGGTGCCGTTCCCCGTTGCAGCAAAGAAAGTTATTAGTTTGTGCTGCAGAAAAACATGTTCAAAATTCAGTTTGTGCCTTGCAATCAAAGCCCAGAAATTAAATTAATAAAGAACTCATTGAAGAAAAATCATTTATCTATCAGCAGCTGTTCCTCATTCTTGTCCTTTACATTAAGTCTTCTAGATTTGAAGACTTCTCTGCTCGCAGTACAACGGACAAATGGATCTTTGATTATCAAAGTAAAACAATAAACAAATATACAAATGGATCTTTGATTATCAAAGTAAAACAATAGACAAATAATACTCGCTCGTTGTAAAAGAAGAGTCAAGAAAAGCATGACAGTGTGTGAAATATATACTCACAGCAGCACTGAACAGATGAATTTAATAGATAGAGATCACCAGAAAAATACTGAAGGCTCCATACCCAGAAGGAGGTTATTACTTAAGACATACCACACTACAGAAAAAGCATGTTCACGGTTCAATTCTTCTCATAATCAAAAGCTTGAAATTAAAAACCATGAAGAATGCATCATAATCCGTTCATATCCGTTGTATCAAGAATCGCAAATTGTTTCTAATTTTTCAGAATTCAGCCACTTGCTGCAAAATGGTTAAACATATATCTCGATTATCTAATTATGAAGAAGTAGAACCAATAGTTCGAAAATAAAGATATAATTCTCGATATAACGATCCATAAAATAAAAGTCGAGAGAACTGTGAAATTCTTAAAAAAGCATATTAAAACACCAATCCATAAAAGACCCAAGCAAAAAGATAAACTCCAGACTCCTGTATGCTTTGTACTCACACTCCTGAACACATCATCAGAATTCCATCCCAACACAAATCCACGTTCAAGAAAAAAGAAACCAGTTTTTAATCCCAAGGTTGAATGAAAAGTAAGAGGTATGACCAGCGTTATTCCAAGTCTAAGACGGGAAGTAAGAAAACCTAACTGACAGATTACATCAAAGCAGTCACAATTTATCCAGAATTGGGTAAGCTATCACACTGTCAGATTAACATCAAAAACAAAAATGCAAGGAATAAGAAAACCTAAGGCACTGCAGAGACATAAACAAGAGACAGATCAATAGAACCAGAGTATGTTCATCGATAACTTCTCCTGCAACACGTGAATAACAAAAAGAAATAGATGATGTCGATAAAAGAAATTTTTTAAATGAAAAGAATTTATAGAGATCACCAAATCAAAACGCTAGACTCCATGCATCAAGCAGATAATAGTTTAATAAACTGTAGGAAAATATCTTGAAAATTCAATTTGCATGTCTTGCAGTAAAAACCAAGAAAGTGAAGTAATAAAGAACAAATCATTGAATAAATTAATTTATCTATCTGGAGCTATTCCCCATTTTCGTATGTTGTATCAAAGCCGCGTTCTAGCTATCAAGACTTCTCAGCTCACTGCAAAACAGCCAAATGTATGTCTCGATTATCCAATGAGGTTTATTCAATGATACATAAATTACAGAAATAGATCATGATAATGGATCGCAAAAGAAGAGTGAAGAGAAGCATAACCCTAAGATCTCGCTTATACGAAAAATCTGCAATTAAGCAATCAGGGGGAGCAAACAATTTAGCTAATGGATCAAGAAACGAAAGAAAGTAGAAAGAAGATCGTGCACACTCAAGACATCAAAATCATTCATGCTCTCCTGCAACACTAAAGATTGAATAAAAAGAATTTACATTATAGAAATTCCCTCTTGACTCTAGGCTACATGCTATGAATGAAGGAGATCATTATTTTGACAAACCACACTGCAGAAAAACAATTTCAAAATCAATTTGTATGTGTTGCAATCAAAGTCAAAGATAAAAAAATAATATAAATAATGGCTCATTGAAATTTTTTGATTTAGCTGCAAAATTAAAAAAATCATAGACTATTTGTTCTCAAAATCGATAAAGATTTAAACAAAACGGATTTACAAGATATTACTAGATATTACAGGTTCTTTTGTTAAGAAGAAAGGAGAAAAACTTGAGGGTCTATGCTATGAAGGAGGTTAATATTTTGACAAAACCAATTGCATTAAAACTAATAAACAACAATCACCAAAACCAAAACCTCACAAACATGAAACCAAAACATGAAGATCAAAAAAGAGGAAGAAAGATAGAACCAGAAGAAATCGTATTTCTTAGATCATTTCTCCTGAAACACCAAAGAGATCACCAGATCAAGAAATATTAACTGATATAATATAATACATAAAAAACAATGAAGAAATTTTGAAAACAAAAAGATTACGATAGATATCACCAAATAAATATGCTAGGCTTTGTTGCGAAGGATTTGACAGACCGTGCTGCAAAAATACATGTTCAAATTCAATTTGTATGCCTTGCAATCAAAGCCCATAAATTAAATTGATAAAGGACTCATTGAAGAAAAATCATTTATCTATCAGGAGCCGTTCCCGTTCTTGTCCGTTATATTAAGCCTCCTATATTTCAAGACTTTCCTGCTCGCAGTACAACGGATAAACGGATCTACGATTACCAAAGTAAGAGTTATATCGAAAAATAACACAAATAATACTCGCTAACTGATCGTAAAAGAAGAGTAAAGAAAAGTATGAGTGTGTGTGAAATATTCCTTAGACAAACCAGAAAATTCACTAGATAGAGACCACCAGAAAATACTCAGGAGATTATTTCTTAGACAAACCAAGCTGCAGAAAAAGCATATTCACAGTTCAATTCTTCTCATAATCTAGAGTTCGAAATTAAAAACAATAAAGAATGAATCATTGAAGAAATTCGATTTATCTATTTGAAGCCATTCTCCGTCCATATCTGTTGTGTCAAGAATCGCAAAATGTTTCTAGTTTTTCAGAATTCTGCCACTTGCTGCAAATTAAACATATATCTCCATTATCTCGAAAATAAACATACAATTTTTGAAAAAACGATCACAAAAGAAGAGTGGATAGAACTGTGAAATTCTTGATATCTACATTCCAAAAAAGCATATCAAAACACCAATCATTAAAGATCTCCTTGATAGAAGAAAATCAAAGACCCAAGCGAAAAGATAAACTCCAGACTCTTGTATTCTTTGTGCTCACGTTCCTGATACAAAAACACACAAACTGCAACACTAGCAGGGCACAACTAATCCCATCCCAACACAAATCCACATGTAAGATAGAAAAGTATGATGTATGGCCAGCTTTATTCCAAGTCTAAACGGAAGTAAAAAACCTAAATGATAGATTACATCAAAGCAGCAGTCGCAATTTCTCCAGAATTGTGTAAACTATCACGGTCAGATTACATCAAATACCTGAATGTAAGGAATCAGTAGTATGATGGTGTAAGAAAACCTAAGGCTGAACTTCTCAGATATAAACAAGAGGAAGATCGATAGAATCAGAATATGTTTAAAAAAGATCTGCAACACAGAAGAATAAATAACAAATAAAGAAATTTATATATATGTCGCCGATAAAAGAAATTTTTAAAATGAAAAGAATTAAATAGTTATCACCAAATCAAAAGGCTAGGCTCCATGCCATGATGAACCAGGTTATTAAGTGTGACAAACCATGCTGCAGGAAAGCATGTTCAAAATTCAACTCTTGTGTCTTGCAATTGAAGCCCCGAAATAAAAATAATAAAGAATGGCTCAATGAAGAAATTTGATCTTTATCTATCTTAAGCTGTCTTATACGGTGAATAAAAACGTTCTAGATATCAAGACTTCACAGCTCACTGCAAGGTGGATAAATGCATGCATCGCCAGATTATCAAATGAAGAATTATACCAAAAAATACAGAAACAAGTTTTGATAACCAAATGTAAAAGAAGAGTCAAGAGATTAAAATTCATGATATCTATAATCTGAGGGGACCATAAGTAGCTAGCAGCAGCAGAACCTTAAAACAACCTTAAACCCTGAAATCAAGGAATCAGGGAGCAAACAGTACAGCCAACAGGTTAAGAAAACGAAACGAAAGAAACAATGAACAAGAATAAACAAACAAACTTCAGAATCAAGAAATCGAAATCATATCCTCTCGTGTAACACCAAAACGTAAATTAACAATTTAACAACTCAAGAAACAATTGTTCTTAGAATCAACTACGGAAGATTGAAGCAAAAAGGATTTACTAGATATCACCAAATCAAAACTGGAGGCTCTATGCTGTGAAGGATATTATTATTTCGACAAACCACGCTGCAGTCTAAACCAACAAAACAAATAATCAACCAAAAATGAATAAGAACCCGAAACATGAAGGTCAAACAAATCAAAGAGGGTCAAACAAATCAAGGAATATATGATCTCAAAGACGATAAAGAAAGATCACCAAATCAAAACGCTAGACTCCATGCATCAAGCAGGTAATAGTTTAACAAACCACACTGCAAGAAAACATGTTGAAAATTCAATTTGCTTAAAAAGCCAGAAATTAAAGTAACAAAGAATCAATTGATTTATCTATCTGGAGCCATTGCGTATGTTGTATCAAGTTTATCAAGACTTCTCAACTTGCTGCAAAATGGCCAAATGTATGTGTCAATTATCCAATGAAGTTCATGATTCAATTTTATGTATCGCATTAAAATTAATAAAGAACAATCACCAAGATTGAAACTTCACAAACATGAACCCAGAAATGAAAAAGAATACAAAATTAGAGGAAGAAAGATAGAACCAGAAGAAATCGTGTTTTCATAGGTTATTTCTCCTGAAAAACCAAAGAGATCACCAAATCAAAAAAAGATTAACTGATTTAATTTTATATCCAATGAGAAATTTTGAAAAGAAAACTAAACAGACATCACCAAATCAAATCCACTCTTAGTTTGACAAACCACACCACCACGCTGCAGAATAATTAAGAATTATTTTTAAAATTCAATTTATATGTATTCCAATCAAATCAAAATTATTAAGAACTTATTAAAGAAATTTGATTTATCTAGCTGGAGCCGTTCTTGTCCCTTGTATCAAGAGGTTCACTGCAAAACCGACAAATGATATCCCAATTATCAAATGAAGAAATTTTTTTAAAAAAATAATTATTATCATATGAATTTTAAAAAAAAAATTATGTAAAAGAAGACTCAAGAGAAGTGTGATTGTATGAAATTCTTGATTCTTGACGTCTACAATCTGTTCAAAAAGTAGAACACAATATCACAGAGCAATCACAGAGCAAAAATCAAAAAGGAAAACACCAAATCAAGAATCAAAATTGCATTCTCCGAATTGACAAAGAAAGATAGAACCAAAAAGATTTACTAATATCACCAAATCAAATCTCAGGCTCCATGCTATGAATCAGAGCTACGAAATAGAAACCACAAATAACGAATTATTGATGAAATTTAATTTATCCTTCTCTGTTCTTATCCGTTGAATCAAGAATCGCTGCAAAACCAATAAACACGTATCTAGATTATCCAATTATATCCAATAATCAAATAATTAACCAAATTAATCTTGATAACCGAAGATCCATTGAGCGAGCGATTTCTGTATGAATAGCAACAAATCGATCCAGATTCCAATCTTAATATCGCTGCAAAACGGATAAACATGTATCCATATTATTCAATTACGAATAACTAACTATATCCAATCCAATAAGCAAATAATCAATCAAATAATTCTTGATAACCGATAGATCGAGTGATTTTGGCGTTCTTCGTCCTCGTATCAATAGAAAAACCGATGATCCAGATTCCAAATTTACTATCGCTGCAAAACCGATAAACACATATATCGATTATTCAATTATGAATCCAATAATCCAAAAACTGTACAAATAATTCTCGATTAAAAGAAGTGCGAAATTCTTGAAATCTACAATCCGAAAAACATGCAAAACTTTAGAATCGAGAAATCAAAATCATGAATCAAGTTGAACAGTTAAGAAGAAAGATAGAACAAACGAGAGGAACGTAGAACGCGCTTTTTCGATGCACTTTGGAAATTAGGGAACTTGTGAGGTTTATATAGAGGGTGAAGTCAAGTTAGACGGCTATGATAACGCGTGTGGTGGAAACTTGAACGGTTATGATTGAACTAAAATAAAGCAGTTTGACGCGTTTTCTTTCTAAATAAGGCGGTGTGAAACACGCTGGATGATAAGATTTAGTAGGAAGTCGTTGAACCGACTTAAAACTAAAGCTATCTCTAAAAACTTATAATACGCACGTGGATTTAACGTATTTATAAAATATTATTTAAAATTAAAAACTACCTCCTTTGCATAAAAAAATATTTCACACAAAATTAGTTAATATTTAAGTTATTTGACAAATAAATTTAAATTAAACTTAATATATATTATAAAAAAATTACGAAAAAGTATAAATTATAAATTTAAATAATAGTGTGTAGTTTTTGTAAAAAAATATTATATGGTTGTATTAGAATATTTGATTTTACAAATAATATAAAGTTTATATGTAGTTTTGTTTCAAGAGATGGAGGTTTGAGTAGCTTAGCTCATATGAGCTTAGAGATAAAAAGTTAGAAGATTATGGGTTTAAACTCTGACTGAATATTCATCTAACAATTAATTACTAAGATTTGTCATTAAAAAAAAGTATAAAGTAAATATGAAATTTTGTTTGGTGGAGGGAATGTTGGGTTTATGGTACCTCGGTCCGCTTGGGTTAAAAGATTAGGGGTCAAAGTCATGTCTTAAGTTCAAACTCGAACGAATGAGTAAATATGAACCTAACAACTACCAACATTTGACATTCCAAAAATAAAATCAATCAATCATCAATAGTATATATATATATATATATATATATATATATATATATATAAAGTAAGGTTTTTTTTATGTCATTTGTCACTTCCACGTTCATTCTCAATATTTTTATTAATTTTCTATTTTTGAAAACTAATATTTTATTTGGCATAAATATCTCAACAAACTTTTGATCTTATCCACTCAATATTTTATTTAAATTTTCATTAAATTTCTGATATTTTATGTAGCAGAAATATCTCAACAAACTACATATAATATTTTCAACAAAGTTTACACATATGATCTTATTTTATGATTAAAAGGCTTTAATTGGTTTGTTTTTTTGTTTTTTTAAGGAAAAGAAGCCTCAATTAGTTACTACGTAATCTTTTAGCACTGTATCATTCAATTAATTTTTCAAAAAAAGGCTTCACATAGTTATAATGTTATCTTTTAGCATCATATTCTAATGTAAATGTTAACTATATACAAAGGAATTTTGGTTAATGATATATATTCACATATTTTGAGCACAAACGGAAACCCCAAACTTTTTTTTCATCTAACATTTTTCCTTTTCAAGTTTGTCAAACATCAATTCTATTATTTCTCTTACATACTTTGATATATATGTTTCAACCACTTTCTAATGCTACTTTTTAATATAACATGTTTTTATCTTTTTGTTATTTTTACTTTTTGATTTTTGAAAACAACTTTTCAAACTTCTTAAAACACTTCTATTATTGTTCACACACACACACTTACAATACTAAACAATTCTATTGTTGTTTACACACACACTTACAATACCTTGGTTTAATTTTGTTTCCCAACTAACCAAATCATGAATTTCATCATTCTGTTTTTTATTTTTCTTTTCCAAAAATTATGGCTACAAAATTTAACTATCAATCGAAATATATTTTATGTCAAGTTTCGACTCCACGTTTATTTTCAAAAAAAATTCTTAATCTTCTATCTTTATGTGAAGATTTAATTTTGCATTGGTATCTCAACAAATTCTTTGTTTTCATAAAAACAAAATTCTTCTTCTTTCTATTTAGCATATATTTGTCTCTCTCAACAAACTATATGCATTACATTGATATTTTTCAATAAATATTAGTTATACTTTTTTTTTTTGGGAATAAATATTCGTTATATGCATTAGACATTCATCTCACCATTTATATTTATTTTTAAGATATTATTATAATTGTAAATTTAAATAAATTCAATTTAATATACTTATACGTGTATTCAATTCAATTTAAATAAATTGTTTCAATCTCACCAACATAATAATATTTGCACTAAGAATACATTATTTTATTTTTTTAAACGACAAATATTATTAAGCTAGGCTAGTGCAAAGTGCACATAGCCCGCAAAGGAGGAAAAAGAGTACACAGTTAGAGAGCCTTATAAAAGACGACATCTCTCCACCAAAGATAAACTGGATAAAAAAAAACCCTCTAGTCCATACACCTACCGGACATAACCTAATAAAACTGAAAACAAACCTACCAAATACACCTCACCTAATGCCGCTACAGCGGACTAGAACAACAACATAAACTGCAGCAACAAAAGGCCCAGTCCTGCAGCAGCAAAGCAGACACACTGCCCTGTTGACAGAAGCCAGAACCGCACCTGCAAGTCACAACAGCAGCAGCTGCAGGAACCCAGCAAGGCTCTAACACTGACAAACACCTCGGCACAAAAGCAGCAGCTACAAATAAACTCAATTGCGCATTCTTCAACCGCGGGTCACACCAAGGCACCACTTTAGATTCCACCGCCATTCATAGAACAAACAAGGTTGAATTTTCAACCTAGCTAAACTACAACTCCACGACAGCCTTTTGATATCCTCCATCATATCCTCCACCTTTATGCCACCATTGTTGAAAATTACGTTATTTCGCGCACTCCAAATAACCCAAACAACGATATGCCAAATTAGTCGCATACCCCATCTTAATTCATTCCTATTAGGAACCAAAACATCCCAACACCTCCAATGAAAAAACAAATTAGCGGGGGTAATACATGATGAGATAAACCGCAAACGCACGGTTTACCGAAGTAGTAATAAAAGAGTATCGTTCCGACAGGGAGTTGGTTAATTTAATTAACCTCAAGAATGATTAGAAGAAAAGTTCAGTAGAAAAAGGTTGTATTTTTTAAGTTATAAAATAATAATAAAAAGCGTCTTCGGATTATTGGTTCATCGTATGACAAACCCTTCACGAATCAAACCCTAAACCTAGACTTTATGTTGGACTTATTTTCTAAAAACAAGTTTCTCTTAAGCCTATCACATCTCCTCTCGGTCTCGATGAGTGTGTTTCTCTAACAATCACACCTATTCTCATGGGTGATTGTTATTGAAATCCTTAAATGATCGAAACTTTATACGTCTCAAGGTTTGCTAGAATATTATCATGTTTCGCAATCCTTGTCTAAATTCACTTGTTCCAATATTAAAACTTCATCTCTCGATCGATCGTTTAATATTTGTGATGAATCAATAACAACTATTAGACTTCATCTCTCGATCCATCGCCTAATATTTGTTATTGATTATAACAATGGTGAATTTAGATTAAAAAATAGGTTTACATAAAGTAAAGGTTAGAGGTTTGGTTTGATTAGGATTATGTCATTAGACTTATCCAACAATCTCAAGACAAGAAGAAGTCTACTCACTCATGTTCATTGTAGACATAGAAAAGAAGAAGAAGAACATAAAATAAATAAAAAGAAGAACTTTTATTAAAAGAACAATTGTCACTTATTATTCTCAAAAACAAAAGATGATTATACAAGTCTAGTGGCTGCTCTATTTATAGTCTAACAATGACTTGAGCTCTAAGAAATAAATCACTAAAGTGTTGCACAAGAAACCATGGGCTCTTGGTTAGAAATAAACTAAAATAGGCAGCTTGTTGAAGAAGCAAAAGTAGCAAAAGGATATTATGGAGCGCCAATTGTATATTTTGGTGAAGGATCTTCAAACTTCTTTGCACAATATATTTTCTTATACAAGATCTTCATATATTTATAACAAATTAGCTCCAAGGATATTTTTGCATGAGATCTTCATATTTTGGCTCCAAATCTCCTTTCTTTTGCTCCAAGACTCAATCTTTTGAACATTTGTTCCTGAAATATAAAAACTTGCAGTTGAAGTAAAATAGTTCTAAAAAGGAAATAAAAGGAAATAAAAACAAATAAAATTTAAATAAAATAAACTCAAATATTAAATAAAAAACACTAATTATTGACTCATCAAACTCCCCCATACTTGAATCTTTGCTTGTCCTCAAGCAAAAGGAAGGCATAAAGATTAACAGCATAAATAAGATTTAACATATGACAATCACAATTAAAAACTTATGTCTCCTCCAAGGCTTTATTTCAAGTGTACACTAATCGCAACTTCAAGCATTTCTTACGAACCTATTCAACCCAACAACAAGTTTCAAGTGAGTGTGTGTGTAGTTCATCCTTTTTGTTGCTCCTGTATAGGATAGATATTATGAGGAAACAGGTTCTAACCTTAAGACTAAATCAACCAAGAAAAATTCATTCTTCATTTCATATAAGAGATATGGGAGTTTTTTTTATCATTGGATCTTTGTCATTTGCACATCTTTGGGTTTTTGCAGAATTTTTATTGATTTTTGGAGACAACCATCTTCACGTAGGAAGTCGGAGGGCCTACCCTCTTCCCCAATCTAGATTCAATGGTGCCCCTTATATTTATATTTGTTCTGCCTCCTTAAGTTTTTCAGGATAACATCACCTTCATGTAGGAAGTCGGAGGGTCTACCCCCTTCCCTAATCTAGATTCAATGATGCAATCTTAAAATTAAATTGGCTTTATATTCCCCCACACTAACTTATACTACTTTTACTCTGAAAATTTTTAAGGGTTAATTTACATTTAGAGTTAGAACGTGCTCCTTAAAATACCTACTTATACACTTACTCAAAGGCTGCAACTTGTGCTTTTCTCATAGAGAAGTTTCACAATAAAACATGATGTGGGTATAGCAAGAACACTCAAAACACAAGAAGCCACTTTCATGTACAAGGAATCAACCATTTTGGAAGAGACTTCAAAAAAAATTATGTCATAATTTTCAATAAAAACAAGCTGCCTTTCATGCCTTTCGCAACAAAACAAAACAAAAATTAAAATTCAAAGGAGTTTGAAAACACTGCGACACTTTATTCGGCTCCCCCCATACTTGGGAAAAACATTGTCCTCAATGATTTGAAAAGAAAAATCAAAAAAAGTGGAGTAGAAAGGAAGAAGAAGAAGAAGATTAATGAAGAAGAGATAAGAGTAGAAGAGAGAAGAGAAGAGAAATGAAGAGGAAAGCTCACAGTTTATTGAGGTCCATAAGGAGGACCTTGGAGGTTAAAGTGATTCATCATTCTCATGAGCATTTGATTATTTTCTTCATGAATACGATTGCCCCTTTGGATATCATTACGTAGCCCGGAAATTTCAACACCTTGCCTTTGTTGCTCGGTGCTTATCTTTTGAACCTCATCTTGCATCCAAGCCCACCTTTCATCATAATTTAGCTCTCCTAGTTCTTGTTCATGGTGGAAGTGAGCACCTTCTTCCTCTATTCTTTTTCTTATCATCAATAAAGGTGATGTCATGGTTCCAGACTATTGCTTTCTTCCTCCCTGCACCACTTCCGGATGTTTCAATCTATTTTCCTTTCCTTTTGGATGCCATTGACCTAGTTGACTTTGTGTTGGTTTTCGGGTGGGTTAGGGTTGGGCAAGATTTTGTGTGGAAAAGGTTGGTTTAGTGATGGGGTTGATGTTTAAGTAAGGTTTTTGAGTTTAAGGATGAAGATTGGTGAAGAAATTTTGGTTTTTGGGTTAGGTTTTAAGAAAATTCGAATTTGATGATTTGGAGTTTGGATGGATGAAAGTTGTTTTTGATGGTTGGGTTTTGTTTGGAATGAAGTTTGGAATTGATTTGGGTTAATATTTGTTGGATTTGGTGGAGTTTTGATGGAGTTATGGAGTTTTGAAGGTTTTTGGTTATGGAGGTTTAGAGAGAAGTTTGAGAGAAGAAAGAAGATGTTTGTGAATGAATGAAGAAGGAAGGGAGTTTTTTTTTTAAGTGTGCATACCTGGGGGTCGCGCACGGCCGTGCGGCTGGAGCCACGGGCCGTGCACATGCTACGGCTTTGTGGTGTTTTTTTGTGAGTTGGGCTCAGGCACGGGCCGTGCTAGTCTCTATGGTCAAGGGGTCAAATTTTTTTCATTTTTTCACATTGAATTTGGACAAAAACCTACAAAACAAATAAAAACAACACAAAACAAAACAAAGCAATCGTGGGTTGCCTCCCACGAAGCGCTCGTTTAAAGTCATTAGTTTGACGATTAGAAAACTTCTTTAAGGAGGATTAAAGAGATCATATTGTATAGATGACGCTAAGAAACGTTCTTTCACCTTACGATCATCAATCATGCAACAAGAGAAATCAAAAGGGTCTTTATTAATAGTTTCTATTTCGAAACCTACTCTCTCATCACTCACTTGAAACACAATCCTACCACTCTTAACATCTATGATAGCTCCGACAGTACCCAAGAAAGGTCTTCCTAGAAGGATGGGGACTTCAGTGTCCTCGTCAATGTCTACTACTAGAAAAATCAGTCGGGATGTATATCCGTCTTATCTTAACTGACACGTTCTCAACAAATTCAACTGGATGAATGGTGGTACGGTCAGCTAATTTCAAGGTCACCTTGGTTGGTCTCAATTCTCCTATTCCCATCCTCTTAAAGAGGGACAAAGGTAACAAGCTAATACTAGCTCCTAGGTCGCACATTGCTTTCTCAACGGTCTCACTCCCAATCACACAAGGGATGGAAAAACTACCTGGTCTCCAAGTTTTGGAGGCGATTTCTTTAAAGCACTACGACATTCATTTGTTAAGGATATCGTCGCATCACCCTCTATTGTTTTTTTCTAGTCTGAGCTCGACTCGATAAGAATTAGCTCGGTTCGAAATTCGACTCGAGTTCGATACGAACCTTTTTTCAAGCTCGAGTTCGGCTCGTTTAAAGTTCACGAACAGCTCAACTCGGCTCGTTAGTTTCAACTCGTTCATAGGGTAAGCAAGTGAACTTTGAAAAATTGCACTAATACTTCAAGTTTCTTGCATTTTGAACACCCTCGTTTTTTTTCTTTTGCACCTTAAGCACAAAAATAAACTAGAAAAAAAATTAAGTTTTTCAACTGTGTTGGAAATGGTTATAACTTAGAAAAAAGTGAAATATCACTTACCGTGATTGATAACACAATGCATAACTACATTTTAATTGTGTAGTGCACTATTTTATTTATAGTTTCTTACATCTCTCAATGTTAACTAAATTGCCGATGTGGGACTAAATAGCTACTACTACTGTGTATGTTTGAAACAACTAGTATCTATTTGGAATTGTGAATGCACACGCCATCGTTTTTCTTCCTTCTTATTTCAATTGGGTAGTAGCCATCTTCCAACAAATAAAATAGATGTAATTCTATTGGTTTATTTACTAGACAAGATGAAAAAAACATCATAAAGAAGGAAGAGAGAAAAGAAGTCAAGAACATAGAAACCATGTTTTACAAAACAAACAGTGGGGTGGGGCAAAAATGAGTCACGACTCATTTTCATTAGTTCCTGTTTTATCAACAAAAAAAACAACCAAACACAATGAAAAAGTTAGAGAAAGAAATTAAAAAAATTATATATATATATATATATATATATATATATATATATTATCAAGCCAACTCATGAACCAAACGAGTCGAACTATGTATAGCTCAAATTCAACTCATTTAGTTAACGAACTTAATTTCCGGTTCAAGTTCAGCTCATTTGGTTCATGAACCAAACTCAACGAGTTAATTGCCGAGTCGAGTTCCAAACTATATTCGAGTTGGTTTGGTTCATTGCCAGCCCTAGGGGCATGCGAGACAAAGCTTCAGCAAAAGGAATGTTGATGTGAATCATTTTAAGCATGTCAATGAATTTTTTAAATTGTGCCTCCAAGCTAGGTTTAACAAACCTATAGGGAAAAGGGACTTTGGACTTATAAGATGGTGAATCAAGAGATTTCTCACTTTCTCCTAAGGTTTTCTCGCTCCTAGGGTTGTTACTCTCTTCTCCCTCAATGGTTGTGGTTTTCACAACGGGGTCCTCTAACTTTTTACCGTCCCTAAGGGTAATAGCATTTATATGGGCTTTGGGGTTGACTTCAGTTTGGCCAGGGAAGATTCCCGGTGTTTGAGAGAAAGCAGCCACTTGTTGGGCCACTTGGGAGATTTGAGTTTCGAGCATCTTGGCATGAGTAGCAATAGAGTCAAACTTGGATGTGAGTTTGGAGAGAGAGTCGTTCAGAAGTCCGATTTGGTTTTTAAGCTCTTGGAGCTATTTAGATTGATTCATGACATAACCTTCCATTAAAATTTTCAAACTAGATTTCTGAGGGACTCTCTGGTTGTTTGCATAACCAGGTGTGCTATTTGTCCATAGGAACTTTGAGGGGTTTTGTAAATTTTTTGATTTTGCCTCATTCCTTGGTGTATTGAGCATAATTCATTTGCTCAACACCTTCAATAGCACTACCTAGTTGGCAATCAACATCTATATGACCAAAAACACCACATACTTCACAAGGAGGTGATACAAGGGCAAGGGTGACAACACTAGTATTCATCTTATCAAATTTTAGCGTGAGTGCGTCAACCTTGGCAGCTAGATGATCAAGGGAAGAAATTTCATACATACCTGCCTCTTTTTTAGAGGGTGAAGAAGTAGCAATGGCTCTCTCACTAGTCCATTGGCAGTGGTTTTAGGTCATATCCTCGATCAAGGCGTATGCTGCTGTATAGTTCTTTTTCATTAAAGCTCCACCTGTAGCTGCATCAATAGTCATTTTTGTGGTATATAATAAGCCATTATAAAAAGTGTGGACTATAAGCCACTTCTCTGGACCATGGCGGGGACAGAGTCTAAGCATTTCTTTGAAACTCTCCCACGCATCATAAAGAGATTCCCCATCTTTCTGAGTAAAACGTGTGATTTGATCTCTTAGCTTAGCAATTTTGGAGGGGGAAAAGAATCGGGCAAGGAATGCTTGCCTCATTTGATCTCATGAAGTTATGGAACCAACTTCCAATGAATGAAACCAAGCACTAGCTTTATCTCTTAAGGAGAAGGGAAAGAGGTGTAGCCTTACGGCCTCCTGATTTGCTTTCAAGGTTCCACTGAGTCTTAAAAAATTTGAAATATGCAGATTCAGATCCTCAGTGGTTGATCCGGAAAACTGGTTTTGCTGCTCCAAGTTAAGGAGTGCAGGTTTAATTTCAAAATTGTTACCCTCAACCGTTCGGTACACAATAATAGCTTGTGGCTCTTCCATAGAAGGGGTTGCATACTCTTTGAGAGTGCGTTCCTCAGCCATAGCAATATTATTTCGTGCTTCTCTCTTTTTCTTATGTAAGAATCTTTCGATCTCGGGAATTACTTCACCAAGACTTTTGCAGTTTGAGATACAATGTCGTATGCCATGCTTTGAGGCTAAAGTGGTTTGCTCAACAATGGACAACCCTTAGTATTGATATATTTAGTATAACTAAGATAATTTATAAGACTATAAGGTGTTCAGTTAATTAAGCATGGGGAAAAACAAAGATTAATTACGGTGTGCAAACCATAAAACACATGGGGGATGCAACTATTTAATTACTATGACTGCATAGGAAAATGGATAGAAACATATATTGTTATGGAGAGGTGATATTAATAAAATGCAGGAAACAAAGTGCATTACATCCAAATTGTAGGGAGAGACATCGCAAGAAATACCAAAAAAAACTTTCCAAACGACAAAGTTACAAACTTGTTTAAACGCAAAAAGAAGCTGTCGAAAAGAAATAAAACATAAACCAACATGATGAAACGAATTACATCACATCCTAATACATAACAACACTAAAAAAGATCTTCTCGTTCCTTCCAACATAGGGAGCACCCACTACAATACGGACACCATCTTGGAACCTTCTAGCCTTGACCATTCTAGCCCAACCACCACCAATCTTAAAGTGAGCATCACGTCCGCGTATGTATTCCATTGTGCAGCTCCATATGTTGCCAAACTCATCAACCAACTTCATATTAGTGGACCTCTTGTCCAATGCAAGCTGTGAAAACCCCATGTTATACAACACCTTCATAATGAAAAAGGACTTGGTTAGTCTAAATGCAAACTAAATATTAGACTCTTTAAGATAATTATTAGATAACATACCAAAAATCCAGAATCAAGATCAGTTGCAGTTAGCCTTTTCTTGTAGGTTAGTTGAAAGTTAAACTTATTATGAGTAAAAGGTATGGGAAGAACATTAAACAAATGCAGAGGCACGTAGGTTTTGTCAATGTGGAATTTCATAGGATGAGTAAATGTAGGAATCCGCAGTTTGCTTCCAAACCTATCCCTGATACGGATGTTGAACTTCCCTAAACCTTGAAATACCAAAGTTATCCAAGATCCAAGGGGTATGTTGTAAAAGTCGCGTAGAGCACGCCATCCTTTTGTCAAGTAGATGCCATAGTTGTTTCTCTGAACCAATATCTTAAATTCGTTGTTTCTCTGATCCACCAATGTGGCGTAGCGGTCTATTTGGTCACCGAAATCATGGGCAAACTGTAACGCCCACTTTGATTATTTAATTATTTTATTAGAGTATATAGTATATTATTATATATTATATGATTTTGGTGATATTTGTGACGTATGAGACTATGTTGTGATGTGATGCTTATTTTATTGTTTAATAAAATAAGATATGTGATGTTAATATATATATATATATATATATATATTTTTATATGAAAATAAAGATGTGCTATAATAACAATAATTTTGAGAGGTGGGGTTGTTTTTATAATAAGATAGAGTTTTGGGGATAAGTGAGATTAGAAAGAGGTATAAGAAGGAAATTAGGTTTAGAGAAAGAGTCAGTACGTATTACAGACTTTTGCAAAAAGGGAGAAAAGTGGCCAGAGAAGAGGAAACCCGAATTCTGCAAACTTACAAGGTAAGGGTGAGCCTAGCTTCGATTATATTAACATGTCATTCATTGTTTATGATTAACTAAGGGATTGGGAAGAGTTTTGAGAGAGTTCTTAAGTTAGGGTTAAATGGATTGTTGATGAATTGATGTGAGAATGATGCAATTGGCTGTAAAAACGTGCTACAGACCCTAGGTTAATCACTAGGATCATAATTCTGAAGGATTAGAGGCATAACATGAGAGATTGGATGAGTTTTGGCGAGAGATTGAGCGAACCCGTACCCTGTTCTGCGATAGTTCGCCGTGGCGAGCAGACCTACTCGCCGCGGCGAACAGAACAGCAACGCTCGCGAGGCGAGCAAAACCACTCGCCGCAGCGAGTAGCAGAATGTAGTGCTCGTGAGGCGAGCAAACTAGCTCGCCGTGGCGAGCGACCTATAATGTGCGCGAGGCGAGCATAACCGCTCGCCGCAGCGAGAAGTAACAGAATGCTAGGTAGCAACTCGCGAGGCGAGCAGAACCACTCGCCATAGCGAGCAATGTGGTCTCAGACCACTATAACTTGAGTTTTGCAAATCTGTTTTGAGCGAGGCTTTGAGGGTAGACCTTTGGATAGTATTAGAGATGTTTTATGACCTAAATTACAATCTGTAATGATGCTTTAAGATGATTTTAATTGTTGGCGTTAATCCATGATTATATGTTTATTAAGTGAGTTATATGAATGATGTTTAAATTGTTGGAACAAAGGTGTTCAGCAATACCACGTTTTGAGTTTTGATGATAACAAGGTATTAAAAAGTTGTCAATTGGATATTGCTAATATTTGTTTAAGTATGCAGGATAAGTATTCGTTTTGAACAATGTTAAAGAGCAAAAATTCAGAGAAGCTTGTTGCTTGTGATTCTGTATCGAAGAGAGTCTGAAGACTGTATCGAAGAGAGTCTGAAGACTGCATCGAAGAGAGTCTGAAGACTATACCGAAGAGAGTCTGAAGACTATCAGAATCTGAAAACCAAGAGAGTCTGAAGATTACCAGAAGCTTAGTGCTACAGTGAGTCTGAAGCCCAAAATCTGATAATCTGCTAACAAGGATTTCTACAGCATTGCGATGCAAAAGAAACTCTCAAATGGAGTAACGGCTAGCTTCAAAGTCAACTTGAGCGTGGGAAGCACAAAGACAAGAATGCAGGCCAGTACAGAGTACGTTGTACGAACTCTGTTTCCACTACTCCACTACCTCGTACAGTTTGGCAACTGTGTCTACCGGTATTAATCTTCAAAGGGAATGGAATTCAAATTATGCAATTGAAGGACTATTACCAAATCAAGCAACAGATCAACAGCCATTGATCAAGCTTCAGAAATCATCCTGATGTGCTGGATGACTCAACGTCTCTTTCCTACGCCTATATAAAGGATAGAAGACTTGAAGAATTGTTGGACTCTACAACTAGAAAAATTACACTGCGCTGCTTTCGTATTCAACTGGGTCTTAACAAAAACACATCATCAACTTAGATTCTTACAAAATGAGTATTCTAGAATTTCTAAGTTCCACAGAAAAACAGAGTATGTCTTTTGTGTAAAACAGAGTCTGTTTTTGTTGTAATTGAAACACATTTGATTGTTGTCAAGTGTTTCAACTCTATTCAATTTTCTGTAATTGTGTAAGAAGTCTCTTGCTTTTGTGCTTGAGCAAAGGAAGTCTCTTGGCTGCGTCCATTGAGCAAGGAAGTCTCTTAGTTGTGTCTTTGAGCAAGGAAGTCTCTTGCCTGCGTGCTTGAGCAAGGAAGTCTCTTACTGTGTGTTTGAGCGACTTGTAATTGATATTACATTTTAGTGAACTCTCCTTGGAAGTACAAGGGGGACAGGACTACTTCCGGTTTGTGGAAGGAACTTGTATAATTGCTTGTGTTCTCTCTTCTCTCTATCTCTTGATTATTCCGCTGCATCATAACCTAATCTCCTATCATACTCTGATCCCATTCAGACTCTGAGTTTAAAGGAATTAGATTCTCACTCTTCAAGAGCTGAGAAAAGCAAACACAATTCAACCCCCCTTCTTATGTTTTTCTCACCTTCATAAATGATATTTGCGACGATGATTATGTGCTGTGAATATGTGCTAATGTGCTGAGCTGCTGCCATGTACCGTTATAATTGCATGTGTCGTAAATGATGTTAAGATGTTGTGTTAACTTGTTTAAGTATAAAGAGTCGAGTTCATGCATTTGCATAATTTGAGACGGTGGAGCATTTGCTCAAAGCGACGGTGAAGCTTATTCAAGCTTGAATATTGGTACCACATGCATGATGTTTAAGATGTTAGAGTTGCATTTGTCGAGTCTTGTGTCCAAGATGTTATGAGATGATTTGTTATGTGAAGATGTTTTAAGATGATTTGTTATATATAGATGTTCGAGATGTCTCTGTTGTATGTGATAATTGTTGTTGTTGTTAAGCATGAATGTTTGAATTATATGTTAATATAATTGTTGTGAATCTCACCCCTTCTATTGGAATTGCCGCCTTGTGGGCAAGTGCAGGTGACCAAGCATAGGTTCGACGATGTGAGAGGTCCTTGTGGTGTCGTAGGAAATGCTCTGATATGTAACGAGATGGGGTTTTATTGAATTATATTCCTTTATGTATCATGTTGAACTAAATATGACGTTACGAACTATTTTTGAATTATGATTCCGCTGCTACGTTTGAATATTGATGAGTATAAATTATTATTCATTTTGTTTAAAGTTTTTGTGAAATGTGACATCTTGAATATTGCGATATACTCTGATTTATATATGAATTTTTATACTTGGAATTTCGGGGTGTTACAATTGGTATCAGAGCAGGTCGGTCCGTCCGGCCAATTAGAGAGTCGAGTGACGATGTCTTAGAGTTAGAATACTATAGTTATATTATTCTAACTTATGTTTGCTTTGTAGAGGAATAAGATGGCTGGAAGAAATGATGCTACTCTTGCTGCTGCTTTGCAAGCAATGGCCCAAGCTGTGGGTAATCAGAACAACGCTGGTGGAAACGATAGAACGAGAATGTTGGAGACTTTTCTGAGGAACCACCCGCCTACCTTCAAAGGGCGATATGATCCAGATGGGGCTCAGACATGGCTCAAGGAAGTTGAGAGGATCTTTAGGGTGATGCAGTGTGAAGATGGTCAGATGGTACGGTTCGGTACCCATATGTTAGCTAAGGAGGCTGATGACTGGTGGGTTGGCATTCGACCCATCCTTGAAGAAGGAGGTGCTGTTGTGACTTGGGCGGTGTTTAGGAGGGAATTCCTGAATAGTTACTTTCCTGAGGACGTCCGGGGGAAGAAGGAGATCGAGTTTCTTGAGTTGAAGCAAGGGAATATGTTCGTGACTGAGTATGCTTCAAAGTTTGTGGAACTGGCAAAGTTTTACCCACACTATACTTCTGAGAATGCTGAGTTTTTCAAGTGTATCAAATTTGAGAATGACTTGCGTCCTGGGATTAAAAGGGCGATTGGTTACCAAAAGATTCGAAATTTCTCCGAGCTGGTGAGTAGTTGCAGAATCTATGAGGAGGATACCAAGGCTCACTACAAGGTAGTGAATGACAAAAAGGCTAAGGGTCAACAGAGTCGTCCTAAACCTTATGATGCTCTTAGAGATAAGGGTAAACAAAGACTTAATGATGAGAGGCGACCTCAGAAGAAGGATGCTCCTGCTGAGATTACCTGTTTTAATTGCGGGCAGAAAGGCCATAAGAGTAATGTGTGCCCTGTAGATGTGAAGAGGTGTTACCGATGCGGACAGAAAGGGCATATTACCTCAGACTGCAAGTTTGATGATGTTGTTTGCTTCAACTGTTATGTGCAAGGACATATTGGCTCGCAATGCAAGAAGCCAAAGAGAGCTAGGACTACTGGAAGGGTTTTCGCGTTGACTAGTACTCAGACTGAAAACGAGGATCGTTTGATCAGAGTTTCTTGCTATATTAATGATATACCTTTAATTGCTATTATTGATACTGGCGCTACGCATTGTTTTGTTGCTTATGATTGTGCTGTTAAGTTGGGTCTTGATATTTCTAATATGAATGGAGAGATGGTTATCGAAACTCCAGCTAAGGGTTCGGTGACTACTTCTCGTGTATGTTTGAGTTGTCCTTTGTCTATGTTTGATCGTAATTTTGAGATGGATTTAGTCTGTCTACCTTTGACGGGTATGGATGTGATTCTTGGGATGAATTGGTTGGAGTACAACCGAGTGCATATCAACTGTTTTCGTAAGACGGTGTATTTCTCGTCTGAAGAGGAAGAAAGTGGAGCAGAATTTTTATCTACCAAGTAGCTGAAACAATTAGAACGAGATGGAATTTTGATGTTTTCTCTGATGGCATCTTTATCTATTGAGAATCAAGAGAAGATTAACAAATTGCAAGTAGTGTGTGATTTTCCTGAAGTATTTCCTGATGAGATTCCTGATGTGCCTCCTGAGAGAGAAGTTGAATTTGCGATTGATCTTGTTCCTGGAACGAAGCCTGTGTCTATGACACCTTACCGTATGTCAGTTTATGAGTTAGCTGAGTTAAAGAAGCAATTGGAAGATTTGCTTGAGAAGAAGTTTATAAGACCAAGTGTTTCGCCTTGGGGAGCGCCTGTATTGTTAGTAAAGAAGAAAGATGGGAGTATGAGGTTGTGTATCGACTATCGTCAGTTGAACAAGGTAACTATAAAGAATAGATATCCACTTCCGAGGATTGATGATTTGATGGATCAGTTAGTGGGTACACGTGTGTTTAGCAAGATTGATTTAAGATCGGGTTATCATCAGATAAAAGTGAAAGATGAAGACATGCAGAAGACGACCTTTAGAACTCGATATGGTCATTATGAGTATAAAGTGATGCCTTTCGATGTTGTTACGAACGCGCCGGGAGTATTTATGGAGTATATGAATCGGACCTTTCAGGCATTTTTGGATCGTTTTGTGGTTGTGTTTATTGACGACATTTTGATATATTCCAAATCCGAAGAAGAGCATGCTGAACATTTGAAGATTGTCTTGCAAGTATTAAAAGAAAAAAAGTTGTATGCTAAATTGTCTAAGTGTGAGTTCTGGTTGAAAGAAGTTAGTTTTCTTGGTCATATTATTTCTGGTGATGGCATATCAGTTGATCTGTCTAAAGCTGAAGCAGTGTCGCAATGGGAGACTCCGAGGTCGGTTACTGAGATTAGAAGCTTTTTGGGATTGGCTGGTTATTATAGAAGGTTTATAGAAGGGTGTTCTAAGTTGGCACTTCCGTTAACGCGTTTGACGTGTAAAGGTAAATCCTTTGTGTGGGATGCTCAATGTGACGGTTCCAGTTTTAATTCTACCAAAGCCTGAAGCACCTTTTGTGGTCTATTGTGATGCGTCTAAGTTGGGTTTAGGTGGTGTACTTATGCAAGACGGTAAAGTGGTTGCTTATGCATCCAGGCAGTTGAGGATTCATGAACGAAATTATCCTACCCATGATCTTGAGTTGGCTGCAGTGGTATTTGTGTTGAAAATTTGGAGACACTATTTGTATGGTTCGAGGTTTGAAGTGTTTAGTGATCACAAGAGCTTGAAGTACCTGTTTGATCAGAAAGAGTTAAATATGAGACAGAGGAGATGGCTTGAGTTATTGAAAGATTATGATTTTGTTTGAATTACCATCCGGGTAAGGCTAACGTAGTTGCTGATGCCTTAAGTAGGAAAACGTTACATATGTCTACTATGATGGCGGAAGAGTTCGAACTATTGGAACAATTCAGAGATTTGAGCTTGGTTTGTGAAAGATCACATCAGAGTGTAAAGCTAGGAATGTTGAGGATTGACAATGATTTTCTGAAGAATATTAAGGAAGCGCAGAAAGAAGATGTTAAGTTCGTAGATTTGCTTGTTGCGAGTAACCAGACTGCAAATGGCAACTTTAGAGTCGATGATCACGGTGTGTTGAGGTTTCGAGGTAGAATCTGTATTCCGGACAACGATGAGATGAAGAAGGCAATACTTGAAGAGAGCCATAGAAGTAGCTTGAGTATTCACCCAGGAGCTACGAAGATGTATCATGATTTGAAGAAGTTGTTTTGGTGGTCTGGATTGAAACGGGATGTGGCACAGTTTATGTATTCTTGTCTAGTTTGTCAGAAATCAAAGATAGAACATCAGAAACCTGCTGGAATGATGGTACCGTTAGACGTGCCAGAGTGGAAATGGGATAGTATATCCATGGATTTTGTGACGAGTTTGCCAACTACTCCAAGAGGGAACGATGCTATTTGGGTGATTGTTGATAGGTTAACCAAGTCAGTTCATTTCCTACCGATCAATATCACTTTTACTGTGGCTCGATTGGCAGAGATTTACATTCAAGAGATAGTAAGATTACATGGTGTTCCTTCGAGCATTGTGTCGGATAAAGATCCAAGATTTACTTCTGGATTTTGGAAAAGTTTGCAAGAAGCTTTAGGGTCTCAATTGAAGTTGAGCTCGGCGTATCATCCGCAGACAGATGGTTAATCCGAGAGGACGATTCAATCGTTGGAAGATTTGTTGAGGGTGTCTGTACTTGAACAAGGAGGAGCTTGGGATAGTCATCTTCCGTTAATAGAGTTCACTTACAATAATAGTTACCATTCTAGTATTGGAATGGCACCTTTCGAGGCTTTGTATGGAAGAAGATGTAGAACTCCGTTGTGTTGGTTTGAGTCGGGTGAAAGTGTGGTTTTAGGACCAGAGATTGTGCAACAAACCACCGAGAAGGTAAGAGTGATCCAAGAGAAGATGAAAGCATCACAGAGTCGACAAAAGAGTTATCATGACAAGCGTAGGAAGGACCTTGAGTTCCAAGAGGGAGATCATGTGTTTTTGCGAGTTACTCCAATGACCGGTGTAGGTCATGCTTTGAAGTCGAAGAAGTTGACTCCAAAGTTTATTGGTCCATATCAGATATCAGAGAGGATTGGGACGGTGGCATATCGTGTTGGATTACCACCACATCTATCGAATTTGCATGATGTTTTTCATGTGTCGCAACTGAGGAAGTACGTTCCGGATCCATCTCATGTGATCCAAAATGACGATGTACAAGTGAGAGACAACCTTACGGTTGAGACTCTACCCTTGAGGATCGATGATCGCAAGGTGAAGATTTTGAGAGGCAAGGAGATACCTCTGGTGAGAGTTGTTTGGAGTGGAGCGGCCGGTGAAAGCTTAACTTGGGAGCTTGAAAGTAAGATGCTGGAGTGATATCCAGAGTTGTTTAATCGAGGTAAGATTTTCGAGGACGAAAATCCTTTAAGTGGGGGAGAGTTGTAACGCCCACTTTGATTATTTTATTATTTTATTAGAATATATAGTATATTATATGATTTTGGTGATGTTTGTGACGTATGAGACTATGTTGTGATGTGATGCTTATTTTATTGTTTAATAAAATAAGATATGTGATGTTAATATATATATATATATATATATATATATATATATATATTTATATGAAAATAAAGATGTGCTATAATAACAATAATTTTGAGAGGTGGGGTTGTTTTTATAATAAGATAGAGTTTTGGGGATAAGTGAGATTAGAAAGAGGTATAAGAAGGAAATTAGGTTTAGAGAAAGAGTCAGTACGTATTACAGACTTTTGCAAAAAGGGAGAAAAGTGGCCAGAGAAGAGGAAACCCGAATTCTGCAAACTTACAAGGTAAGGGTGAGCCTAGCTTCGATTATATTAACATGTCATTCATTGTTTATGATTAACTAAGGGATTGGGAAGAGTTTTGAGAGAGTTCTTAAGTTAGGGTTAAATGGATTGTTGATGAATTGATGTGAGAATGATGCAATTGGCTGTAAAAACGTGCTACAGACCCTAGGTTAATCACTAGGATCATAATTCTGAAGGATTAGAGGCATAACATGAGAGATTGGATGAGTTTTGACGAGAGATTGAGCGAACCCGTACCCTGTTCTGCGATAGCTTGCCGTGGCGAGCAGACCTAATCGCCGCGGCGAGCAGAACGGCATCGCTCACGAGGCGAGCAAAACCACTCGCCGCAGCGAGTAGCAGAATGTAGTGCTCGCGAGGCGAGCAAACTAGCTCGCCGTGGCGAGCGACCTATAATGTGCGCGAGGCGAGCAGAACCACTTGCCGCAGCGAGAAGTAACAGAATGTTAGGTAGCAACTCGCGAGGCGAGCAGAACCACTCGCCATAGCGAGCAATGTGGTCTCAGACCACTATAACTTGAGTTTTGCAATTCTGTTTTGAGCGAGGCTTTAAGGGTAGACCTTTGGATAGTATTAGAGATGTTTTATGACCTAAATTACAATCTGTAGTGATGCTTTAAGATGATTTTAATTGTTGGCGTTAATCCATGATTATATGCTTATTAAGTGAGTTATATGAATGATGTTTAAATGATATTTGCGACGATGATTATGTGCTGTGAATATGTGCTAATGTGCTGAGCTGCTGCCATGTACCGTTATAATTGCATGTGTCGGTCAAGTGTCGTAAATGATGTTAAGATGTTGTGTTAACTTGTTTAAGTATAAAGAGTCGAGTTCATGCATTTGCATAATTTGAGACGGTGGAGCTTTTGCTCAAAGCGACGGTGGAACATTTGCTCAAAGCGACGGTGAAGCTTATTCAAGCTTGAATATTGGTACCACATGCATGATGTTTAAGATGTTAGAGTTGCATTTGTCGAGTCTTGTGTCCAAGACGTTATGAGATGATTTGTTATGTGAAGATGTTTTAAGATGATTTGTTATATATAGATGTTCGAGATGTCTCTGTTGTATGTGATAATTGTTGTTGTTGTTAAGCATGAATGTTTGAATTATATGTTAATATAATTGTTGTGAATCTCACCCCCTTCTATTGGAATTGCCGCCTTGTGGGCAAGTGCAGGTGACCAAGCATAGGTTCGACGATGTGAGTGGTCCTTGTGGTGTCGTAGGAAATGCTCTGATATGTAACGGGATGGGGTTTTATTGAATTATATTCCTTTATGTATCATGTTGAACTAAATATGACGTTACAAACTATTTTTGAATTATGATTCCACTGCTACGTTTGAATATTGATGAGTATAAATTATTATTCATTTTGTTTAAAGTTTTTGTGAAATGTGACATCCTGAATATTGCGATATACTCTGATTTATATATGAATTTTTATACTTGGGATTTCGGGGTGTTACACAAACAGGCTTGGCAGCATGATAGTACCCTACAAAGCAATGCCATACGTAAACAAATAAGAAATAAACTGTATATATGGATAGGACGTAACTGAACACAAAACTCACCTGCTCAAAATCAAACTCAACCAAATAGGTTATGTACTTGACCCTCAAGTGATTAACAACGCTCTCTAGCTCGCCAACAAGATTGGGATTAAGAGGTCCTGGACGGAAAAAACGTTAACATTATAATATGGACGATAAAAACTATATATTCGTAAATGAAATTAAGTGCAAACAACGTTTGTGTGCTTCACATTGGTTCATTACCCGTCAAAGCATGGTATGCGAGGAGAGGGATGGGATTGTTACTCCCCATATTATATTTCGCGCAAGAATGTAGAAGAGGAAGTGTGAATGAAAGTGTTGTGATAACATACTGTTAAATAGGGAGCTCTAATGGGAGATAATAGGGGATGTGCTGCATTGGAACCACAAAATAAATGAATGTTGCATGTAATATGAAAGGACATTAATAAACGTCTGTGTGTGGAGGCATTTTGAGGGGAAATTTGAATTTGAATTTTGAATTGTAGTCATTATTACACATAGCCATTAGTGTTAGTAGGTTAATTAATTAGTTTGTCTATCTTTAAAAATAGTTGGCGCCATAAAATGAAGGATTAGAGTTAATTGTGATTGTATGCAAATGTACCTTAGGATTAGAAATAAGGGATAAAGTGGAAGAGTGTAAATGTAAGTTATTTGTGTGTCCATAAAGAGAAAAAAAAGATGAATAAGAGTTATGTTTTGGAACTTATGTACTACTATTTCATACAATGGGGAGAAGATAAATTAAACATGAATAAATGTTATATTGAATAATATCAAACTTAAAATCTTGCGCTGGTTAATATACCTTAATAATTTGATCTATCAAATCTGATGCAGATATACCCAAAATGGAAGCACAATCCATATCCCTGAACACAGATTTGACCTTATCAGACTGATGGACAACTTGTACCTTAACCTTGCATCTGCAATTTCGCGATTAATTATATGTTGTTAGTTATAAGATCACTTATTTCTAAAGCTTATTAGTTTTGCTTTAACTAAACCTAAATTTTCCCTCCTTAACAATTTAACCTAGCTTACATGAGAAGCTTTTACACGTGTATTAAGTTGCTATAGGCTAACTCTATTTTTATGCCTTAATTATCTCATCAATAACTAAACCTAGATTCCACTACAAGCTTTTGCACGTTCCAACCTTGTTGTCTTTCTGCCTTCTTATTTTAAATATACATACAGAGGTTGAGATGCTTACCATTCCATAGCGTTTCATGATTTCCAAAATTTGCTTTTCCTCTTCCATAGCACACAAGCAATCTGTTTTTTTTTTTTTGCCTTTCCTCTTTTTTAGGCATCGGTTTCATTTTTCCTCTTTTTTAGGCTTACCATCGGTTTCATTTTCATATAATAAATGACATAATTAAATCGCAGCTTTGAAGCAATATTGATCAGACTTCCAACGTTTCAAAACTTTCCCTTCTTGATATAAATATGTGGCCTTCATGCTTGATAAAGACTCAACATCATTTCTTCTTCCATTATTCTATCATTCATTCACGCAATGGAAGGTCGTGTTATTGAAACCCTGTTGTCCTATCACTGCTTGACAGGTGTTGCAATTACTTTCCTGTAGTTTTTGTACACTTTTTCTTTCTTGATAAAATTGTATTCTTTCATAGTTTTGTTGTTATCATTAATCAATATATGCATGTATGATCTTAATCAATATATGAATATACTTTTAAGCTATTTCGTCACCAATCATTCTTGAATTTACTGCTATATACGCATGTATCTCTTTTCAAACATGCGTCTGGATTTAAATAGCAGCCTTAATCATATAGTTTAAGCAGAGATCTCTTATTTGAAATATAGATTAAGAAGAAAACTCTATTTTAAATAGCACTTGATATATAGCACTTGACAATACTTATTTAAGTTTGCTATTAATTTAAGTTTATATGTAGAAATTTTATTGATGTGTATTCAGCAAGATGGAAATAATAGTTGCAACTTCAGTTGTTTTGTACTGATCCGTATGTTATGGTTTAAATTGTGTGGATTTCAGTTGCAAACTCAGTTATATTCCTTAAGACTTAAACTCTTATTTAAATAGAACTTGAGTTTAAATAGAACTTGAGTTGTTGTTTACTTGATCTCTATGTTAGCAAATTCCCATTAATTTAAGTTTGTATGCAGAAATTGAATTGATGTGTATTCAGCAAAATGGAAATAAGTATTTCTCTTTTCTATAAACATGGTTTGACTTATTTGTCCTATCACAGGTGTTGTAGTTTTTTTCCTCGCAATTATGATGTCTGTTTTCGCTATCTTTTCCTATTTTTTAAAACTTTATCATGTTGTAGGTCCTTTGGTCCATAATCCTGATTCATCCTTTGAAAGGGCTGTCAACAAGTTCTGAGTGAAGTTTAGGGCATACATAGTCGAGTATGATGTTGAGGATGTAAGGATGATTTTGTCTGGCATGTATTTTTTTTTTGGTTTAGTGTTGTTATTTGTAATGATTCTAATTGTTTTTGTCGTTGAATCAGGGAGCTATTATGATACCTAACATGTTCACGAATGACTTTGGGGACCAAGTTCAACGATTTGCAACTTTGATTGATACAAAGAGCAATCAGTTCGAGGTATTTGGGGACCATGTTCACGTATGACTAATTCTTTTTTAATTTATTTTAATTTTTTTTTGGTGTATATTATATTTGGAAATTACCATTTTTTTTTAGATTTCAAATCCCTCTAAATTGATTGCAGAACTGATGGTTACTTACACATAGTATTGTTCTTATTATTTATATGTGGAAGCTTGAGATGAATATGTTCTTGATCACAATTTTTTTTCCTCATGAGTTAATCACATTGTAAGTCATTTTACCTAGGTATGTTGAGTTCATTTTTAATTGACATATAGTCTATGGTACACGTTTCTTTTTTGCTCTTTGATCCTCATATTGCAGCTTTGAAAATTAGCTTGAAATCACTAAGTGACCTTAAATTAAGCACAGTTTTGGCTGTGTTGGTGATTCTAACAAGGTTAAGGAGCACAAAAGTCTTCAATCTTTTATCATTCATGGAAACATCGAGGTGTAATTTTGGGTTCCATTAGACCAACCTCTGATGCTGGTTACTACAAAATTTAAGTTTAAGAAAGTATTGTAATCATGTTTAACATTATGAAGATATTTGTATAGGTAGTCTAAGCTCAATTAAGAAAAAAAAACTCTTTGTTGGCGTCTGGTGTTACTTTTCTTTTGTAACCCACAATGATATTCAACTCCTTTTGTATTTATTTTAAGCATTTTTAATACTTTTATTACTCAAAGGAAATGATAAATAGTGCCCTTTGGGTATGTTTAGGACAACCATTGATTTCCATCATTCTACCGGCTTGCAATTTAATTTGTAAATTGTTATACAAATTTGTTTTCCATTATTTTTAATGACAATTGTTTTCTTGAATAGATTGATTTTTAGAACCAAATGATTTAGAGAATTGAAAGTGTGACAACTATCTGTCTTCTAAAAGTTATTGAAATTGAGTTAAATTAGTGGGTTAAAAAGATTGTTCACTATTAATTTATGTAAGGATTTAAAGTGACTGATAAAAAAATGTAAGGATTTAACTTACTTTTAAATGTTTAAAAAAAAAAAGTAACTTCAAAAATTTATAGACAGATGAATGTTGGAAATTTCATGTTTGTATAGGATGACAAGATGCAAAATTTATATTAGAGTCATTTGAAGTTTTTTAAAGTGACCTGTAATGAGCTTAACCAAGTTTTTCATGATCTAAAGAGTCAAAAGATCAAAAGAAATAATATTATTATCATTGTTTTTGCCCAAAGAAAACATTTAAATTATGTGGTTATGCTAAAGGAATAAATCTATCGAGTTAAACTGAGTTGCTCATGATCTTTAAACAAATCAAACTCTAGACAAAAAAATGTTCATATCGAACTTGGATCAAATTTTGAGCAGTATCAATTCCTATTGAATCGAGTCATGCTCAGAAGAGTTCGACTCATTTCTAGTCTTGCGTCCATTATACTTTGATATAAATTTAATGAATGAACTTATCACACGGGTCAAAAGTCTAGTGGGTATTAGTAATAGTTACGTTAAGGCATTTTATGTATTGATGAGTGCAAGCGTTGACTACAATGTCATTTTTGTTGACCTTGAAGTTTTCCATTTCATTTCATGGGTTTTGTTATACTCATGCACATTTTTCCCTCTAAAAGGCATTCCTAGGGACATTAAGCTGAATCATATGACTCTGCATGCATATACATAAAGTAGGTGATATAAGATGTTTTTCCCCCATTTCTAACTCATTTAAAGACTCACACTCACGCTACGAAGGAAAAACTTGAAAAGGGACGTGCAAGCTAAAATCAGTAAGCTAACAATCAAAAACCATGTTTAAACCAATATTTAGATTAAAAAAAAAAACATGTTTAAATCTCTCGAAAAAATAATACATGCTTAAACCAATATGTGATTGGTACTGGTACAAACAAGGTTTTAAATACGGGTCCGTTACCGCCAAAACGGCCGCAACAAAAAGGTAAAGGTGACCACCGATACCGTTTTTACCTGTTTTCAGGATGAGATGAAAAATCACATCGAAAAGGCCATTACGACAGTGACAAATAGCCGATACAACCGTAAAACTCCGTTACGAATACGACACACCATTACGGAAACCAAAAAACAACAACGTTTTTAAAGAAAAATAGATAATGAGAGTGTGTGATGAACCAATAGTATCTCATATTCCTTTCATAGCCTATTTTCATGTTGTATATTGTTGTAATGTTGTAATAATAGTTCAATTTAAGTTATTATATATTATATGATAGAATAAATGACTAAATAATATTTGTGCATTGTTATGATTAATTCACACCGCGACGACCGCAACCTATAATGCAACAAATCGCGACAACCTTAACGCGACCGTTACTTAACAGCTTAAGTACAAACAACATGCAAATAATCATAACCGTTTTATAGCTAAAGACTGGCTAGAATCAAAATCAATTTTAAGAACCTGATATGAATGCCTTACAAGAGCTCAAGAACAATTTCATGATACGGATTTTCAAAAATCAAAATTGTTTTTAGAAATTTAAAAATTATTATTTAATTCATCACATATTAAAAAATTCTAAATTGTAAAGATATTCTTCATAATGTTTTAAACATGTCAAAAAAAAAAATTCAAAAATTTAAAAATAAACTAAGCAACTTAGAAATTCTGAAAAACAACGAAACTAGACTTGTGTGCAAGTAACGGCCACTTGTCACTCTCTGAGGTTAGATTGATTACAAGATTAAATGGATTATACAATCTTAGCTTTGATTATAAATTATAATAGTTAAGACAACTAAATCTAACCTATAACAAATTGCTTTAATTATAAAAATCTGTTTAACATCTATCTTCAGTGGATTAAATAGAAAACAGAATTGGTATAAATAAATTGATCAATGATACATTAAAAACATAAAACTTGTCATAACATGCTTAGGTTATCTTAGTTCCTTCCCTTACCGATGGTTTTCTACAGACAGACTATCACACTACCAGATCACCATCAGTTACTCACCGGACTATGCGAAAAACTAAATGAGAGAACTAGGCCAACCGGGACAAATGGTTCCGGCAAAATAAATGGAAATTCGTTGAAACTAGAAATCCTTAAAGCAGGCTGTCAAAAACTCATCATCCTACAACAGGAACTTGTTTGATTAAGCTAGACATCACTGGCAGGTCAGCCGATTGAAAGATAACGAAAAATATACATTGTCTGAAGATACCTCTGGTAATCGCAACCCATGATAGATTCGTAAGCTAGGAATCCACCAGTCTGCGTTAATGAAGTATATTGATGGTATCCCACCAAAGCTTTTGACAATCCAGACTAACAAGCAGAACACTACAACAAAGAAGCAAATGCACTCTCCATCAAACCTTCAAAATTCTTGTTCCGAGGAATTTGCTGATATGCAATAAATTCTAAAGCTCTTCTTATACCCAGATTCCTGATAAACAACACAAAAATCAACATTACCGCATCACACCATGAAAAGAAAACAATTCCATTCCAGTCCTGAAAAATTATTCAAGGAAAACCCTTAAATACCACAACCTATACCATCCCATATTACATCGATAGGCTAACTTTGCTTTAAAAACCAGCAGAACTTCTTAATCTCGAATAGCTTTCGCTGTCCCATCCCCCTATGAGAGACACATGGAACTAAAGGAATCAAGAAAACTAAATCAGACAAACATGATGAATTCGTATTTAGAGTGGAGATAAATGAAAATATACCGATAGTCAGAAGTAAGTCACATCCAATTGCAAATTGGTGCAACAACATAAATTGGTGACAAAGATATATATAGATTTGGGGTAGAATATTCTTATTCTCATATATCACAAATTGCAAGAAAAAATGGCAGATTTCGAGAACAAATAAATTTCAAACCAAGCGGTCCAGAATTCCACAACCTCAGCGTAGTCTTATCACAAGGGTAAATAGATAGTATTTTAACCTTTGGCTTGCACACACCACAGCACATCACATATTCATAGCAGAGATGACCAAATTTAGCATTGAACACAACCGGCAGAAAAACAGGAGCAATTCCTATCCAATTTCATAGATCTTGTACTCTATGTAACAACAATTTATGCTTCCACCTAATACCTGAGGAATCTTTAGCCACAGTACAGAGGACAAACAACACGTAACTAAACTGTCCAAAACCTTAGGCAGGGTCTCTCCAGCATCTAAAATGGTAAACTGTATTGAGACTCGAGTTACGGATAGAGAAACACATATAAACTCAACACTAGAAGAAATATGTATTACATAAAAATGACCAATTTATCCTAAAAATGGAATGGGGAGTATATGATAACCTCATCCTAAGCTCTTACAAAGCAATCGAGAAGCTTCTGTTTGATAATAGAGGAATCCTTGCGCCACTGTAAGGAAGATGATACAGTTGGAGGAGTATACATCATAAATAAATAAAATAAGAACGTAGATAACAAACATACAAGAATATCATTAATCCCCATCGAACACACCATCAAAACTAACAGAACCTGATCAAGATGTCCATCCTAGGAAGGGAAGAGTTGCCTCCAAAACCATTGGGTAAAACTTAAGTTACCTACACGGAAACATAAAAACTTCAACACTAGAAATACATATAACTAGTAAATGACTAATTATAAACGAAAGGGAAATCTCTGGTAAATAACCGCACGCTAACTAGCTTCCACAAATGAATCGAGAAGCTTGGATGCTGAAATATAAAGAATTCTTAATTTCGGTACAAATATATAACACAGCCAACAAAGCATTTTGGTTCATGGGTCCTTGTTACACAAGATAAGTGGTACAAAGCAGCAAATTGATTGAGAAAGAAGGAAACATTTGTGGTACACCAAACCCATGTAACACAAACCCTGTCAACACCAGATGAAAATGTACAGAAAATTATGCTGCGACAAATAAATTATAAGAAAAAGAACTAAGAGAGAAACAATAGTAGCCTGATTCCTATATCAAGTTGAAGATCAGCAGCATAACAAAGAGAGGCCCCATCAAGCTATCCTAGCTTCCCTAGAATTGCATAAACTTTTGCACTGTCGCATATCGAAAACCCAATGTAGGACAAACGCTTGTAAGATGAAAGTAGTATTGATGGTAACAGCTTCTAAGGGTGAACTTCTCCATTGAACATCAATAAAAATCGGTAGAAAAGAAAGGAACCAAACAGAATGTTATTGTTTTTTAACACTACACTGCAACAAAACATCATATTTCAATTTTACGTGTATGAAAATAAAAGTCAGAACCAAATCAAACCTCGGAATCAAGAAGTCAGGAAAGAATCTGAATACAAAAGATGAATATCAAACAAGAGAAAATTAAAACGAGAAGGAATCGCTGTTCCCAAATAACCTTCCCAGCAACACGAGGAAATGAAAATTCAAGAAAAATATATGCTTTCAAAAGACTATAACAACTATTGAAAACTAAAAGATTTTAGAAGAGATCGCCAAATCAAAACTCAACGCTCCATGAGATTAAGAAAGAGCATATTATTCTGACAAACCACGCAGGCTCACAATTCAATTCTTAATTTCTTGCAATCAAATTCCAACAAATAAAAATATTAAATAATAAAATTAAAAATCGCAAATTTCTCCGGATAAGCAGATATCAGCTCACTGCAAAATGAATAAAAATGCATATATCATTTTTAACACCACAGCTCATCAAAAATCTATGCAAATAATCAAAAGAGAATTGGAATAACGGTAACTAAAACCCAAACAACTCATCCAAAGCATGTAAGTACAGCAACCTCTCCAAGATCGAGCCCAGCAAATTGCAGTGTGATTGAGAAAGAAGAGACTTCTCTGGCACTAAACATGTAACAATTACCCCGTGAACACCAAATGACACATATACAAAAATGTCAGGCCAAGACACATAACTAGAAAAATCCAAGAAAAAGAAACAGGAGTAGCATCGTTCTCCAAACCAAGTCACTGATCAGCAGAACATAATTACAAAGACATCCCAACATAACCTTAATTTCTCCAGAATCTTGAATTAGAAGAGGAAGATAGAACCAGAAGAAGTCGTAGGTTTATGAAGATCCGCTCTCATACTAATGAAGATATCTTGAAAATGAAAAGATCTTAATAGATTTCACCAAATCACAGCGCTTGGCTCCACGCATGAAGAAGGTTATTAATTTGACAAATTACGCTGCAGAAAACATACTCAAACTTCAATTCTTATGACAAGCAATCAAGGACCAAAAACAAAATAATGAAGAAATTTATCTAGTTGTTCTCCTTGTCCTTCCATCATATATAACTGATAAAGCTCACTGAAAATTAAACCACAAGAGTTATACAAATAGTTCTCGATTAAAATTTAACTTGCATGTCCTGCAATCAAAGCCCAGAAAATGTATCTACTGATATACAGAATGCATGTCTTGCAATCGAAGCCTGGAAAATGTATCTGCTGATATACAGAATGAAAGATCAACTTGTTCAAAAAAAAAAAAAAACACATTATAGATCAAACAAGAGGGATATAGATAGAACCAGAAGAAATCATGAGTTCACATTCTCCCAAAACACCAGAGTAAATTAAAAAAACAAGAGCTCTAAAAATGACAGAAATTTCAAAACGAAAAAGAAATTAATATACATCACCATATGAAGCATGTTATCCGTTGACAAACCACGCTGCAGGAATAAACGTTTCAAAACCTAGAAATTAGAATAGTAGAACAAGCTATTAAAGAAATTTAATTTATCTATCTGCAGCTGTGTTCTTGTTCTTGTATGATATATCAAGATGTTCAAGACTTCAAGGATTGCTGCAAAACGAATTATCGCATCAAGTTTTGCAAAAATATTATCATTTTATGATACAAAATTGATAAACCAGGCTGCAGAAAAACCATGTTCACAGTTCAGCCCTCTCATAGTTAAAGCTCAAAATTGAGAATAGGAAATAATGAATCAATGAAGAAATTCAATTTATCTATCTGAAGCCGCTCTCCATTCTTATGTTGTGCCAAGAATCGCAAAATATTTTGGATTTCCAGACTTCAGCTCGCTGCAAAACGGATAAACGCATATCTCGATTATCCAATTTTGAAGAACTACATCCAGTAATCCGAAAATAAACAAATAATTATTGAAAACCGATCCATGAACTCCTTGATAGCAGCAGACCAAAGACCCCAGAGAAATCATGTACTCATTCTTGTATGCTTCCTACTCACATTCCTGATACAAAAACATAAAAACAGCAACTCTAGCAGAGCACAAATACAGATGTAAGAAAAAAATTACCAGTTTTATGCATCCCAAGGTTGAACAAAGAGTAAGAGGTATGATCAGATTTATCCCAAGGCTGAACAGAAAGAAAGTGAAGCTCTCTGTATGCCACAGACTTGAGGCTTACTGAAGTTCCTAAATCGAATTAATCCTAGAAACAGTCGAATATGTATATCAAATCAGGTATCCTTATTAATAGTTGACAGAAGATAAGTAGTGCATAAAACAAAGGTACTCATCTCCCTAAGTTCAGACCACCAGATTAATCCTTGCAAACAGTCGAAAACTTATATCAAATCACATATCATTTTTAATTAGTTGACAGAAGATTAGTAGAAACCAATTTCTCCATTTCAGAAGGAAAACTACGCCATGCCAAACACTTGTAGAGAAAACCAACAAAAAGAAGGAAGATAGTTTAATTCTCCAAACCAAGCCACTGTTCGACATTCAAGTTAGAAAGAGTAAATAACAAATAAACAAATATATGCTCTCATTATCGATAAAGAAATTTTGAAAAAGAAAAGATTTTAATAGATATCACCAAATCAAAACGCTAGGCTCCATGCTACAAAGAAGTCAGTAGTTTGACAACTTGTTCTGCAAAAAAATTGTTCAAAATTCATTTATCTATAGTATGCCTTCCAATCAAAAGCTCAGAAATTAAAATAATGAAGGCCTCATCGAAAAAAAATAATTTATCTATACGGAACTGTTCTACTTTCTTGTCCGTTACATTCTACTTCCCAGCTCACTGTTATCATACGAAGAATTATATTGAAAATTTACAAAAATAATTCTTTATAACCAATGGTAAAAAAAGATTCTGGAAAAGTATGATGGTGTGAAAGATATGCTTCTCATGAGGAAATATTGAAAGAAAAGAATTTAGTAGCAATCACCATAACAATACTCGAGGCTGCAGAAAAACCATGGGAGGAAATTATTTTGACAAACCAGGCTGCAGAAAAACCATGTTCACAGTTCAATTTGTCTCATAGTTAAAGCTCAAAATTGAAAATAATAAATAATGAGTCATTGAAAAAATTAAATTTATATCTGAAGCCGCTCTCCGCTCGTATATGTTGTGTCAGCAATCGCAAAACGATCTGGACTTCCAGACTTGAACGAAGAGTAAGAGATATGACCAGATTTATCCCAAGGCTGAACGAAGAGTAACACCCACACAAAAACTCAAAGGAACTGACAAAAGTGGATGTGGATTCTGAAACAAAGACTGCAGGAAGATGATGATTCATTGGAACAAATTGCCATCTAATTTGAAAGATCGTCATGTAACCATAAGAAAGAGACAATTTAGCTTTCTCCTAATACAGAGAAGTCCCTACGAAACATAATGAAGAGGATATCTTTTAAGGAGGATTATCATATGAAAGTAGGTGCTGATTGTCAAAGATTGAAATATAAAGAATCTCGATAGAGATGACCAAATTATAGCCTGCAAAAATAAGTAGTACAAAGGACAGAGGCACTCATCTCCACCAATTTCTCCCCAAATTACTAATTAGTGGTACACCAAACCTATGTAACAGTGAACAACAGATGATTCATGTTCATAAACACTACACTGTTACAAACAGAAGGAAGATAGTCTAAATATTCAAACAATCAGATCATCACAATAAGAACTGCAAACGTCAAGATACCGAATAATCATATGTACACAGATTATTGCTCTTGCAACACCAGAGTAACGAATCAAGAAATATTCATACCCTGAGTAGTTAAAGAAATATTGAAAGCAAAAAGAATATAATAGATATCTCCAAATAAAAACGCTAGACTCTATGCTGCGAAGAAAGTTATTAGCTTGACAGACAGTGCTGCAGAAAAACATGTTGAAAATTCAATTTGTATGCCTTGCAATCACAGGCCAGAATTTAAAATAATAAAGGACTCACTGAAGAAAAATCATTTATCTATCAGACGTTGTTCCCCGTTCTTGTCCGTTAAATCAAGTGTTCTAGATATCAAGAATTCCCTGCTCGCAGTACAACAGATACACGAATCTTCGATTATCAAATGACAAAAGTTACTTTGAAAAATAACACAGATTGAAAAGATTATCAAATGAAGAAAGTTACTTTGAAAAATAACACAGATTGAATAGATGAATTTTCTAGAGATCACCAGGAAAATATTCAAGGCTCCATACTCTGAAGGAGGTTATTATTTAGACAAACCAGGCTGCAGAAAAAGTATGTTCACAGTTCAATTCATCTCATGATCAAAAGCTTAAAATTGAAAACAATGAAGTACGAATCATTGAAAAAATTAGATTTATCTATGTGAAGCCATTCTCCGTTCATATCCGTTGTGTAAAGAATCGCAAAATGTTGTAGTTTTTCAAAATTCTGCTTTCTGTAAAATGGTTAAACACGTATCTCGATTATCTAATTATGAAGAACTAAAACTAATAGTTTGAAAATGAATATATAATTATTGAAAAAACGATCCATAAAAGAAGAGTAGAGAGAACTGTGAAATTCATGACATCTACAATCCAAAAAAGCATATCAAACGCCAATCCATAATGATCTCCTTGATAGAAGCAAATCGAAGACCCAAGCAAAAAGATAAACTCCAAACTCACATTCCTGATACAAAACATAAAAACTGCAACACTAGCAGGGCACACCTATCCCATCCCAAAATACAAATCCACATGTAAGAAAAAAAACAACCAGTTTTGTTTATCCCAGGTTGAACGAAGAATAAGAGGTATAACCAGCTTTATGCCAGGTCTAAACAGAAGTAAGAAAAACTAAATGTCGGATAACGTTAAGGCAGTCCCAATTTCTCCAGAATTATGCAAACTATCACACTCAGATTACATAAAAAACCTCAATGTAAGGAATCAGTAGCATGATGGTGTAAGAAAACCTAAGGCTGAACTTCTCAGATATTACCATCCCTCCTTGCACATCAATAACCTAACCTCTCGCGTCTAACATAAAATATATGAATAAAATGAAAATGATTCAGTCTGTATGCTTGATCAGGTTACCCTGAAATGAAGTGTTTCGAAATAAACCTGTATTTTTCAAGGCACGTTACACTGCAGAAAACAGGTATATGTTTCAATTCACAATACATTCAAGGGTAATAATCATGTATGAGGTTTCACAAAACATTACAAGGGTAGTTGAGAAATTTTAAGGAATTTAGAATTCTAGGCAATTCAAATGATTCAATTCAATTACTTTCATTTCTCAATATTCTTGTTTGGATGGAGTGATAAAAAATTTCATGTCGTAATTGTTGGGCAACTTTTATAAATTTGAATTTTTTTGGGCCAAATTTGAAAATTAAAATTTGAGGTCAATTTATAAATTTCAAAGATTTTGAGAGTTCAAATTATAATTTTTATAAAATTTGAGGGGTCAATCTGCAATTTTTTTGAAATTTATTGGGGTCAAATTGAAATTTTTGGTTTTGAAAAAGTATAACAATAAAGAAATTTGTCACAAAAGAAGAATTAGAAGAACAGTCACTTGAAACTCTAACAAACTCAATAATCTGATCATCAAATAAGAAGGGAAGATTAAAGACTGAAACAAACAGTAAACAAATCAAATTAACCTCGGAATCAATTAGGCTAAATAATCAACCAGAAAAATCACTTCTCCTGCAACAAAGAGTGATAACAAATAATGAAATGTATGATGTCGATAAAGGAAATTTTAAAAATGAAAAGAATTTAAGAGATCACCAAATTAAAATGCTAGACTCCATGCCATGAAACAGGTTATTAGTGTGACAAACGATGCTGCAGGAAAACATGTTCAAAATTCAATTCATATAACTTGCAATTGAAGCCCAAAAGTAAAATAATAAAGAACAGATCATTGAATAAATTTGATTTTTATCTATCTAGAGATGTTATTCTTGTCCGGTGTATAAAAACGTGCTAGAATTATATCAGAAATTATACAACCAACTTCTGAATCAAGAATATGTTGACCTCAGCTGCAAATTTAAATCATGGACTATTTGTTCTCAAAATCAATAAAGTTTAAACAAAATGGATTTACTAATATTACCAATCAAATTTTGAGGTTCTATGCTAAGATGGAAGTGCCAGGGTGAAAACGAAAGTTCCTGATACAATTTTTCTGTTTCGCATTAAAGTTAATATAGAACAATCACCAAGACTGGAACATCACAAACATGAAACCAGAAAGGAAAAATGAATACGAAACATTAAGATCAGAGCGGAAGAAAGATAGAAGAAAGATAGAACCAGAAGAAATTGTGTTTTCGTAGATTATTTCTCCTGAAACACCAAAGAGATCACCAAATCAAAAACTATACACTGATTTAATACACTTGTTCAAAAAAAACATTAACTGATTTAATACATAAAGAAAAAACAAAGAAATTTTGACAACAAAAATAATCTTTAACAAATCCATGCTTAGTGACAAACCACCAGTTCACCACGCTGCAGAATAATTAAGAACATGTTCAAAATTCAATTTGTATTCCTTCCAATAAAATTAAAATATAAAGACATTTTATGTATTGAAGAAATTTTATGTATTTCTTCCAACTTATTGGAGCTGTTCTTGTCAACTGTATCAAGACATTTCGCTGCAAAACGATAAAGGATATCTCGATTAATAAATGAAGAATCAATTATATATAAAAATTTAAGAAAGTAAAAAAATTCTTGATAACCAATGTAAAAGAAGGGACAAGGAAAGTGTGATTGTGTGAAATTCTTGATTTTTGACATCTACATTCTATTAAAAAGTATATCCTAACGATCTCCTTAATAGCAAACCCTGAAATTAATCAATCACGGAGCAACCAAACAAGAAACTAGAACACCAATAAAAAATTGCATACTCGGAATGGGAAAAGAAAGATCTAACCAAAAATTTACTAGATATCACCAAATCAAATCTCGAGGCCAACCATGCTGCAGAAAACATGTTCACATATCAATTCTGATGTCCTTCGAATCAAAGCCAAGAAATAAAAACACTAAAGAACGAATCATTGAATAAATATGTTTTCATTGTTACACTTAATAATACAGAGAGTGGTTACCAAAAGGATTTAATTCAACATTCCACCAGGGATGATTATGATGTATCCAGTTTCGCAAAACATTACCATTTTCTGAGACTCAATTGGAAACATCCAAAACAGAAACTTCATATCAGAACTCCAGCTAGGTTTCCAAGTTTCGCAGAATATTACTATTAACAATTACTCGAATAGCAATATATTAAATGCAAAACAACATCGGTCTACGAAGAATAATCGTTGTTGTAACAGAGTAATTAGAGAATAATCAATTGGAACCCAAACAAACTGAACAAACAAATCATTAAAATAAGAAATGCAAACATCAAGAAACAAGAACACACCACATGAGGATCAAACAAGAGAATGATAGATTGAATCATAAGAAATCGTATGTTCACAGATTATTGCTCCTGCAACACCAGAGAGTAACGAATCAAGAAATATTCATACTCTCGGAGTAATTAAAGAAATATTGAACTTTACATGTGAAAAACGTAAATGTAAGAAAACAATAGTTTGAACTTTTCTCCAGATTTGTGTAAACTTAAGTTACAGGTCAGAAACCTAAATGTAAGATAACAGTAGTATTAAGCAGTCAGCAAACCGTAAGGTTGAACTTTTCAATCTAATAGAGAGTAAAACAAGAAGACTGAATGATAAACATTAAAGATAATGAACTCATCTCTCACCCCACATCAACAGACTTATCTCTCGCGTGTAACACCCAAGTGACAAAAAGGAGTAAATCAAAATGACTGGACAGTAGAACTTTAAAGAGAATTAATAAGGTGAAAACAATTCACAACCAAGTAAGAGTGTATCAAAATAAACCTGATTGCTTGATGCTACACAGAACAGTTTCAAAACACACTGCAGAAAACAGTAAATGTTTCAATTCACAGTTTAGTCTGATAATCATGTAGTTTCACAAAACATTACTACCATCATCTGATACTCAATCAACATCTCAAGCAAAAATTCACATATGAACTCGAGGCTCCATGCTATGAAAAAATAACGTTATTAGTTACGAGGTTTTTTTTTTGCCAATGGATAATGGTTAAAATTCATAAAGTTTCAGGATATTTTGTCAATTCAAGTGTAACTCGAGGTGTAACAAGAAAAAACCAAAACCTGTTTGTTGTGGAACTAATAAAGACAGCAGCTAAATATTTTCCTTTGATTGTGAAAAATCTATGTTATAATTGCTAGTTTTAATTATTATTCAAAATTACAAAGATATAATTGTAATAATTAACACTACACTGTTACATGGTGAATATTATCTCTATTGTTATTGCCGAAAAGAAGTTTAAATCTAACCTTACTGAAGTTTTAATATCATGTGTAATTTCCAATAGAAAATTATCAAAGTGATCTGGTACACGGGCAAATCTAGATCAGACGGTGTTAATTCAAAAATTTATTACATTGCACGTTTCACGTTGATAAAAGTTATCACAAATGATTTCCAATAAAAAATGATAAAAGTGATCTGGTACAAAATTGATCATTAGATTATCAGAAGAGAATTGAAAATAACAAAATTGATCATTAGAACATTCCTAAGCTAGAAGCAGGCCTGACTTATGCACTAAGGAGAAACAATAACTCCGTGCACTTAGTTAAGCAAAGAGATATATTCCATTATTGTGGTTGTTCTTAATAGTAAGAAATAGCTGGTTTTTGTCCAAAAGCTGAATACAAGGGTCTATCATCATGTTCAACACAAGCATTTAACAATCCACTACATTTGCAAACCGAGATAAAATACAAAGAACCAATCCTAGAGCACAGAGGATGTATAACCAAGTAGAAATCACCTTGAAGCCGGTGCACTCAGAAATATCCACTTAGAAGAACCGATTTATTGTTATGCACATCATCAAATTATAAAGGCTATAGAAAAGCTTCCCAAATAAAGACCGCCATCAGGCTCCCAAGCTGTCCAAAACAGATTGCAGGTCAAACCATAAGGGAATATCTACTTCACTGACAAAGCTACAAATTTGGGACATAAGATTCTTATTCTTATATAACTAAAAAGACGGCAGACTACCAGAACATAACTAAGCTGTCTAGAATTTCATATCCTCGTCCTGGGCAAAATCATGTACTCTAGAATCTTGTATGCTTCAATATTCATGCTCCTGATGGTAAAAACACATATATCCAACACAAGCATATGAGACATATCAAAGGAAAAATATCCCTAATGCCGAACATATACATACAAATATGTAAAAAATTACTGATCTATCACACGGCTGAATGGATAGTATGTAAACCTCCAGTTTCCACATGTCACAGCACACCACATTTCATAGTTCGTCTCCCCTGTAACACCCACACACAATTCAAAAGAACTGAAAAAAGATGCCAGGTATCGAACAAACTAAGATGTCGAGTTTTCATAGCAGAGATGGCCACCAAATTCAAGCCTGCAGAAGAACCAGAACAAATTTCTATCCAATTTGCAAGATGTTGTACTCTCTATGACACGGCAATTTAAGCTTCCACCTAATACCGGGGTGTCCTTGGGCCACTGTAACGAAGATAATAACATTTTATGCTAAACCACCTACTAAACTCAACTTACCCATACAGAAACATACAAACTTCTATGGCAGAAATACACATAACTTAAAATGATCAATTATATCCCAAAATTGAAGGGAAATCTGTTATAACCTCACCCTAAAGCTTCAGCAAAGAATCCTTATTCTGAAAGGACTATACTGAACGTAAAGACTCCATACTGAAAATACATAACACAGCAAGCAAAACATTATGGTTCATATGTCCTTGTTGATTTGTTCACAAAAATTAAGTAGTACAAAGCCGTAAAGATACTCAACTTCAATTTCTCCGAACCCGTGCAACAACCCTGTCAACACCGGATGAAAATGTACAGGAAAATTACGTTGTAGGACAAAGAACCAAGAAGAGAAAAAGAACAGTAGCTTGATTATTCAAACCAAATCGCAGATCAACATGTTCGTAATATTAAGGTTAGCTGCAGCTTTAAAATCAAAGTACATCATGCGTCCCCTGTAACACAAGCTGAGAAAATTTCACAACAAAAAACCCCAGTTACAAACACAGTGAGTCGGGAAGGAACGAGAAAATTAATCCAGAAAAAAGATAAGGAAACTTGAAGAAATAATTCTCAAAGTAGACTGAAAATTCTGGTGCTCCATTTAGCTCCCCCCTAAACCAAGTCCTTGCTTCAATTGCAGAATCTGTGAGAAATACCCATTTTGGAGAGAAGATTCTTACTCTTATATATAATCACAAACGGCAGGAAAATAGAAAGGAATTATAGCGGAGGAATGAAAAAATCAACAAATTAAAGTGCCAAACCAGTCCAGAATTCATACACCCTTCATACTAACTCCTGCTACAGAACAACAAAAATTCCAACACTTGCAAGAAACCATCAGAGGACCCCACTTTCCCAAACCCACATAAAAACACCTAGAAAATTAACAGTTTTATCCCAAGGCTGAACAGAACCTCACTTCCTGCCACATTTACTCATGCAGAAAACTCAGAAACTGAAAAAGTGACTATCAAACAAAGATGGAAATATAAAGAAACTTGATAAAGATGACCAAATTATAGCCTAGCAACAATAAGGAGTATATGACACAGCCTGCAAAAGACGTTTTGATTCAGTGGAACCAATTTCCATTGAATGTACAAGATTGTCATGTAGCCATATTTTCATCATCATAATTTACAAATAACATTTAAAAAAACAAAACAATATAAGTTGATCATAGAAACAAGATACAGAGGTGGCTCTCATCTCCACCAATTTCTCCCCAAGTCAGATCGCCAAATTAATCCTAGCAAGAGTCAAAAAAATATATCAAATCATGTATCCTTGTTAATTAGTTGACAGAAGGTAAGTAGTACAGGGAGCAGAAGCACTCATCTCCACCAATTTCTCCCGAAGTTCAGATAGCAAAATTAATCCTAGCAAACAGTCGTAAATCAAATCACATATCCTTTTTAGTTAGTTGACATAAGACAAGTAAGTAGTACAAACTAGTTTCTCAATTTCAGAAGGAAACTTAACAAAGTGAAGTGTGATTGGAGACTTCTGTTGCACACCAAACCTATGTAACACTTAACCTGTGAACAACAGATGATTCATGTACAAAAACACTACACCATGGAAAAACAAATGGAAGATAGCTTAAATCTCCAAACCAAGCCGCTGTATGAACGGATAAGAACGAACACTTACGGCTAGACTTTTCACATATAATCACAACCCTCCTAGCACATAAAGGAATATATCGAGAAGACTGGACAATAAAATGAAATAAAAATGATTTACAATTTGTTTGCTTTAATCAGGTCACCGTAAAATGAAGAGTGCGAAAACAAACCTGTACACTTACTAATACAAAGACTGCTGTTATTTTAAGATACATTACACTGCAGAAAACAGGATTTAATTCACAATTCCACCAGGAATGATGTATCAAGTTTTTCAAAACATTACCATTTTCTGAGACTCAATTGGCAACCTCCATAACAGAAAATTCTTATCAGAACTCCAGTGGTGTTTCCAAGTTCCGCAAAACATTACCTTACCCATTACTCAAATAGCAATACCTAAAACGCATAACAACGTCTGTTGACGAATAATAAGATTTGTTGTAACAGAGAAATTAGAGAACAATCAATTATAACCCAAACAAACTAAACAATCAGATCATTAAAAAACTGCAAACATTAAGCTACCGAAGAATCAACCATAAAAGAACGAGGATCAAACAAGAGATTGTTCACAGATTATTGCTTCTCGGTAGTTAAAGAAATATTGAAAACAATAAGATTATGATAGATATCACCAAAAAAATACACTAGGCTCTATGCTGCGAAGAAAGTTATCAGTTTGACAAACCATGCTGCAGACAAAAATGTTCACAATTCAATTTGTATGCCTTGCAATCAAATCCCAGAAAAAAATTAAAATAATAAAAGACTCATTAAAGAAAAATCATTTATAACCATGCTGCAGACAAAAATGTTCACAATTCAATTTGTATGCCTTGCAATCAAATCCCAGAAAAAAATTAAAATAATAAAAGACTCATTAAAGAAAAATCATTTATCTATCAGGAGCCGTTCCCCGTTCTTGTCTGTTACATCAAGTCTCCTAGATTTCAACACTTCCCTGCTCACAGTACAACGGATAACGGATCTTCGATTATCAAAGAGATATATAAAAAAAAAGACGAATAGAAAGAAGAAGAAGAAAAAGAGTCAAGAAAAGCATGACAGTGTGAAATATATGCTCTCAACATTGAACGGATGAATTTACTAGATAGAGATCACCAGAAAAATACTCAAGGCTCCATACTCAGAAGGAGGTTCTTACTTAAACAAACCAAACTGCAAGAAAAGCATGTTCACAGTTCAATTCTACTTATAATCAAAAGCTTGAAATTAAAAACAATAAAGAATGAATCATTGAAGAAATTCAAATTATCTATTTGAAGCCATTCTCCATTCATATCTGTTGTGTCAATCGCAAAACGTTTATAGTTCTTCAAAATTCTGCCACTTGCTACAAATTAAACATATATCTCCATTATCTAATTATGAAGAACTAGAACCAATAGTTCGAAAATAAACATATTCTTGAAAAAACGATCCATAAGAGAAGAGTAGAGAGTACTGTGAAATTCTTGATATCTACATTCCAAAAAAGCATATTAAAACGCCATGCTGCAGGTTATTAGCGTGTCACAAACCATGCTGCAGGAAAATACGTTCAAAATTCAATTTGTATGTCTTGCATTTCCTTGCAATTGAATGCCAGAAATAAAAATAATGAAGAATGGTTCAATAAAGAAATTTGATATTTATCTATTTGGAGCTGTTGTTCTTTTCAGGTGTATAAAAACTTTCTACAATCTGAGGGTCAATAAGCAAGTCCCTAATGCTCACGTTGCTAGCAGAAGAACCCTAAAACAATAACCTCAAACTCCGAAATCAAGCGATCACTGAGCAAACCAACAGGTTAAGAAATCAAGAAACGATAGAATGTATGAACAAGAATTAACATACAAACTTCAGAATCATATCCTCTTGTGTAACACCATCAAGATATCAAAATCATATCCTCTAGTGTAACACCAAAAAGTAAATTAACAATTTAACAAATCAAGATACGTTTGTTCTTAGAATCAACAATGTAAGATTGAAACCAAAAAGGATTTACTAGAAATCACCAAATCAAAACTCGAGGCTCTATGTTGTGAAGGATATTATTGTTTTGACAAACCACGCTACAGTCTAAGGCAAAAAAAAAAAAACAAATAATCAATCAGATGAATCATGAAACTGAAAGTATCAACCAAAAATGAATAAGAATACAAAACATGAAGGTCAAACAATAGGAAGATAACCATAAGATATCATATGTTACAAAATTACTTTTCCTGCAACACCAAATAGGGTAAAACAAATTAAGAGATATATGATCTCATAGACGATAAAGAATTTTTTAAAATGAAAAGAATTTAATAGAGATCACCAAATCAAAACACTAGGCTCCATAAGCAGATAATAGTTTAACAAACCACGCTGCAGGAAAATTTGTATTCAATTTGCATGAAGACTGAAACATCATAAACATCCAGAAAGGAAAAAGAGTACAAAAGATGAAGATCAAACAAGAGGAAGAAAGATAGAACCAGAAGAAATCGTATTTCAAAGATATCGTTTCTCCTGAAACACCGAAGAGATCACCAAATCAACAAATATAACTGATCCAATTCAATACATAAATTTACAAGAAAGAAATATTGAAAACAAAAATAATTAAAGAAATTTGATTTATCTAACTGGAGCCGTTCTTGTCCCTTGTATCAAGCTCGTAATGAGGGACGTGATCTTGCTCTGGGTACCTCAATTTCATATTTGTACCTGTTATTTTTTTTTATTGTTATATTAAATCCTCCTTATCTTATCAAGATGTTTCGCTGCAAAACCGATAAACATCTCTCGATTATCAGATGATGAATTAATTGTATAAAATTTTTAAGAAAATAATTATCAAAATATCAAATGAATTTTAAGAGTCAAGAGATTAGCGATCATGTGAAATTCTTGACATCTACAATCTGTTAAAAGTATATAGCCTACGATCTTGTTTATAACAAACCCTGAGATCAAGAAATCAAAATTGCATTCTCCGAATTGACAAAGAAAGATAGAACCAAAATGATTTACTAATATCACCAAATCAAATCTGAGGCTCCATGCTATGATTAAAGAACGTTATTTAATATTTCGACAAACCACACTGCAGAAAAAGAAGTTCACATATCAATTCTTATGTCCATGGAATCAGAGCCAAGAAATAGAAATCACAAACAACAAATCATTGATGAAATTTAATTTATCCTTCTCTGCTCTTATCAGTTGAATCAAGAATCGCAGCAAAACCAATGAACACGTATCTAGATTGTCCAATTATGAAAAACTTTCAATAATCAAATGATTAATCAAATTGATAACCGAAGATCCATTGAGCGAACGATTTCTGTGTTCTCCGTTCTCATAAATCGCAAAACTATCCAGATTTATCGCTGCAAAACGGATAAAAACATATCCATATTATTCAATCATGAAATATCCAATAAGAAAATAATCAATCAAATAAGTCTCCTATATTTCAAGACTTTCCTGCTCGCAGTACAACGGATAAACGGATCTACGATTACCAAAGTAAGAGTTATATTGAAAAATAACACACATAATACTCGCTAACTGATCGTAAAAGAAGAGTCAAGAAAAGTATGAGTGTGTGTGAAATATATGCTCTCAGAAGCATTGAACAGACAGATGAATTTACTGGATAGAGATCACCAGAAAATTCTCAAGGCTCCATACTCAGAGATTATTCCTTAGACAAACCAAGCTGCAGAAAGCATATTCACAGTTCAATTCTTCTCATAATCTAAAGTTTGAAATTAAAAACAATAAAGAATGTATCATTGAAGAAAATCGATTTATCTATTTGAAGCCATTCTCTGTTCATATCTGTTGTGTCAAGAATCGCAGAATGTTTCTAGTTTTTCAGAATCCCGCCACTTGCTGCATATTAAACATATCTCCATTATCTAATTATGAAGAACTAGAACCAATAGTTCGAAAATGAACATACAATTCTTGAAAAAACGATCCATAAAAGAAGAGTAGAGAGAAATGTGAAATTCTTGATATCTACATTCCAAAAAAGCATATCAAAACACCAATCATTAAAGATCTCCTTGATAGAAGAAAATCAAAGACCCAAGCGAAAAGATAAACTCCAGACTCTTGTATGCTTTGTGCTCACGTTCCTGATACAAAACACACAAACTGCAACACAAATCCACATGTAAGATAGAAAAAAACCAGTTTTATTAATCCCAAGGTTGAATGAAAAGTATGATATGGCCAGTTTTATTCCAAGTCTAAACGGAAGTAAAAAACCTAAGGCTGAACTTCTCAGATATAAACAAGAGGAGGATCGATAGAATCAGAACATGTTTAAAAAAAATCAGCAACGGAAGAATAAATAACAAATAAAGAAATATATATGTCGTCGATAAAAGAAAAGAATTAAATAGTTATCACCAAAACAAAACGCTAGGCTCCATGCCATAAAGCAGGTTATTAAGTGTGACAAACCATGCTGCAGGAAAGCATGTTCAAAATTCAATTCATGTGTCTTGCAATTGAAGCCCAGCTCAATGAAGAAATTTGATTTTTATCTATCTGAAGCTGTTTTTCGTGTCTGGTGTTTTTCTTGTACGGTGAATAAAAACGTTCTAGATATCAAGACTTCACAGCTCACTGCAAGATGGATAAATGCATCGCCAAATTATCAAATAAAGAAGAATTATACCCAAAAAATACAGAAACAAGTTTTGATAACCAAATTGTAAAAGAAGAGTCAAGAGAAATGTTGTTAAAATTCATGATATCTATAATCTGAGGGACCATAAGTTGCTAGCAGCAGCAGAACCTTAAAACAACCTTAAACCTTGCGGAGCAAACAATTCAGCCAACAGGTTCAGAAAACAAGAAACGAAAGAAAGTATGAACAAGAATAAACAAACAAACTTCAGAATCAAGAAATCAAAATCATATCCTCTCGTGTAACACCAAAAAGTAAATTAACAATTTAAAAGTTCAAGACACAATTGTTCTTAGAATCAACTATGTAAGATTGAAACAAAAAGGATTTACTAGATTGCAAGCCGTTCATGATTCAATTTTTATGTATCGCATTAAAATTAATTAATAAAGAACAATCACCAAGATTGAAACTTCACAAACATGAACCCAGAAAAGAAAAAGAACACAAAATTTGAGGAAGAAAGATAGAACCAGAAGAATTCGTGTTTTCATAGATTATTTCTCCTGAAAAACCAGATAGATCACCAAATCAAAAAAGATTAACTGATTTAATATTTATACATAAAAACAATGAAGAAATTTTGAAAAGAAAAATAATTTAACAGACATCACCAAATCAAATCCACGCTTAGTTTGACAAACCACAACGCCGCTGCAGAATAATTAAGAACATGTTTAAAACTCAATTTGTATGCATTCCAATCAAACCAAAATTATTAAGAACTTATTAAAGAAATTTGATTTATATAACTGGAGCCGTTCTTGTCCCTTGAATCAAAGGTTTCACTGCAAAACCGATAAATGATCTCTCAATTATCAAATAAGAATTAATTCTATAAAAATTTTAAGAAAATAATGATTATCAAATGAATTTTAAGAAATTCTTATGTAATAGAAGAGGAAGAGTCAAAAGAAGTGTGATTTGTGTGAAATTCTTGATTCTTATCTACAATCTGTTAAAAAAAGAAGTGTGATTGTGTGAAATTCTTGATTCTTATCTACAATCTGTTAAAAAAGTAGAACACCATATCACAGAGCAATCACAGAGCAATTTATCCTTCTCTGTTCTTATCCGTTGAATCAAGAATCGCTGCAAAACCAATGAACAAGTATCTAGATTATCCAATTATGAAGAACTATATCCAATAATCAAATAATCAATCAAATTAATCTTGATAACCGATGATCCATTGAGCGAGCGATTTCTGTGTTCTCCGTTCTCATATGATTAGCAAAACGATATTCCAAATTTACGATCGCTGCAAAACCGATAAACACATGTATCGATTATTCAATTGTGAAGAACTATATCCAATAATCGAAAAACTATGCAAATAATTCTCAATAAACGATGATCCATAAAAGAAGTGTGAAATTCTTGATATCTATGCAATCCGATAAACGCAAATCCTATCGATCGATCAAAGAAATCTGAACAACGAACATGCAAAACTTCAGAATCGAGATATCAAAATCATGAATCAAGTTGAACAGAAAGAAAAGAAAAAAAAAGAGGAGGTAAAGATAGAACAAACGAGAGTAACGTAGAACGCGCTATTTCGATGCACATTGGAACGAGGGAACTTGTGAGGTTTATATAATGGGCGGGTCAGATTTGACGGCTACGATAACGCGTATGGTGGAAACTTGGACGGTTATGATGGAACTAAAATAAAACAGTTGACACGTTTTCTAAATAAGGCGGTGTGAATTTAACACGCTGGATGATAAGATTTAGTTGGAAGTCCTAGTTGATTTGCGTGGACCGACTTATAACTAAAGCTATCTCTAAGGCTCTGTTTGAATTGATGGAACAAAACGGAGCGGAACGGAACGAAGCGGAATGGAATGAAGTGGAACAGAGCGGAATGGAACAAAGATTCAATTTCATTGTTTGGATATGTTGTAAAATGTTTCCGTTCCATTGTTTGGAAAGTAGACGGAATGAAACAAGTTATAATTTTTTAATTCCATTTTTACCCTTATTTAAAAAAATACTATTATTATGTAAAAAAATATTACTAATTTTTTTTTCTTCAAAAGAAATGGATTAAAAAAATACTCAATTAAGACAACAAAATATATAGAGTACATTGATGCAAGAAATTGGAAAAGTTATTTTTTTCTTAATACTAAAAAAAATCACCAAAAATAAAAATGAAACACCTTATAGCAAAATAAAAAAGAATAGACAAAAAATGGGATTCATAGCAAAGTTTTAACTAAGAAAATAAGCATAGCAGAAACTTGGGTTAAGATGTAGTAAACATGACAAATGAGCAGGGTTTTTATCATATAATTGTGTCCTCGTTTTATCTATGTAAGAGTGATTAATCATGGATTTTTTCATAACAGTGGAGAAGGATTGTAGTTTGTATTGACTAGTACTCAGTATTATTAAGATAGGGATGCTTGTTTGTAACAGTGCAAGAAGGATATTTTTTCTTATACACCGAGCAAGAAACATGAGAATAAACAAATTGGAGAGGAAGATGTATTAGGATATGGATAAAATAGTAATATTTTAATTATAAAGTACCATTCCATTGGATACACCCCAAATTGGGGGGAAAGAATATTGAAGGATTTAATGGAATGGGATGGATTGAGTTCCATTGTATACCATTCCAATCCATTCATTTTTAATAAATCCAAACAATGGAACATCATTAGTTACCACTTCATTCCATCCCACTCCATCACATTCCATCAATCCAAACATAGCCTAAGATATAAACAAATTTTAGAAAATTCCTTTTTCTCGCATGTGTTTCTTTTATGGAAAATATGTCTTTTTTTACTCAATGGTTGAAAAATAAAAATGAATTGAAGCTTATTTCAAATGTAACGGAACTATATATTTCTGTATGTATTTTTATAGAGGTGTAACAAAAAAAAAACCAGCTCAAAATTTGATTATTTTTAGACCATGTTTTGGTTTCTTGAGTTTTTAACGCATTAAAAATTTATATTTAATGCATTCGTTGTCGGAAAATCTATTTTCCATGGAAGATGTTCTTTTTGTCCTAAATATGCGTGCAAAAAATTGTGAAAAAATTCAACATTTAGGTAATTTTTCCGTACGCGCACATGGAAAAAAATTGCCATTTTGCAAGGTTCGGTCGAAAAATCAAAATAAATCGAGACTACGAAACTTTTACAGACACCTCTATAAAAAAATACATATTGAGGATTTGCAAAGTTTTGTAGCATTCCAAATTCAAATTTTTTATTTTTTCGATCGAAACTCGCAAAATCACAATTGATGCTCTGTTAGGAACCGCACTTAAGTGCAGCTGAGCCAGCGGTAGTTAACTACAGCCAAAAATCTGAACGGTAGTTAACTACCGCTAGAGGTAAAACATATTTTCCATGTGTTTTGAGGAAAAAACACATGTGAGAAAAACAATTTTCTAAACATTATCATTTTAACTGGGGTTAAATTTAATTTTACCTCCACTAAGTATAACAACTTCTATTTTTAATTTCTTTCAAAAAATTCCAAATTTTCTTTGGTTTAGAATTTATTTTGGCGGAGTAGCTTAATAAATTCACCTTTTGAAGGTGAACAAGTTAAGTTAAGTGCTCGAGTTTTGAACTCAGATCTAAGTAAGTGTTCGAGTTTTGAACTCATACCTTGTATATATATTATATAATATTTTTACCAATTTTTTTTGTGGTGGCTGAAGTTTGAACCCCAAACCTTACATATATCATGCATTGTCTCTACTAATTAAGCTAAATTCACGAACATATGTTTCTATCAACTAAATGAAGCTTTCAAAGACCTGGATAAATTTTCTATTGCAAATTTTAGTTTTTACATTTCTACAATAATATTTTAAAGTCTTATGAGTGATATGTCCAAAAAAATCAGTTGTAACGTGTCTTCTCACAAAAGAAGTACTAAAAGTAATAAAGTCGAAGAAATTTTTTAAAAACGCTAAAAATAAAAATTAATACATTAGATGGAGTAAAAACTTATGGCACATTTTTTTATAAAACCGTTGAATTGTTTTACCATTAGTATAGGATCATATAATGTTCTTAGAATTAGTGATGCAAATTTCTTTTTACCATGTGTAGCATATTTTCTGCTTTTATTTGAAAGAAACAATTAAATGGAAAAAAAAAAAAAAATTGAGTGAAGGGTGAAGAGTGATCGCTTCGATCACTAATGTGAACTTCATAGTTCATGTTGTGATCTTTACTCTTTCTTCGATAACGGCACTAATATTCGGAAAATAGTTATCAATGTTGAAAGCAAAATCCTTTATCGATGTTTTAAAGATAACAAATAAATTTACTTTTATTTATATTGTTATCTATTAAAGAATTTTGTGAGAAATGTTTCATGAGAATGATCGGCAAATTCAAGAGAATGTTCTGACCTCACAAAGGATAACAAAATCGTTCCAAAAACGACAATGAACAAATATGATCTTTTTGGGTAATAGTCAAGATGTGCGTAATTAAGAACAAGACCAAAACAAATATTCTTTTTGTCTCACTTAAAAGGAAAGAAATCAAGGCTCTTGTTAATGCATTAAAGGACAAAGAAACAAAGGAAATTAAATATGTCTTCTCTTGCACATGTGCTGAAAGGAAAAGAATAAAATCATCTTTGGACCCTCGTATGCAATTTCGATCCATTAAGGAATAAACATGAAAAGAATATTCTAAGGATCAATTTTTATCATCAAGTTACATGACATCAGCAAAGTGACATCATCAAAAGTCATCAAGTGGGCAACAAGTTACAAAGGCTTGATCACAGCTCATCACAAGCTAGCAAGCACGTGCTCTACAATTTCGTTCAAGTTTGGTTGGAACAGGAAGAATGTTCTGGGCGAACTGAAGAAACATCCTCTGCATGCTTTCTCTCCAAGTCTCTTTTGGAGCCTTTATTCGAATTCAAATTGGAAGCACAACAGCTCTTTTTTAGCTTGCTTTCCAAAGGATTCCAGCTCTATAAATAGAAGAGATCATTGAAGGAGAAATGCAAGAGTTTGAAACACAAAGCATTTATCTCTCTCAAAGCAAAAAGCTATCAATCTCTTCAACATCTTTTTCGACAATCATAAAGCAAACTCCATAATCTTTCACCATATTTATCATCTTTATCTCTTTTATTTGAGAACATCTTTTTGAGTTTGTATTTGTAAAAGTCTCTTTTGTTTGAGACATCACGATCCAAAATGCATCATCCTACAAAGTGTAAAAGCTAGATCTCAAGTCTATTGGGCTTAATAGTTTGAGATAGGAAAGTTCCAACCTTTCTTGTGCGAAAGCAAAGAATTGTAGAAGCCTGCTGAGGTTGATAATACGGGGGTACAGACTGATCTGGTGTGATCAAGACCTTATAGTGTTGGTTAAGAGTTTCTGCCAACTGTATACTATAGTGGATAATCTCACACGAAGTGTTGGGACTGGGAGTAGCCGGGTTTGGTGAACCAGGATAACTCTCCTGTGTTATTCTTCTTTCTCTCTATCTCTTTTATTTTTATACAATACACACACACAAACACACGCATTTATTTTTACTCACATCCAGAACATTTTGGTCCTAATTAATCTCAACCATATTTTTCTCATTCTGCTTATATGATCTCTCTCCAGAACATTCTGGTTCATTATATATATATATATATATATATATATATATATATATATATATATATATATATATATATTGATTATTTATTTATTTGAACTAACACTAACCAAGTATTCTCTTGAGTATATAAAACTTATTTTAAAGTTTCAGGAATAATTTTAAAAGGGTCACAATTCAAACCGCCCCTTTCTTGTGACGTTTATTGCTACTTCAATATATTCTATTCTCTAATGTATACAAAGTGTAAGTATATATTGTCGCAACAAGTAGTAAAGAGTAAGTAGAGCATTGATTGTACCGCCCGTTTTGATTTTTTGTTTATTTGGTTATTTTTCTAGAATATATATATATATATATATATATATATGCTTATATGATTTGAGACTTTATGAAGTATTGTGACTTATTTTATTGTTTAATAAAATAAGATGTGATAATAAATTTTTTATTGAGATTAAGAGCTGTTTTGAGATTTTAGAGAGTTTTGGGGGAGAAAGAGTAAATAAGATAAAATAGTTAGAAAAGATAAAAAGGGAAAACTAGGTTTAGAATTATACAGAACGTACAATTCAGTTTTGGGAGAAAAAGGGAGAAAACAGGAAGTGAAGAACGAAGAGGTTGCTGATCAATTTTTCTTAAGGTAAGGGTGAGCCTAGCATTACAATTTCATTAAACCTGTAATTCATGATTGCATTTAACAGATTATAGGGTTAGTTCATGAGAATTTGAGAATTTGAGAAATAGGTTAAAAATGGTGAATTGATGATTAGATGATGAGAAAATGTATCATTGATGTAGGAAACTGTTTACAGATCATAGGGTAACACTAGTACATCATTTTAGTTGAATTTGGGGTGAAACATGGTGAAAATTGAGATTTTTGGTGAAAATTGTCGTATTACCGTAACCTGTTCTGTCATCGCTCGCCAGCGCGAGCAACCAGCTCGCCACGACGAGTATTCATCACCGCTCGCGAGGCGAGCAATCCAACTCGCCACAGCGAGTGACCTCCTGTTGGCTCGCGAGGCGAGTGATCCTACTCGCCATAGCGAGTAACCTGTGAGAAAATCTTGGTTTTCAGAAATGTTGTTTAGGTCGTGTTTTAGATAGTTTTGAGTGTTTGAATATGTATAATAATGATCAGGTAAGTTTTTGGGATCAAATTGGACCTAGGAAACTTAGAAAATGGAATTATGGATGAAAAATGTCAAAAAGCCGAGAGCATCCAGTTCTGCTCGCCACGGCGAGTAGCCTTTTACTGAACTCGCCATATTATCTCTCTCCATAACATTCTGGTCCCTTATATATATATATATATATGTATATATATATTGATTATTTATTTATTTGAACTAACACTAACCAAGTATTCTCTTGAGTATATAAAACTTATTTTAAAGTTTCAGGAATAATTTTAAAAGGGTCACAATTCAAACCGCCCTTTCTTGTGACGTTTATTGCTATTTCAATCTATTCTATTCTCTAATGTATACAAAGTGTAAGTATATATTGTAGCAACAAGTAATAAAGAGTAAGTAGAGCATCGATCCCAGGATTATTATAAGAATGTGTATGTTGATGAATATGATGTTATATGATGTTGTTCATGGTTGATGAATTATTATATGAATGTATAAGATGTTACATGATGTTGTTCATAATTGATGAATTGTTGTTGTTAATACGATGTTATATGATATTGTTTATGACTAATGAATTATGATATTATGATGCGAAGTCGTTGTCGTTGTCATTGCCACTGTTGTCGTCAATGTCGTTAAAGTTGCAAGTGTTGGTCTAAGTTGTCTGAGTTGTAAGTGGTTGCTCCAAAGTATTGGAGTCTTATAAGTTGTCGATGTTGTGTAAGTTGTATGATGTTGAGTCCATGCATACTCATTTCAGTTGGGGGCTTGATGCCCTGTGAGTTTTTACTCTACACGTTGAGGGCTTGATGCCCTGGAGCTTTAGCTCATTTGCGATGAGGGCTTGATGCCCTGGAAGTATGTTAATACTTATTACGTTGAGGGCTTGATGCCCTGGATTGGTACCACATGCATGAATAAGATGTCTAAGTTGCATAGTCGAGTTGAAGTTGCATATGTTGAGTTCAAGTTGTAGAAGTCACATTGTCGTTGTCGTTAAGTTGTCAATTGTCAATGAGTTGTTGATAAAGAACTAAGTGAAGTATTAATATTTATTAATCGTGGTTGCTTAAATTATTATGAGATGACAATTATGATGTGTTGTTTATGTCCTTATGTGATGATTTATGATGTTATATGATGATGATTATGATTTGGTTATCATGTGCTATGTGATGATGTATATAATGCGATGAATATGAAGTTAATAATGATTAGGAGTTGAAGGATTTATTAATGAAATATTATATGAAGATTTAATGTTATTAGTTTATGGAGTTAAGCTGCTAAATGCTCTTGATGAATTAAATGCTTAATATTATTGTTTTGTGAAATCTCACCCCTTCTGTTGGAATTGCCGCCTCGTGGGCAAGTGCAGGTAATTAAGCTTTAGTTGTTGTTGCTGTTGTGAGTGGCTGCCCTCACTGTGTCCTTAGATGCTCTGATACGTAACGGGATGGGGACCTTACTATTTGTTTCTATTCCTTTATGTATCGTTTTGGATTAATTATGTTATTTGTGACTTGACTATGAATTTTAAGGAGTTTTGAATTAAGATTCCGCTGCTACGTTTGAACATTGATGAGGAATAAATTATTATTCATTTGGTTTAAAGTTTTTATGAAATGTGACATCCTGAATATGCGATATACTCTGATTAAATGTATGAAATTTTTATGTTGGGATTTCGGGGTGTTACAAACTAACCTTGCCTTGTTTCTGGTCACAGTTTCGTTCTCATCAGACTTGTTCTTATAAATCCACTTGGTACCAATAACATTCATGCCTTCAGGTCTTGGGACCAGATCCCATACTTCACTTCTCTTGAACTGATTTAATTCTTCTTACATTGCTTCAATCCAGAATTCATCAGTGAAAGCTTCTTTGATATTCTTTGGTTCAATCTTGGACACAAAACAAGAGTTGGAAATAACTCCATTTGATCTTCTGGTTGTGATCCCTTGATCAGGATTCCCAATAATGAGGGCTAGAGGATGATTCTTCTGAACTCTTATGGAAGGACCTTTACTTGTGGATACTTGATCTTGCTCAGCTTCTTCAGTTTCTTCTTTCTCAGGTTCAGACTCATTCACTTGGATAGGTACATTTGTTTCCTGAACAGATGTTCCAACATCAGAGTCAACATCCTAAACTTTATCTTCAACCACATCATTTATCACCACATTGATAAATTCCATGACAACCTTGGTTCTGAAATTGAAAACTCAATAAGCTCTGTTGTTTGTAGAGTATCCAAGAAAAATCCCTTCATCACTTTTGGGATCCATTTTTCTTCTGTAATCTCTATCTGCCAGTATGTAGCACTTGCTCCCAAAGACATGGAAATACTTGACAGTGGGTTTTCTTCCTTTCCATATCTCATATAAGGTTGTAGTGGTGCCAGTCCTCAGAGTAATCCTGTTGTGAATGTGACATGTCGTGTTCATGGCTTCAGCCCATAAATGATAAGGCAGATGTTTTGAATGAAGCGTAACTCTTGCTGACTCTTGTAAGGTTCTGTTGTTCCTTTCCACAACACCATTTTGTTAAGGTGTTATAGGAGATAAAAATTCATGTTTGATTTCCTTGCCAGAGCACTATTCACTAAATTTGGTATTTTCAAACTCAGTTCCATGATCACTTCTGATTCTCACAATGCCAGTGTCCTTTTCTCTTTGTAGTTGTGTGCATAGATCTTTAAACACATCAAAAGTGTCTGATTTTTCTCTAATAAAGTTCACCCAAGTGAATCTTGAGAAGTCATCAACAACTACAAAAGCATACCTTTTACCACCAATGCTTTCAACTTGCATAGGTCCCATCAAATCCATGTGCAGAAGTTCTAGAACTTTAGAGGTTACCTGATGTTCCAACCTTGGATGGGACATTCTAGTCTGCTTACCAATCTGACATTCACCACATATGATGCATTCAACAATCTTGAGATCAGGAAGACCTATGATAGGTTCTGAAGATAGAGCTTTCTTCATTCCTTTTAGATGTAAGTTCCCCAATTTTTGATGTCATAACTTAATCTCTTCTTATTTACTCATAAGACAGGTGGTAAAGTGTGCTTCTTCTTGAGATACACACAAGTAACAATTATCTTTGGACCTAGTATCTTTCATAAGAACTTCACCTCTCTTATCAGTAATGTGACATTCAAGCTTGCTGAAATTCACTTCAAGTCCTTGATCACATAGTTGACTTGTGCTAATCAAGTTGGCAGTTAATCCCTTAACTAGAAGCACATTATCAAGTCTTGGCATACCCTGTTTAATCAAGTTACCAATGCCCAGGATTCTTCCTTTACCTCCATCACCAAAAGTAACATAGCTGTTAGCATAAGGTCTCACATCTTCAAGATACCTATCTACACCGGTCATGTGTCTATGTCGCGTCACTTTTCGGAGATCAAGGCTATTTGATTAGCGTTTGACTCACTATTTTATTTCACGACTGAACATTTAATTTTTTTTTAAAAGAAAGTGGAAAAAAGTTCAAATACCACATTTTAAAGATTAAGGGTTCGGGGGTTGGTTACATAAATGGAAGGTATTAGCACCCTTTATGTTCGTAGTACTCTACGAGAACCTCTTGATTTTATTTAACTTTTGTGCTATAACTTGCTTGCTTTTTTAGAAAATGGATTTAAAATGATTAAAAGAAAAAGAAAAAGAGAAACCTATTATCTACATTTTTTATTGATTTGGAAGGACGAGTGTCCTTTGCCTACGTACCCGTGAGGGATCAAAACCTCGTAGTTCGGGGTTGAAATCGACGTTTGATTGGTTATGTGTTTTTTATTAATTTTGAAAAAGGTTTTATAATGTAAAAGCCAAAGTGGCAAAAATAGAATTTGTTTGTGTTTTTTATGTTAAAGAAAATGACTTGAATATGTTTAAATGGATTGAAATTTGATTTAAGAAAGCAAATGAAAATGAAACGTCACTTGATTGAAAATCAAGGTTTATTATGAAAAGAATTTTTTGTGAGTTTTTGATTATTTGCATGTTTTTGTTGTTTTTTATATAATAAATGAAAATTAAATTAACAGAGCAATAAAAATAAAAGCGCGTGGATTTTTGTAGTGACGTTGGATCACCACAAAATCCCTAATCTAAATTTTTTGCATTTTTGGATATATATATATAAGGCCGTAAAGAAATAAAAGGACACACACGCACAATTTTCTCATTTATATTTACATTGGACCTAAGTACATTCTAATTGCTGGAAAATAAATAACAATAATTAAAATGTTAAACAAAAATAAAATAAAAATGCAAAAATGCTAAAAAGAAATAAAATGCAAGAAAATAAAAGAGAGAGACAACCGAAGGGACAAAAATTACCGAAGGGACTTTTCCGAAAGGACTTATTCCGAAGGGACAGAAAAAAGAGGGAGAAGAAAAGAATAGCTCGTCAACACAAGCTAAATAGGGAGAAGAGAGAAAAGTTCTTTGACAATTCAAGAGAACTTTTTGTGTGTGAAATTGTGTGGAATGAGGTCTCTATTTATAGGTGAGGAGGTTGATGTAAAAAGGAAATTTGGTTTAATGGAAATGATGGACAATTATGATGAATTTTGAAAAAGGAATGTTAAAGTTGACACTTGACTTGAATTTTTTTTAGACCTTGGACATTTTATTTTTGGACCTATTGACACTTTGTTTTTTTTTTGACTTGGACAATAAAATAAAAGTGACCAAAATAAAATATGAAAAATGACTAATTAAAAAATAAAAAATTAGAAATAAAAATTATAAAATTAAATAAAAGATGGAAATTGACAAGTAAATAACAAATAATAAAAAAAACTAAAGAAAACTAAAAAATATAACGAAATAAAGAGAGAAGAGGGCCCGACACAGAACCAAACATGAGGTATTTTAAGATACCTTTATGCCAAACTTTTCTCTGAAAAGTCAGAGACTGATCAGGGTCAAAGGGCGTGTGTCAGTGTATGAATGTGGGACCTTAGGTCAAAAATTGGGGTATGACAGATGCCCCTATTTAAGTTTCTTCGTCCGGAGATTTGAAGATGTAATCTTTGATTTGACGGGTCGAAGAGACTTAAATACAAAATACGCCATTTTTGATCTAAGATGCTATGAAATGCTTATGATGCAAGTATGAATGCAGGACGGCGAAGGTGATTTGACTGGAATGAGAAACAACAACGGGATACCCGAATTCGTTGAAGAAAAGGATCCGACTCCGCTTAGGGGAAATGTAGTTTCACTGGAAAAACGATCGTCTACTACCGTGTTGGTTTGGAACAAAAGTTTGATGAAGACAACACTTTTAATGACATCTTTGGACCAGACGCACTGGGGATGACGCTCGAGAGAAAGACTGGTAGGTGCAGACTGTCCGTTGTTTAGGACTAGCAGCTTGAAACAAAAATGCAAACTTAAGCGGTCCGTTGTCTAGGACTGTCAGCTTAAACGAAGATAAAAGTGTAAACTTAAGCGGTCCGTTGTTTAGGACTGTCGGCTTGAAAGCAAGTAAAAATGTAAGCGGTCCGTTGTCTGGGACTGTCGGCTTGAAAGCGAAAAATGTAAGCGGTCTGTTGGTTAGGACTGTCGGCTTGAAAGCAGGTAAAATGTAAGCGGTCCGTTGTTTAGGACTATCGGCTTGAAATAAAGTAAAAAGTAAGCGGTCCGTTGTTTAGGACTGTCGGCTTGAAAGCAGGTAAAGTGTAAGCGGTCCGTTGTTTAGGACTGTCGGCTTGAAAGCAAGTAAAAGGTAAGCGGTCCGTTGTTTAGGACTGTCGGCTTGAAAGCAGGTAAAAATGTAAGCGGTCCGTTGTTTAGGACTGTCGGCTTGAAAGCAGATTAAATGTAAGAGGTCTGTTGTTTAGGACTGTCGGCTTGAAAGCGGGTAAAGTGTAGGCGGTCCGTTGTTTAGGACTGTCGGCTTGAAAGCAAGTAAAATGTAAGCGGTCCGTTGTTTAGGACTGTCGGCTTGAAAGCAGGTAAAGTGTAAGCGGTCCGTGGTTTAGGACTGTCGGCTTGAAAGCAAGTAAAATTTAAGCGGTCCGTTGTCTGGGACTGTCGGCTTGAAACGGTAAAGGACTTGAAACGAAAGGATGCGGCCAAACAAGACTTTGGGTGACTGATGCAACCATGTGTGAATGATGTCGTGTATATGATATGTGTGGGTGAAAGTAATAATGCATGGATGTATGAATGTGTGAATGAATGTATGAGTGTGTAGACTGGGTTGTGATGGGTAAACTCGACGAAACGAGACAAGACAAGTAAGATGAGAGATAGACTGACATCGCCGTACAAACACTCGGCAAACTTCCTTGAAGATGATATTATTGCGAACAGATTGAGCCACTTGCAGGGTGAAACCTGACACAAGATAGCAACCGATGTTTCCTGGGGAGAGAGTCCATTGTTGACTGAAAAGTTGGGAAGAAGTCGCCATTTGTGAACCGGCGTAGAGTGTTCTGATAAATGCCACTGTTGACCAAAAATCTGGAAGTCGCCATTTTGCATAGAGTGTCAATCCATAGGTATGCCCCAGCAGTCACGCTCCTTTTTGTTTTTTGTTTGTTTGTTTGTTTATTTTTAAATCCCTAACTTTTGCCTGGACCGCCCTTTCGGGTTTTCAGTCCACCGGGAGTATATTTCCTATTTTGTGCCCCTAATTTTTGCCTGGACCTCCCTTTCGGGTTTTCAGTCCACCGGGACGCTCTCTATTGCCTAAGTCTCCTTTTCAGGTTTTCAACTTAGCGAGCTTTCATTTTTTGTTCTTGTTTTTGGATTCTGACTGCATCTTGCTCAAAGTAGAGGTCCTCTTCATAGTGCTTAGTCATGTTTCTCTTTCGGAGTGTAGCCGTTCTCGAGGCGGATGCTGATGTGCGTTTCTCCTACTCACGAGTTCGAAGAGAGTGTGTTTGTTGTTCGTACTTTTCAAAAGATGTAAAAAAGAGTTTTGTATTTTGAAATTTTTTGCTTCAAGTATGGCCATAAAAAATAGAAGAAATTTTGTAAATTGAATAAATGAGAGTTCCAAATAAATGGGTACGTGCTCAAACTTGATTAATTGAGTGGTGACCTGCCAATGGCATGGCTCCACGGATCTTTGAAATATTTTGGAAAATGGTAAATGTAATGGGAATGGTACATTGAACACGATAACCGCTATTTTCCCTAGCAACTTTTGAATGCCCCTGTTCCGAGTCTTTGATTTGTAGGTGCTTCGAATCAGAGATCTTTTGATAGTTGGATGCCCCAAGTGGATTGTGCGTGACTGATGCAGTTACTTTGTCATGATCCTTAACTTCCGGGTTTTTAACCTATCAGGATAATCATTTTTTGTACATGTCTCTAATTTTTGCCTGGACCGCCCTTTCGGGTTTTCGGTCCACCGAGACGCTCATTTTTGCCTAAGTCCCTTTTTCAGGTTTGCGACTTATCGAGCTTTTATTTTTGACAGAGTATTTCTTGAGTGCACCGGCATTCGTAGTACGTGTGAGTTTGTCACCATTCGTAGTTGTAAGAAGCCATTGCACACGAGCTTTCATAGTTAGGCGTCCACTTGCCCCTGGAGTAAGGTTGGAAAGAGTGCCCTTTTGAGCACAAAGTCCGACGAACCTTCTTGTTGGAAGTTTGCTTCAACTTCTTTTGATATAGTTGTACCAGGTCGTCATGCATTGTGAGTTCAATCAATCTTGAGATTTCAGCCGAAACCCCGTTGGCGGGACTTTGATCTCCATGAGAAGTCCGCCCTTCATGTCGTATACTGATGGAAGGAGGGCGGTTGCCCCTGTTGAATTGTTTATTGAAACATGATGCCCATGTGAGGCAACGGTGCCATCTCATGCTGGTCTTTGTAAGTGACTGTCATTCTCTTGGCGATCTTCGTGATTTTGTTTGCAGCTTTGACGGCTAAGATGCCCCAGTATGTGAGAGGTTTTGTCGGGAATCACTTCATTCCTCTTCATCTTCGGACGCAGGGAATTCAAAGTCGAAAAAGAGTATAGGGTTAATGTGTTCAACGGGCTTATTTATGCTTAAACTGCATTTATGTTTGATTTTTTTAGAAAGTGAATGATTGTATCCAGACATTTGAAAATGATTAAAGAAAAATATTTTTGGTTTTTTGTGTTACCATTTTTCCAGAAAAAGCACAAAATAAAAACAAAGTCGGGATCAAAACGACCTTTTTATTAATGATGGAATATACATGAAGCAAAAAGCCCTACACAAGTTCACTTTTGTCTCGGGCGGGACAAAAGGATTTTTTTGGAAAAAGTAAACAACAAACGCATTATTTGAACAGATAAGTAGCGGAAGAAAACATCAACAAAGATCCGATTTCGGTTAGTCATCCCATGTGTCACAAACACTATGTATTATGATCTGGTAGCGGATTGACTTGCGCGTTCGAAGAGTCTTAGAAGGTCAGGCGGTTGGTCCGGATCAAGTTCTGGACTGCCTTCTTTAGTGCGTTGCAATGTTCGACATCATGTCCAGGTGCCTCTTGATGGAAGGTATAGAAAAGTTAAGGTTTATACCATGCTGGCAATTTTGTTGGTACCGGAGGAGGCGCCTTGGTCTGGACAAGATTCTCTTCGAGCAAAATGTGGAAGCAAGACTGCATATTACACGGGGATTAGGGTAAATTGCGTCTTTGAGGCCTATTGCTGCTGATATAGTTGATGAGGATATTGTTGCTGAGGATGTTGTGGGAATAATAGTTGATCCTCGGGGGACAGGGTGTTAGCTTGGATTAACTTCTGAACTACAGTCCTGAAAGCGAAACATTGCTCGATATCGTGACCTGGTGTCCCTTGATGGAAAGCACAAGAAAGGTCGGCTCTATACCCGATTGGAAATCTTTTCGGCACTGGAAGAGGTGGTCTAGTTTGGATTAGGTTCTCCTTAAGCAGTGTGGGAAACAGCTCCGCGCATTTCACTGGAATTGGATCAAATTGTCGTGCTCTCCGAGCCTGATTATGTGGATTGGATAGTTGGGGAGCCTGTTGTCGAGGTTGTTGTATGCACAATGGTTGACATGGTGGCTGGGTCCCTTGCTGGAATTGTGGCGAATCCTTTGTAACCGTCAGCGAAGATACCAGGATAGTTAACTTCTCTACTTCGGTCTGAAGCGTTGTCACCTCTTCACAAAGTTCGTGGACCTCTTGTTCAAGCTGATCTGTTTTATGTGTTTGCGTGAGTGTTTGCATGTGCGAGTTGAATTTGAACGAAGACATTAGACCACTTTACTGACGGATTGACCTTTTATTGAAAAGACACAGTGTGAGACTCGGACTTGAAACTATGAATGCAGAATGATGCATGGTATGTTTATGCAAAAATAGACATTTTTTTTATTTATCGAAGGACATGTCAAGGTAGTTGTAAACATTGTAAGGACCATGGTTTCATTTGTAAAGATATTGCCAACGGTTCCCTTTTCAAAAGCAAGAATGAAACCACGGAGGAAGTCCTTAAGAAAAGCAAAAGCTTAGTTTAGATTTTTTTGAAATTTTATTTCATGTTGTTCTTTCTTGCAAGGTCCATACCTTTGATGTTTACAAGAGCTTATATTGTCCTTCGATATTTAATGAGAAAAAAGTTTATGAATGAATGCATGTATGCATGATTATGCTAAAAGAACGGAGAAAACATGGTGAGGTTTAGTCCATGATGTTGGAGTCAAAGGTGAATACGCCGTTTGGTAGGGACTATGGTTCCATATGTACGTGTATTACGGGTTCTACCATGTTCCCAAAGTCCAACCCCCTCCGATCTTTGTCGGATGCCCGGGACAACACCCGGTCCAACAGCGTTCGTAGGAAAGTCTCGTTTGAGTGTAGTATCGCATGTCGACTAATTCCAAGACAACACTTGGTTAGCCACCGCACTACATCCTAAAGGCCAAGATGGGTTAATGGTAATTAAAGGTCCTTAGCTTCGACGGAAACTTAAAAGTAATAAGGTCTAAACGTGACAACACACGCCGACATACATCACCTCAAGATCCTCCGCTAAGTGTGGTTATATCACATGCTCCAAAACACGAGAATACTCTCGGTATGTCACTATGATTCTACCACTCCTATCTTATATTTCCCTCAAGCCTGGGTTAGGACTTATCTCACCACACACGTTTAAGAAAAGAGAAAGAAGGATGAAGAACATATATACACGCATTTCCATCTTTTATTTTTTGTTTTCAAGCAAGTTATAACACAAAATTTAAATAAAGCCAAGTTAGGCTCAACCCTCTTATGGGGTATCCCCAGTGAAGTCGCCATTTCTGTCGCGTCATTTTTCGGAGATCAAGCTATTTGATTAGCGTTTGACTCACTATTTTATTTCACGACTGAACATTTAATTTTTTTTTTAAAAGAAAGTGGAAAAAAGTTCAAATACCACATTTTAAAGATTAAGGGTTCGGGGGTTGGTTACATAAATGGAAGGTATTAGCACCCTTTATGTTCGTAGTACTCTACGAGAACCTCTTGATTTTATTTAACTTTTGTGCTATAACTTGCTTGCTTTTTTAGAAAATGGATTTAAAATGATTAAAAGAAAAAGAAAAAGAGAAACCTATTATCTACATTTTTTATTGATTTGGAAGGACGAGTGTCCTTTGCCTACGTACCCGTGAGGGATCAAAACCTCGTAGTTCGGGGTTGAAATCGACGTTTGATTGGTTATGTGTTTTTTATTAATTTTGAAAAAGGTTTTATAATGTAAAAGCCAAAGTGGCAAAAATAGAATTTGTTTGTGTTTTTTATGTTAAAGAAAATGACTTGAATATGTTTAAATGGATTGAAATTTGATTTAAGAAAGCAAATGAAAATGGAACGTCACTTGATTGAAAATCAAGGTTTATTATGAAAAGAATTTTTTGTGAGTTTTTGATTATTTGCATGTTTTTGTTGTTTTTTATATAATAAATGAAAATTAAATTAACAGAGCAATAAAAATAAAAGCGCGTGGATTTTTGTAGTGACGTTGGATCACCACAAAATCCCTAATCTAAATTTTTTGCATTTTTGGATATATATATATAAGGCCGTAAAGAAATAAAAGGACACACACGCACAATTTTCTCATTTATATTTACATTGGACCTAAGTACATTCTAATTGCTGGAAAATAAATAACAATAATTAAAATGTTAAACAAAAATAAAATAAAAATGCAAAAATGCTAAAAAGAAATAAAATGCAAGAAAATAAAAGAGAGAGACAACCGAAGGGACAAAAATTACCGAAGGGACTTTTCCGAAAGGACTTATTCCGAAGGGACAGAAAAAAGAGGGAGAAGAAAAGAATAGCTCGTCAACACAAGCTAAATAGGGAGAAGAGAGAAAAGTTCTTTGACAATTCAAGAGAACTTTTTGTGTGTGAAATTGTGTGGAATGAGGTCTCTATTTATAGGTGAGGAGGTTGATGTAAAAAGGAAATTTGGTTTAATGGAAATGATGGACAATTATGATGAATTTTGAAAAAGGAATGTTAAAGTTGACACTTGACTTGAATTTTTTTTAGACCTTGGACATTTTATTTTTGGACCTATTGACACTTTGTTTTTTTTTTTGACTTGGACAATAAAATAAAAGTGACCAAAATAAAATATGAAAAATGACTAATTAAAAAATAAAAAATTAGAAATAAAAATTATAAAATTAAATAAAAGATGGAAATTGACAAGTAAATAACAAATAATAAAAAAAACTAAAGAAAACTAAAAAATATAAGGAAATAAAGAGAGAAGAGGGCCCGACACAGAACCAAACATGAGGTATTTTAAGATACCTTTATGCCAAACTTTTCTCTGAAAAGTCAGAGACTGATCAGGGTCAAAGGGCGTGTGTCAGTGTATGAATGTGGGACCTTAGGTCAAAAATTGGGGTATGACAGTCTAGAATAACCACTGTCAAAATACCAGTCCTCTTTGGATGATGCTCTTATTGAGGTATGAGCAATTAACACAATATTAACACATCTGCGAATCCACTTCTTGGGTGATTTCTGAAGAGATTGCTCAGATTTCCCATGCAACTTGAAACAATATGGTCTAATATGACCACTCCCTTTACAGTGATGACAGATCCAAGAACTAGATTTATTTTTTATTCATGAACTCAGATGTTCCTTAGGATGTTTCAACATTGGTTTACTTCCTGTTGAGTCATCAGATCCTGCATCAGCTGCTGATTTTTTTTTTATCAAGTTATTGCTTTCTTACTATTCCACAATCTTCCAAAGCATAGGAAGAGTTTTTGTTTTGTTGTTTCTTGTTTAGAGCTTTATAGTCAAAGTCGGTACCTTTAGGCTTCACTGTGTCCTTGACTTCAAGGATTTCATCCAACACATTGGTTCATGTAGTCATCATCCTGACTTGCTTCTTTGTATGTTCCAGTTGAGAATTCAGTTGAGTTACCTCTTCGATGAGTTCTGAGATTTTGATTAGATTCTCACTCCTTTCAGTCTGCAATTGACTGATGATATATCCTTGTTTCTCAAGCATCTGGTTCATGTCAGTATTTCTGGGAATTAGCTCATTATAAGAGATGGCTAACTCATCATGTCTCCTTATGTCTGACATAACCCTTCCAGCAAAGGCAGAGACATGTTTGGCATATTCATTTTCCACTTCATCATCTGAATTATCTCCATCTGACCATGAGACAACCAAGATTTTCTTTTGTCTTTTAAGAAAGGTACCACACTATGTTCTGATGTGTCCATACCCTTCACATTCATGACATCGAACACCCTTGTATTGAGTATTCTTGTCATCAGTCCTTGCCATTTTCTCTTTGCTAGGTTGGTTGTCAATGTTGGACATGATGTTCTGACCATTAAATCTAGATCTTCTGTCAGCTTGTTTGAAAAACTTTTTGAACTGTCTCCCAAGTAACACAAGATACTCTGACAAATTTTCATCTTCTTCCTGATCTCCTTCTGTCTCATCAGTTTCAACATTGGACACAAAAGCAATTCCCTTGCCTTTCTTATCAGTCTTGTTATTGATGGTCATTTCAAAGTTTTGCAGAGACTCTATCAATTCATCAACCTTCACATTTGAGATGTCCTGAGCTTCCTCAATGGCACTCACTTTCTTGTCAAATCTCTTAGGTAGAGATCTGAGAATTTTCCTAACAAGCTTTTCATCAGAGATTTTCTCTCCAAGAGAATCAAATGCATTGGAAATGTCAAGAATATTCAAATGATAATCCAACATGCTTTCGTCTTCCATCATTTTCAGATTCTCAAATTTAGTAGTCAGAAGTTGAAGTCTTGCACTTTTCACCTTAGTAGTACCTTCATGAACAGTTTTAAGAATCTCCCAAGCATCCTTTGCCACAGTGCATTGCTTGATCAATTTGAACATGTTCTTGTCTACCCCATTGAATAATGCATTAAATGCTTTGGAATTACCAAGAGCCAGTTCATCTTCTGCAGCGGTCCATTCTTCTTCTGGGTTCAAGACATCAATTTTGTTCCCATCGTTGTCAAGCACCACAAGATGTTCCCAACCTTTCAGGACAACTTTCCAAGTTTTTCTGTCAATAGACTTGAGGAAAGCACTCATTCGTGATTTTCAGTAGTCATATTTAGACCCATCCAACAGAGGTGGTCTGTTCACAAATCCTCCTTGCTTGTCCATTAAGCTAGAAAGTAAATGGCACAATGAGTTTGTTGATCCAGTTCAGTGACAAACACACTTACTCTGGGGGCTACCAAGTCAGGAAGGAAATCCACTAGGTCTTGAATAGCTAATTAGGTCTTGAAGCAATATGGGCTTGTTAACCTTGTTGAGCTTCATAAAAAATTATAGATCGTTCACCTGATCTACAAACCAGAATCAGAGACAATTATGGAAAGTCCTAAAATGTAGGAACATCTTTTGGAACGTCCAAAACAACTTCAAATATTCCCTAAAATATTCTTGCTCTTTTAGGAATAAAACTGAACTGATTATAAGTATGTTGCTTGGTCAGCAAGATATGAGGACGTGGATTCCTCAATAAGATAAAGCGCGCGTACAAATAGGCATAAACCTAGACACACTGATTCGTGCCAGGATGTTAGAACATCGCATCCAACATCTTACAGAAATGCCTAAAACACATTGGAACATGACATCCAACAACACAAACATGGATACTTGTTTTAGAAACAATGCAGCCAATACAAATACCCAACACTGCCTATCACTACTTCTAGAAAACACACGCTTCTTGGTCAACATTTCTCGTGAATTAAATCTTCATAAAATCTTTTGAGATCTCACGTTTAAAACAAATATCCAAGAAAGTGAAACAAGGTCTACGATGTCGTCCCAACATGTCAAGACATCTTGTCCAACATCTTGGTAGAACACTTATTTCAACAAAATGTGTACAATTACAGTCTACAAAACTAACAATCTCTCCTTTTGGCAAATTTTGGCTAAAACACCCTTTACAACACACATCTTCAATAAACTAAAGAACTTGCACATATAAACAGAACAAAAGGGATACAATCATATCTTCTTTCATTTTAACATAACAACTCATCTTGAAAGAAAGTAATAAAGGAAAACTTCAGCGTTACATCAAAAGAAACATCTTAAAAAATAACACAGAATAAACATGTGGAACATCATCCAGAACAATAGAGGCATGCAACAACGGAAAAGGAAAACTCAGCCTCACAGAAAAACAACTTCAGAGAGAAATAAACTCTCACAATAAAAACCCAGGGAGAAATAAACTCCCACATAAATACACCAGAGAGAAATAAACTCTCACAAGCAACTAACTTTAGAGAAAAATAATATAATTTCTCAAATCAGGATGTCTAAACATCAGGTATGACATCAACATTACACACCCACATGCATCCATACATCAAGCACATAAACTAGCATCAGGTATGACATCATTAGGCTAGTTAAAATAAATACCCCCTCAATGTAACACTCTAAACCCTTAATGCGATAAATCATGCAAAGAATACAACTATTCAAATAGTTTAGATGCTTGGTGTGTTCGGGATTAGTGGTTAGTGTACCAATAGTTAACCAAGTAATAAAGTGATAAGTAGAGTATCGTATCCACATGAATTGTCCTTTCATCCATACAATTCTCGCTACTTACTTTTATAAGTTTGACGATATAAAAGATAAGGGTTAAAAAGACTTGCAATTTTTATCTGTTTGCAACAAAGCAAGTTTACTTGTTTTAGTTGCAGAAAAGTAAGGAGCGGCTAGGATTCTTCGAATAATTTTGGTCCAGCCCGCCAAAAATAACGGACCATACGATATAAAAGTTGTCATGTGTCAATTTATCATCCTTTTTTTATTTAAAAAAAACTGGGAAAATATCGTAAGTATTTTATTATCTTTCTTATTTTAATATAAAAGATATAAAATTGCATTAGTTTATGAATCAGTGACATGTATTTGTCATGTGTATGAATTGTTCATTCAAACGAGATATTTTAACGACTCATTTGCTAAAAATCATATAAAAACATTGAAGTGACATAAAAAAAAAAGATGTAGTTGACAACATGACAACTTTTCATTTTTTTTTTATAATGAATTAAAATCTAGAATAACTTACACTCACTCCCTGTTTTAACAGAAGCTTGAATTACACTCTCTATCCCTCTTATATTAAAATATACACTCCCCTTCTTTGTTAGGTGCTCGAATTACAACTCTCTCCCTTAATAATTAAATATGCACTACACGTTAATGAAATTCTTAATAAAAAATAACGAAAAATATGTATTCAAATTTTGATTATATTAAAATAGACCCGCAATACTATTTTTTTCGAAGTATGTTAGATTTTTTTTGTGCTAGATTATTAGAAATAAAAAAAATATATTAAGGGAGTAAAATGTAGATTTTAACATAAGAGGGGAGGGGAATGTAATTCAAACTTCTTTGAGGGGAGGGGAGTGTAATTTACTCTAAAATCTATAACATTTTTTTAATTGAACATGTGGCTACAAACAAAATGATGTTAATATCGTCCTTGTGTTGATTATTTGTTTTCTAAGTAGTTTAATCGGTTCGTGATACCTTAAACTTCACTCTCTAATCAGTTTACCTAATAAATTTTAAATTATGTTCATCTAATTGATTAACTTAAGTTTTTACAAGTATGAATTCTCATCTTATAAGTTAGTTTTAAAACGAAAAGTATGAAAAGTCAGTTTCAATATAAAAATTTAATATGATATCTAAGTCTATATCCGGGTCATTCACCTTTTATATTCATGAGCATATCTCAAGCTGGATGTGAGTGGGTATTGGAAAAATTCATGTTCCACGTGATAAAGATAAAAGTCTGAGTTTAACAAGACCAGCAACACTCACCTTAAAAACCAATATGAAAATCTAATAAACATTATTAAATTTCAAGGTAGAATAGGTATTTTTCAATTTAAAGAAGTTATTTAATTTTTTAGAATCCGATTTTTTTTTCTTTAGGTATTTTTCAATTTAAAGAAGTTATTTAATTTTTTAGAATCCGATTTTTTTCTTTATATGGAGTAATTTATATATATGGATTTTAAATTGATTTAATTACCATATATTAAGATTCCTTTGATGAAAATACATTGAACATGTGTAGATTATATTCATATAAATATCGATGTACGTTGGTATGTAATCCATAGACATTTGTAAATCCAAACATGAATGAAGGAAACAAACATGCTAGGGTATGTCTTTTGTGTCAATGTCAAAATAGACATTGCAATAATGATTGTGAATACGGTGAGTTTTTTCAACCACATAGAAATGAAGATTTTCAAAGTGCTCTTAGAAGTTTAGGTTTAGGTAACATCATGAGTATGATGGAAAGTGTGGAAACCTATGACAGACAAGGTGCAGCAAACTCGATTCTCAGTCAAGGTCGAGCATGGCAACGACGCCAAGATGGTCGTCAATTGGAGATATCTTCCTTTGAGAGGAAACAACTATTTGCCAGTACATTTATGGTATTTTGTAGGTATTATGCTCAATCTGCACCATTCCCCTTCATGTCTCGTAGTTACAAAAGGGCCTACAAGATGGACGGTATTCTAACTGCTAGTGAAAGTGGAGAATCCAGGTAAACTCTATATTGAACTTCTTCAAATATTCTATTGTGTTGTAACTACATATTATTTTTTCTATTTATTTTCCTATAAAACACTCTTTATATCAAATTTTGGTACACAGCAATGCATCCAAGGGTAAGCAAATCATCATTGAGCAAAGTGATTCTGAAGACAGTGATGAAATGGAAGATCTCCCTCCAAATGAAAATGCAAGATCTGAAGAGTAGATTGTTGTTAGTGGTCTATGTGGTTGACATGGGTGTGGTTTGCTCATGTATTTGGTCTGGATGGTTGCCCTTTATATTGTACTTTTTTTTTTTTTTTTTTTTTTTTATGTTTCTCTTTGTTGGTTACTTTTATCAGGACTTTTTGTACTCTTTTGTTTGGTTTTAATATTTATTTTCCAATAAAACAAATCCTTCTAATTGAAATGCAGATTTTTTTTTTTTTTTGCTATTGCAGAATTTTATGTTTATGTATTTATATAATTATTTTTCAACTTCATGTATGAGTTACCATCATTAAATATTTTCAAAAGATTTTATGATTTTCTTCCATATTATTGATCAATTAGATTATATAAGAGTCTTTGTTAAATATCACAAGTATTTTAAATCACATAAAATTCCTTCAAAATCTTTTAAAATTGAATATACCCACTTATAATATCTACAATTTTAACCAAGTGCAAGGTACTTGTGATTGCGAGGTGGTCTAAATTGTAATCATTTCCTTATATTTTCGTAAGTTCCCTTCATTGTCTCCCTTCTCTTCTTTCCCAAACACGAAGCATTAGTTGGAATAAAAATTTAAAAAAAAAATGTAAAGCGAAACTCAATCAATCAATAAATAAATAAGGAACACGAGAGTTTCTCCCTCTCCAATAAATCGACCTTAATTTTCTCTTTTTAGGTTATCTTTTTCATTTATTTTATTGAATGGACGGTTTTAGGTTAATTTTAACCCAAAATTATGCATCTTCATATTTTTCTCTCTATTTCAATCTAAATAAGTGTTTTTCATTTCTCTTTTTAGGTTATCTCTTTCATTTATTTTATTGAATGGATGGTTTTAGGTTAATTTTAACCCGAAATTACGCATCTTCATCTTTTTCTCTCTATTTCAATCTAAATAAGTGTTTTTCACATATATCTAGGTTTTTTCTTCTTCGTTATTTTGTCATTTGACTGCGACATTGTGTTATTCATCGTCTTGTGCACCTTTTTTGATTTCTCATCTTGCTACGATGTTCATTTGCTTCTTATTGAAAGATTACCAATTCAATCAATAATATGGACGTCAACATTGCAGATCCACGCATGAGTGTTTCAGTCACTTTATTTATATCAACCATATTATTTATAGGCATTTTATCGTTGTATATATTAATTAGTGTGTTTGGCAGATTTATCCTTTACGTTTTTAGCGATGTTAATGATGTAATCTATCAATTCAAATTAATGAATATCGTTTTGTTTATGAAAAAAAAAAGTAATTAATTTTGGACCGAAAATATAATCAAATGTCTTGACGCTCGGCTCATCCTTGCTTTGACTGATGTAAAATTTAAGGGCATTGCTACAATATCGAGTTAGTTCAGTTCAGGTTGTTTTAATAAATAAATAAAATATTTAATATATAGTTTAAAAAATCATTTGATGGAAAACTAAGATAAATTAAAATAACACTAATTACCTTTTTGTAACTCTTAAAATCGTATTTAAATATTTGTTTTGTCTTTTCTGAATTACTTCATTAAAATATTAAAAAAAAATTATATATTATGGTCCATATGATAAATAAAATATTTAAGGTTCTAATCAAAACAATTTAATCTATTTTTATAATTTCTACGTAATTTCTTTGTATTTTGTGACAATATTTTTGATAAAAAAAGAGGTAAAAGTATTTTCAAGAATTACAAAGTAGATAGTTAGTGCTAATTTAGTTTGTTCTTAGTTTTCTTTTGTAAAAACATATACACAAATGTGAATTTCTATAATTTTAATATAAAAAAAAAAAAAAAAGATTCATTGTTTTTCACCAAAGAGAGAACATGATGGATATGATCTTTCAGGGTCTGTACTGAAGAACATAATCTTGCGGTGGTGCCAATTGCGCTTACGACAGTGTTATACAACAAGAACAAGTTTTAGTCATTGAAAAAAATAACTCAAAAAGAGTTATGATGATGAAATTGTGGAAATTCAGAATAAACAATATATCAGTTCCCCTCGTTCTAGCACCAATGATCTAGAGTAGACCAGGTGACCGATGAAAGTATTTACAAAGATGCATCTTGTTGATATAGGTAGTATCAAACAATTCTTCTAAACCTTCCTTCAACCATGAAGTGACATAAATGCACAGTCTCAATATCCTCTCATTCCGATGTGATTCGGTTGTCTAGGAGCTGCAAGAAGCCCCACATTACCATACCTTGTGCACCAACAATCACTCATCGTCCTTGTCAGCCTCGGGTGTTACATGTCCACCAACTTCCGCTTGGTTCCTCCCCGAACCACATTGTACTATGAGAAGTCTGCTCTGATACCACTTGTAATATCACAAATGATTTTAACCATTGTCGTCTGACCCCATAACCAACACGAGTCTTTTCAACATGTTTTGTCCTCACTCACACAATTTTTGGAAAACCACCTAGAAGGTCACCCATCCCAAAATTATTTTGTGTCAAACACACTTAACTGTGGAGCTCTCATGGAATGAGTTACCAAAAAGAAGATGTGTCTTGTTGATATAGGTAGTACCAAACAATTTTTATAACTCTTCCTTCAACCATACAGTCCCACACATGCACGGTTTCAAGATCTCTCTCATTCCGATGTGATTTAATTGCCTAAAAGCTACCAGAAGCCACATATTGCCATCTCTTGTGCATTGGTGATCACTCATTATCTTCGTCAGCCTATGACTTTACAACTTCGCCATTATGTTTAGGTGCTTTTTGTTTTTTACTTATTAACTCTTGTATTCTTTCCGTCTTAGCTTTTCTTATTCTTTGGTTTTTATGTTTAATATGTTTCAGTTTTGACCTCTTCAAAACAATGAAATCAGCAACTTTTCTTAATAGGTACAAATTTGCCTATTTGCCTTTTGAAAAATAAAAGGTTTTAAAGTGATTTATATTTCAGTTATAATTTTTTTAAAGAAACGTTAAAATGAGAAATTGATTTAGAATATTGCTTTGTGAAAAAAATGATTTGAAGTATTTGATCATTTTACTACCACTTTTTTTGGATGGTAAAATTTTAAAAAATGCTTAAAATGAGAAAGAAACCTTTTTGAATAAATATATGATTTTTATTTTGTTAAATCTCTAACAATGAATGTCAAAAGTTCTATTTTAATTTATAACAAAATGAGTTTAAAATCCCTTATATTATTTTTAATTTGTAAATTTCATTAAAAAAAAAAAAGACAATTGTGCTTCGACAAATAAGGGTTACGGAGAATGATGTTTCACATGTGGATGCTACCCCGAAATCCCAATCTAAAGTAGGTAAACATGTTGCTTTAACACAAGAGAAGATAATTCAATTAGTCAAAGAGAAAGCAACGACACCTCCACAAAGTTGCCCTGTGTTGCACAAGGATATCAAATTAGTACAACAACTTTTGGTTACTACAAACGAGGATTCATAAATTCATTTTACACCTTGTTTAATGAAGAATCAGAGGAAAAACTTACAATAAACTGCTAGAATCAATTCCTACAACACTCGTTTCAAGGGTGAACTTAAAAGTGGTTGAGTTGTTTCGTTTTTTTTCCTTAGGGTTGTTTATGTCCTTTTATTTTCAATTTTGCTTGTTTTTGGCCTTTTCCATGGTTTTGTTTTGGCCCCCCTCATGTACATAAGTTTTCATTTTTTAATGAATATATTATTGAGCGTGTGGCAGAGGATATGAGTTCTTTGGGATCCCATTTGAGTTGGAATGTCTAAGTCTCTTCTTGATGTTAAAACTCTCACTTAGCTTATTGAAAAGAAGAAGAAGAAATCGTAAAAATCATATCTCATATATCATAAAAAAATTCTAGTTGGAATGTCTAAGTCTCTTCTTGATGTTAAAACCCTCACTTAGTAATTTTTTAATTTATAATAAACATGTGTGATTCTCGATGAAGTATTTAACATCATTTAATTGGAAAAAATTCAAATCTCACATATCATAAAAAAAAAAAAAAAGTTAATAGTATTTTACCTCATGTAATATATGTCATTTCCGGTTCTTTTCCCCTGAAGTTCTTTTTTATCTACCCCCTGTAAAAAAATACCCCCCTAATAGGTCATTCAAAAACCAACTTTTTTGAAATTTTAGAAAAATTACAGGGGGTAGATAAAAAAAAATTACAGGAGAGAAAACCGGAAATGACCTATATTACAAAGGGTAAAACTCCATTAACCCCATAAAAAAATATCTAAAACAAGTTTATAAAAATATAACTTATCAATACATGTGATAAGGATGATTTAAATCCTATATAATAATCAAATAAACATTAATCCAAATTTCTAAGTAGAAAAGGAAATTTTCAATTTAAAGAAGTTATTTAATTTTGCAAATCCCATTTTTTTCTTCATATAGAGCAATTTATATATATGGCTTATGAATTGATTTAATTCCCATCTATTAAGATTCCTTTTATTTAAATGCACTTTATTTTAAAATGTGTAGATTACATTCATTATAAATCTATTAATCACCTATACACTTTTAACATGATAAAAATCACGTTTTTTTTTTTCAAAAAGATTTTGTACCAACCCCAAATCTAATTAATAATAGGAATAAGATTAATTAGAATTAGAGATAATTAACCCAGAACAAATGAGAGAAGATAAGTGTTAGTCATTTCAAAATGGAAAAGAATGATATATTGGTCATTTTCACAAGTATTTGCATAATGGTAATTATGAGCTGAAGTAGCGGCAAAAGGGGCAAAAAGGAAGAAAATTTTCAGACTCTCACTTCCATTCTCTCTAACTCGCGATCTGCTCTATGTTTTCTCTTTTCCCTCTCACGGTTCTTTTCCCAAAACCCACACTCACCCAAACTTTCCATTTTGAACCTTGAAGCTTGTACGTGTCATCGTCCTCTTTAATTCCTCGTTGGAAGCAAGATAAGTGAGAATAGTTTTTTCCCCTCTTCCTTCCTCTCAAATCCGAACCTAACCCCCTTTTTTTTTATCCAAATTCCAATTTCTTCAATTTCATGGAATTAAAGCCTTACATGTGTGATTTTTCTTGTATCGAACATGAATGATGGGTGTCGTTAGAAGATGGAGACTTGGAGAGAAATTAGAGATATTGGAAGTTTTTCATCACTTAGTGGGTTGCTATCAACTTGGAGGTGAGTTCTATATTAAGATTGAATTTGAAAATATAGAGTTGAATTTGATGTTGGTGATAACCAGATGAAATAGTTATTTGTTTACACTGATTTTTGGTAAACAACCGCTGGTTTAAAATTAATTACTTGCAAGATCAACCAGTAAATCTTAAGGACATATTTGTGCTTTTGTTATTTTCCAGAATTTGTGATTGTTCTTCAAGAACATAGAAAACTTATGAAGATAACTTATCGAATTTAACCCAGTAAAATTCTCCGGAGTTACTTTCAGATGAAATAAAAGGAATTGCTTGAATAAAACAAGTAAATTGCAAAGATACTTAAGAAAATAACCTTAAATTGCATTGATTGAATGTAAATTGGTACATATATTCATACATTGCAACTTGTGACTCGTTTCTCTCTTCCATGCGGATAATTTGAGTGTAAGTTTTGCGTATGATTGGATTGTAACCCCTTTCTCTTGCGAGAAACTACTATTTATACTAATAGAAATAACTACCTATATTTGAATTTGAAACTACAACTGCTATAAACGAACAGTGCCTATCCATTCGATTTGAATTTCGAATATGTGTAACTGTTGCTTGACCTTATCCGAAACAAACTGCCCTTCGATATCTCTCGCTTGTCGAACTGAAACACGTGCTTCGAGCATTTCCATTAAATCCAACTTTGATTTAAATACACAGGAATAAAAGAGCGTTCTTTATTTCTTCGATGACAAGGTCAACCTTGCTTTGACTGCATTTAATACAACCTTTTAAAATATAGGCTAACAAATTTCCCCCCAAAAACGTCTTTGTTCGACTGATCTTTTTGACAGGGAGAAAAAGAAGTTTTTGATTCTTTTCAAAATAAATCATTCCAATCGAAACGATTTCTACGACGTCATCATCTAGAGAAACAGTCCAAAGAATGCTTTATAGTGTCCCCACTATAGTTAGTGGGCCACGTTCCAGTCATCGGGAACTACCATTTCTATTTATTTAAAAACTGCCAACGTAAGATGTTGACACTTATCCAAATCAAAAGGTTATAAAACAAGGGTTTTACCTTTCCCTTTTACCTTTCTATTTTTGCCACAAGTTTTCACTGTTTCTTCTTCTTCTTTACAGAAGAAACTTCATCGCCAGAAAACTCCCAAAAAATCAGTTTTTTACCCAGAATTTTCTCATTTTCCTCTTCGTCTTAATCATTCATCAAAATGTCTGATCATGACGAATCTAGAAGGGCCCTCTTCTTAACCTTCAAATCGCGACGAAACTATCAATTTCTCAAGAGAAATTCCAAGTGGTAGTTTTCAGTTCATGGAAGAACCCGATGTTAAGGAGGATGAAGAAAAAATCTGGAAATCCCAGGTAATAATTTCATGCCCTAATTCACCGCCTGCATTCTTAGGACCTCTTCCAGATGATAAGGAAAACCCAGAAAAGCTTAGCGCTATTTTTCCTAGTGTTGAAAAACATTCACCTTTAGTTTTCACCAAAGGTCCTTATGACCTTAGTTTCCTGAAATCTAAGTTTAGAACAGAACCTAAACATGATAACAATGAGAAATACATTCGCTGGTTAGACAAGGTAGAGGGAAAAAAGGGTCAATTCTGGAGAGATATAGGTATCTTTGACCTCATTCAGCTATCTAGGCAGGGACCTAAATATCATAACGAGCTGATAATTGCTGCCTTACATTTCTGGGACCCATCAAACAGTAATCTTCATTTGAAATGTGGCATGCTTACCCCCACTCTATTAGATGTTGCTGGTCTTACTGGTCTAAAATCCTGGTCAAACTTTTGATCCAGACAATCATGATTCAGAACTTTCTTTTGACTTCGTCAGACTTGCTTATGGCAATTTCATAATAGACCAACATGTTACCACAAGTGCTGAAGTCTCTGATAAAGAGCACATTGTTTTCTTAACCTATTGGTTATCCATGTACATCTTTTGCTCAAGATCCATACAAGTCCCTAAAGGATTCAAAACCTTAGTCGTTCAACTGCATGAAGGGAGAGATATAGCAAACTTATTCTAGGATCCTTGTATGAGAATTTAAATCAAGCAGTGACTAGCATAAAAGAACACCAATCCGGAAATAGCTTAATCAACCCTGGTCTTATTTGGTTATTTCAATTGTGGCTTTTGGCCACTTTCAGAACAAAGCTGGCAGTCTTCCTTCCCACCAATTTTACAAAGGCATACGAAGATATATCCACTGAAGGAATAGGCTTAACCATGCTCTGATATGGCAACAGAAACTCACAAGAGTTATTTTGCATTGCTTGTGAGGCTCTTTTAGGGTGTGATGTTTTCACCTCTTCTTTGGCCCCATTTACAACTAGGATTCGAGGGCCAGCTTGGTTTAGAAAAGAGTTCCCAACATCTTCGATCGAAGATGAAGCAGAGATAAATGCTATATGGAAAGCTTATCTGACTCCCACATTCATGTCTAACAAGATAACAACTGGTGGCCCTTATGGGGTGTATGGCTATCAGCCAAACCACGTCACCAGACAGTTTGGTTTGGTTCAACCAAAACCTAGCTCTTTGTACAAATGTGTAGATGATCTGAAGCAGCTCCTGATAGAGCATGTGTGGAGATCAATTTTGCGCCAAACTCAAAGACAAAACCTTGTTTTTGAGCCTATTCCTTCTGCCTTATCTCATGCATGTACTGAAGCATTCTTTCGATGGTGGCAAGACTACTATATACGTCAAGCCAATCGAGTGAATCCTGATACTTTGCTTCCTCGAATGATACTTGCTTTTAACATTCTGCAGAACAAATCGAAGAAGAGTAAAGGTACGTATATTCGTGAAATTCAAGCTTTCCAAAAATTCTTCCAAACTGTATATGATCATTTACATCTGAAAAGAACAGTACACTATGCTGCTCAAACTTTAAGAGATAAATTTTTTGATAAACTTCCCATGATGAAATTTCCACCTTCCATTCCTAGTAAATACCTCTTTGCATTACATTTTAAAATGAAACTCCCGCCATTGCCATCCTGCAAGTTGGCTCTGGCTTTCAGGTCACCATATCCAAAATGGCTACCTTGTGATTCTTTACTGGGAATGAATCAAAACTTTAAAACAAAAGAAAAGGATAAAGTGACTTCGACTAAATATAATTTATACACATTTAGAGGTCACCTCCATTTAAATCTACCTCATGTTTGAATCACTTCTCCAATAGGAATAAGTAAGAAATATTTCAATTCTTAAGAACAAATAAATAGTGTTTATAGAAAAATGCTACTTATCTGTTCACCCATATGCTTGTAGATGTTCCTCTAAAGTTAGGAGAAAAGGAAAAAAAATGATGATACAAGCGCGCAAACACGATCGAAATCCAAATCGGAGAAATCATCTAAGAAACGAAAATCTTCCAAATCAGAGAAAAAGAGGGTTACATCGTCCCCTGAACCCTCTCCAAAGAAAACCAAAGATTCCATAACTGAAGAGAATGTAGGTTTCTTTCCTTCGATTGATTTTTAAACGCTTTGTTTATATGATAACAACTTAATGTCAATCTTTATACTTGTATAGCCTGGCGTTCCGCCTGAAACTGTCGAGATCATCACTACCTCTGAAGTACCAAAGAGCAAAGAGCGTCAAAGGAAAAGGAAACAAGAGGCACGAGAGATAATTGTCGAAGCGACACCCACTGAAGGGTCCCCAGACAAGTCAATTTCCAAAAGGAAAAAACATACACACAAAGATTCAAAACCCAACAGCGCTCACTCCTGTGTTGGTGATAATGTCTCAAAGGTAATCATCGAACCAAACTCAATCGGTTAAATTTGGAATTATTTGTCTCTTTCCATGGATACCTCTTAATGTCCACACCATTTTCTTATCAGAGCATCGAGCATAGCCATGCTGATACATCTCAACATGCACATCTTCCCTCTACTGACCTTCAGGCAGCATCACCCATTGTTGAGGAAGAGGATGGTGAAACACCCCGAAATCCCAGCTTTAAAATTTCATTTAAATAATCAGAGTATAACACATAATCAGGATGTCACATTTCAAAACAACTTTAAACAAAATGAATAATAATTTATTCCTCGTCTTTATTCAAAATGTAGCAGCAGAAACATAATTCAAACTCTTTAAAAAGATTAGTTCTTCGCACCAATGGCATAATTAATTCAAAGACGTTACATAAAGGAATAGAAACAAATGATAATCCCCATCCCGTTACGTATCAGAGCTCCTAAGACTCCACAATGACCTCTCACATCGTCAATCCAACGCTTGGTTACCTGCACTTGCCCACGAGGCGGCAATTCCAACAGAAGGGGTGAGATTCACAAAACAAAACATTAAACATATAATCCAACAATTATATTTAACAACATAACTTCATTATCATAATATCACAACAACAGTCAAGTAACATCTTAATCATAAATCAACGTCATAAATCCACATCATAATCATAATCAACATCATGTTCAACATCTTAGTCAACAATCTTATTACGACTCGGTAATGCGACCTCGACTCGACAATGCAACTTAGACTCAACAATGCAACTTAGACATCTTAATCATGCATGTGGTACCATATTGAGTATAAATATACTCCTAGGGCATAAGCCCTCGTCGCTGTTGAGCATAAAAATACTCCTAGAGCATAAGCTCTCGTCGCTATTGAGTATAACAATACTCCTAGAGCATAAGCTCTCGTCGCTATTGAGAAAAAGCTCCTAGGGCATAAGCCCTCGTCTCTGGATGAATATGCATGGACTCATCTTCTAACATCTTAGACATCTCAAAATAAATTCCAATAATTTGGATTACAACATCATAAATCTTTGTCGACACATGCAGCTTTTATTTATTAACAACATAGCAACATGGCAGCAACGAATCATCACCAGCATTCACATACATCAGCTCTTATAATTCAAAGAAAGCATATACTAATGCATAGGTCACAATAACAAATCAAGTATCCGTTAACAGCTCTACATTTATTCTTAATATCTCAGTTTCAATCCAAACCAGGGTTAATCTCATAATCAATTGTGCGACAAGAGTCGCATTATTCGAAAGGTAGTCTGATACAGGACTACTCGCTATGGCGAGTGGAATCCTCGCCTCGCGAACCATCAGGGGTAACTCGCTATGGCGAGTTGGGTTGCTCGCCTCGCGAGCTTCAGGGGTACTACTCGCTATGGCGAGTAGGGTTGCTCGCCTGGCGAGCCATCACGGGTTGCTCGCTATGGCGAGTGGTTTACTCGCCTCGCGAGCCTTCTAGGGTTCACTCGCTATGGCGAGTGGGTTGCTCGCCTCGCGAGCTGATGAAGAACACTCGGCGTGGCGAGTTGATTGCTCGCTGTGGCGAGCTGCGACAGAACAACTGCGGGGTTACGAGGGTTTTCACCCAAAACCCCAAATTTCATCCTAAACCTTCCAAATTTCGACTATAATGATGTACAAGGGTTATTCTAAGGTTTGTAAACAGTTTTCTACGTCATCGGTACGGTTTCTCATCATCTAATCATCAATTCATCATTTTTAACCTAGTTCTTAGTTCTTAAATTCTCATGAACAATACCTAAACATGTTAACTATAATCATGAATCATAAGCTTAATGAATTTGCAAATGCTAGGCTCACCCTTACCTGATATGTTCGCAGAATTGAGGTTCTCTCTTCTCCGGCCACTTTCCTCTCCTTTTTCTCCCAAAACTGAATTGTACGTACTGTACAATTCTAACCTAGTTTTCCTTTTTATATCTTAACCTAATTTCTCTTCTCTTAATTCCACAAAACTCTCTAAATTCACAAAACAACCCTTCATCATATTATTTATTTTATTTCCAACCCCTATTCTATTAAATAATAAAATAGACCACCTAATGCAATCACAACATAACACATAAATCATATAAATCAAGTAAATATATATTCTAACTTGGCAAATTAATTAAATAATCGAGACGGGCGTTACAGATGGCGTTGAGACTAGTACTCCTCCCTCGAATCTCGAAGTAACTTCTCTCAATCATCATTCAGAACTACATGATGACGATTTAGAGAAAGATCCATCGAAAGGAGAAGATGATCACCTCAACCTTGGAGATTCAAACCTCGATGCTCAGAAAGATCCACACATTGTTGTTGTAGAAAAACACAACACCGATTTGAGTAACATGTCTAACCCTGGTGATAATTCGTCGAAGGATGCCACACCAATGGTTAATATCCATCCAACAAATGTGGCTATAAGTCAAGAAGAACTTGATCAACTGGAGAAGAATAATCCTCTGGAAGCTTTCGACTTTCTAGTGAAAAGTGATGTTTTTTTCTCTAAGAGCACTGGAAAGTCTTCGGACGCTTCTACGGACGATCCATTAGTAACCTCGAAGGAAAATTTCCTAGCGGAATTTCGAAACAAAGTGTTGGGGACAAATTTATTTGAAGCTATAGAGCAAGATGACAACATTATTTCTGAAGTAAAACAATTTCTCCACAAATTGAGTAAACTTCCTTCTGGTTTGAAGTTCCAAGAGTTTTCTCAAACATTGGAGCCTCTCATGGATGGCATCAACCAAGGTTTTCAACAAAAGAAAACTGATCAGCCTAAACTTGAGGAACAAACCCTGCGTTGTGACCAACTTTTGGCTGAAGTCGCCACCTTTCAAGCAAAGCTCGATGCCTTTCGTCAAGAAATTCCAAATACTCAACAACAGGTGGCGGAAGTTGATTCCACCATTGCCAAGTACAAGAAGAAATTCAAAATCTAGAGCTTCAGAAAGCCAGTATCTTGGAGAAGGAGGATCTCATGAAAAGGGAAGCTAGTGTTGCTATTCAGAAAGTTAAAGAGTCAAAAATGTCTCAACAAGTGACGAGGGCATAGTTATCCATGACACAAGTGCTTCAATTCAAGGTCTAAGAGGACCAATGACAAGGGCAAGGACCAAGAAAGCTAAGGAGGCCCTGACTCAATTGGTGGTAAAAGTCTTGGAGTTCAAACCTACACTAGAAAGCATGGAGGGTAAAATGGTCATGTGCATCAAACCATTGGAGGAAGGGTGGGGCACATCTCTTGCTTCCCATTTTATTTAATTGTTTTTGTTATGTTGTAATAAAATGTGTAAGGGACCAATTTTGGCCCAAAAACACCAAGTATGGTTATTTTGTGTGTTTAATCCATTTTAAAGCTTCCAAAGCTTTAAATGGAATGTTTTGTGTGTTTATTTTGTGCAAAGGAGTACTGAAGAAAAAAGGAAAACAAGGCATTAAAGAGCATTTAATCTGAAGGAGGAAAGAATGCAAGAACTGAAGAGGAAAGAAACAAGACTTCAATGAGACAATGAAGGCACTTCATTTTAGCATATGAAACCACCATCATCATTAAAATCACGTCCTACCATCACCATCATCATGATCATGAATGTAACGCCCTATTTTATTTAATTATTTATTTAAATTAAGCTGAGAGTATTTTGTTGAATTTATTAAATTTGTTGTAATATATGCTGATATAAGTTGATTTTAGTATTTGTTGGTAGTAGATGTTGTTTGTTATATTTGGTAGAAAAATATAATAAGATTTGTCTAAGAAAAAAATAATAATAACTTATTTAAGGGTAGTTTGGTAATTAGAGGAGTTTGTTAGAAGGGGCTATAAATAGGAAGTGAACACTAAGGAATTAGGGTTAGAAACCAGTGGAGCAGCTTTTGGGAAAAACAGAGAGAACGTGAAACATACTGCTTTTGAGAGAAACCTATAGAGTTCTGTAAAATCCAAGGTAAGGGTGATACTAGCTTTCTTTAATGATTAGTATATGAATTCTGAAAATTGAATTGATCATGTTGTTGTTAATAGTGATGTTGAAGGAATTAGAATTGAATCAAATTAGGTACCTAAAAACCTAGATGATGTCCTCTATCATTTTCGGGAAGTTTGGGTGTCAAATTTAGGTTTTTGGATCAAAATTCGAGTTGTTGTACGTGTTGTTCGTTACCCTGTTCGTCCTTGCTCGCCACAGCGAGCGATTATCCTCGCCTCGCGAGTTGTAGGTGACTTGCCATGGCGAGCATCTTAGGTCGCCTCGCGAGTGACCCCAGTTGTCACTCGCCAGGGTGAGTACTTCGCTCGCAAACACGAGCACATGGCAGAGAGTCACTGACTCCTCGCCACGGCGAGTAACCCAACTTGCCACAGCAAGTTAGCCTGTAGGTGTCTTGATTGTGAGTAGTTGAACATGGTTCTAGTTTTGAGTTGGACTTAGGTTTAATTATGAAGTAGCTGTTGTTAAAGTAGTGTATTCCAGTAGCTGTAGTTGAGATGAAAAACCTTTCGTGGATGTTTGATTATGTGCATTATATGCTAAACAGTTGCATGTTGCTCAAGTTGTGTTGTTGCATGTTGTTAGGTTGTCGTGTCGCATAACCATTGGTCTAAGTTGAGGGCTTGATGCCCTGTTAAGCTGTTAAGTTGTTAAGTTGGGGGCTTGATGCCCTGTTTAGTCGCATTACGACATCCTGTTGAGGGCTTGATGCTCTATTGGTACCACATGCATAAATATATTGCATATTGTTGAGTTGTTGTTGTGTCGTTGTATAGTTGTTGTTGTTGTTGTTGATGCATCGTCAAGTCATCATTGTTGTGTTGTTTGCCCTGTTTAGTCGCATTACGACATCCTGTTGAGGGCTTGATGCTCTGTTGGTACAACATGCATAAATATATTGCATATTGTTGAGTTGTTGTTGTGTCGTTGTATAGTTGTTGTTGGTGTTGTTGATGCATCGTCAAGTCATCATTGTTGTGCTGTTGAATGGTTGTTGTTTGTAATTCATTAATAATTGTTAACTGAAATCACATGAAGTTCTTGTTAATTAATAAATGTTGTAGTTGTATGTTGATTAAATTCTGATTTTGAATTTGTTGCTTATTATTCATGAATGTGAAATCTCACCCCTTCTGCTTGAAAATGTTGCTCTTCATATGAGTAACTTGCAGGTGATCAAGAATAGTGCAGATGTGAGTTGATCCTCGTGTCGTCATAGGAGTCTTGCTCTGATATGTAACGGGATGGGGATACCTTTTATGCTTTGTTGTTTTTCCTTAATACGTAACTTTGAGATGTTGTTAGACCATTTTAATTATGTTAATGATGTTGAGGCCTAGTGCCAAGTTTTGGATTTAAGTTGAATAATTCTCCGCTGCGACTTTATTTTAAATATTATAAGCAGGTATTTTATTTTAAATAGTGGGTTTTAACTCCACTCGCGTGAGATGACCTTTTTTTGGAATAAAAGTAGTGTGACATCCTGTTTTATGTTGAACTCTGATTAATTTTAAGTATTATTTATATGTTGGGAAAACGGGGTGTTACAATGAAGACCAGCCACCCTCATTCATTGATTTGTCTTGTAACCATTTCTTGTATTCATGTTAATTTACTTCAGCCATAGGAAATAATGATAGATTAATTTGGCTGAAGGAATCTTAAGAGTTATTTTCCTTTTCCTTTGTAATTTAGCAAGTGTCCCTCCTACCTATATATAGGACACGAAAATTGAAAGGTAAGTTGAATTTTGTTAAAAAAAAGTGAGTAATTTCTCTTTAGGTTCTGGATTGGACCTTGTATTGATCATATCAAGAATCCTTTCTTGTGGTGATCTTCATATCCATAGAGTTATCATTTTCTAGGATTAGAAAGTGTGGCGTCCCTAAACTCCCCATTCCATTTCTTGTTTGAAATCACAAATCAGCCTAAACACCAATTCAAAACCAAATTCTCGTTTCCAATTCAAATCATTGTAAAAATCAATCCCACTACATAATTTTCGTTTCCTTTTTGCACATCATTTCATTCACAATATTTTCAATCCATTTCTTGTGTGTTTGTGCCTTAAATTAATCTTTCAGCAAGCAACTTTTATCAATTCATAGTTAAAAGTCAAATATGAACAATTTTCACAAAATAGTGTTCATCAATAAGAGATAGCAACACTTGTTGACAATGGAAAGGCTCTCGATGAGAAACTGACTGATTTCAAGAGCCAGCTTGCCAAGCTTACCTCCGAGTTTATAATTTAAAGCAACTCTTTGTAATTTTTTACTTTGAAAAATATTTTGTTCCTTTAATTTTGTAACCTTTGGACTCGTAACGATGTTAGGACCGTTTTTTATGGCATTTTAAATATTTCTATTTGCCAACCCGTTATTTTTATTACAAAATTTGAACCTTGAAGCTTGTATGTGTCATCTTCCTCTTTAATTCCTCGTTGGAAGCAAGATAAGTGAGAATAGTTTTTTCCCCTCTTCCTTCCTCTCAAATCCGAACCCAACCCCCCTTTTTTTTATCCAAATTCCAATTTCTTCAATTTCATGGAATTAAAGCCTTACATGTGTGATTTTTCTTGTATTGAAGTTGAATAATGGGTGTCGTTAGAAGATGGAAACTTGGAGAGAAATTAGAGATATTGGAAGTTTTTCATCACTTAGTGGGTTGCTATCAACTTGGAGGTGAGTTCTATATTAAGATTGAATTTGATGTTGGTGATAACCAAATGAAATAGTTATCTAAGCACCTTAAAATGTATTGTAGTTGTGGTATTCTGGACTGGTGTTGTTTTCAAAATTGATTGCTATTGTTAGATTGGTTATAGTTAAATTTTATGAAATGTTAGTTAAAAATTCGTTTAGCATGTCTATGGTATTTGAGTCATAAGTTTTTCTTTGTAACCCATATATGAATGGTTGTTGGATTTTCAGAGTGTTCACTCAATTCCCTTCAATTTGAGTACCAATTTGATATGGTTCCGATTAGTTATGAGTTACGAAAATGCATTTGAAGCTAAAAGTATTGAAGCTGAAACTGTAGGGTGGACTCTACGGGGTTTAAGTGTGGGAGCTATTCGAGATGATACATGAGGAGTTCAAGGCATGGGGAACATCTAACCAAGATACCCTAAATTTAAGAAGGTTGAGGAGCACTTAAAGTTGTCGAGTCTAAAGATTTGGCTTGGGTCTCGGAAGCTTAAAAGGATGTAAAAATATTGGGGATCTTGGTATTAAGCGAAAGCTACAAATAAGGTGAGCTCCTTTAGTTTAGCACCCCCTATATGGATAGTATGAACAAATGTGAGGTGAGAAGATTTATATTTAGACTAATTTAGCAAGTATAGCTTCCCCAAATTGTTAATGCATGCATTAGGTTATGTATTGAATCCAAAAAATTACTTTCTGGCATATGGTAATCGATTATCCCTTTTCCATAACCCAAAAATTTGACTTCTTAAGGGATGGTAATCGATTACCATGCCTTGGTAATCGAATACCTATTTCCAGAAACTAAAAATCTAATTTTTTTTAAGGGATGGTAATCGATTACCATGCTTTGGTAATCGATTACCCACTGCTAGAAACCAGACATTTGATTTTTAAAAGGTGGTAATCAATTACCCACTTCTAGAAACCAAACATTTGATTTTTAAAAGGTGGTAATCGATTACTATGTGCTTCTTTTTATGTAAGTACAAACCTAATGATTAGTGCATTAACAAGAGAACATAATATAAGGAATATATAAGATACTTAGGTGTATGATTACTACTAAGTTACTGTCAAATATAGGATATGACTAGATAGGATTGATTAAGATATGTTTATAGAAAATATGATATAATAAGTTGTTTCTTTTGAGGCTTCAGATGATGCTGGATGAGATTTATCCGAGAGGAAAATTTACACGACGATAAAGGATGTGGTGAATAGCATGAAGGAAGTAGAAGCTAAAAGAAACAGAGCCAGAAGCAGACTGTACATCTCAGACACTCCTTTCTATTTGGATGCTTCATCTATCATAACTGCTTCTGTTCATGATGATCTGAACTTGGCATGGTTAACAAGACTTCAAATGCAAGCTAAAACTCCACTTCTTGAGAAGTTGAAACAAGATTCTGATCAAGAGAAAAGAATCAAGAAGTTGGATAAGGAACTCTTTGAGCAGAATATGATGTATGAGAATCTTAAGAGAAATATGGCTGCACAAAGATAGGAATTCAGAGCAAGAGAAGAAGCTCAAGCTAGAGGGTAAGAGGAACTAAAGGAAGCATTGAACAAGTAGTCTGAGGACATGACCAAGATGATGAAAGAAATGATAGAAATGATGAAGAATCAAGACAAACCTTAGTTCACACATTTATTGTCTTGTTTTCTAAATCATCTCTGACATTTTCTTATGTTTAGCTTCTGATGTTTCCTTCTCTAATTTTATTGCTCTGTTTCAAACTTTTATATGATGTTTATTTAGAATTTTCTCTTGATGTTTTTCTCACTTCTCTTATTTGTCTTTCTTTTTATTATTTTTTGTTGATGACAAAAGGGGAAGTAGATATATTATTAAGGCTCTGAGCCTCACTAATTTAATTCTAAAATTGAATTAGGAGAACCTGTTTCTTATCTCTTAGTCTTTAATTTCATGTGAGATTATTCTGAGTGTTATTATGTTTTTAAAAGAATAAATTTAATTAACTTGAATAGAACTTAGGGGGAACTTACAAACCTCACCTTAAAGAGCTATTAGACTTAGGGGGAGCTTACAAACCTCAGACCATAATAGTCAACTTGTTAATTAGATTAACAACAATTAAACATCTTAATACTAGTGTTTGTCATCATCAAAAAGGGGGAGATTGTTGGAACAAAATGTGTTTAACGTTACCCTTTGAGTTTTGATGATAACAAGGTATTAAAAATGTCAATTGGATATGATAATATTTGTTTGAAGTGTGCAGGACCATAGACAAAAATTTAAGTGTCTTTATACTAAGCATAAGTTATGGAAAAACAAATGAGAGCAATGATATTTAAGGAAGCTTGTGTTACAAGATAGAGTTTGAAGAAAAAAGCATTTGAAGACATCAGAAGCATTTCATAAGAAGTTGTTCATCAGAAGTTGTCATTAGAAGCTGTGTACCAGAAGCTGACATCATCAGAAGCTGACATCATTAGAAGCTGAAGTTATCTATATGTTGTTATTCTGAATGCATATGATTGCAGAAGGAATGGAAGCCTGAAGCAACGGCTAATTCAGAGGAATTTGAGGGCATTGGGTGCTTATCCACTGAAGAGCGTAGTAAAAGGACAATAGTACAATTGTACAACCACTACTCCACTACTCCACTCTCCATGTCTGATGTAGTACAACATAACAGCTATATCAACGCTGGTTTCTCTCTACTCTTGGAAGGGATTTGAAATTGTTCTCTCATAGGACAATAACCAAATCAAGCAACAAATCATTGGTGATCTGATCAAAGCTTTTCATCGACTCTTTTGTGATGTGCTAGCAATTTCCGACGTATCTTTCACACCTCTATATAAAGGAGTGAAGACCTGAAGATTGGCAAGACTCTTGCAACAATTTTAAAGTGCCAAACCTCTACTAAAATTGTTACACACAAAAGTTCACTTAGAATTTCTCAACTACTTTCATATCTTAGAAATTCTAGAGTCTTAAAGAGTCTTATCTGATTTTGTGAACACCTCTGATTGTATATCAAGTGCTCAAACCTCAAACATATTTCTTTGTAATTCTGTTAGAAATAGAAGTATCTTGCAGTTGTGCTTGAGCATAGGAAGTCTCTTGCAGTTGTGCTTGAGCATAGGAAATCTCTTGCATTTATGCTTGAGTAGTTTGAAGTCTCTTGCTTCAGTGCTTGAGCAATTGTAATCAGATATTGATTTTTAGTGAACTCTCCTTGGAAGTGCAAGGAGGAGTGGACTACTTTTGGATTGTGGAAGGAACCACTATAATTGCTTTGTGTCTTTCTTCTTTCTCTCTCTCTTCACTTATCCGCTGCATTTAGACTCTGAACATTGCATCAGAACCTGAACTCCATAAGCTTCTGATCAGTGACTTTAGTTTTAGGAGAAGAAAAAGAAAACACAATTCAACCCCCCCTTCTTGTGTTTTTCTCACCTTCGGTATTTACCCTGAACATGTGATGATCTGATTCCGTTACGGTCACTGCCGCCAAAAGTCTCAGTATTCTTTGTGATTATCAATTTTCAATCACTGATTCATGTAATGATCAGATCTTGATGATGATTCACCCCTGTGATGCGGTTGCATTGCCACCGATGATGCCTGATAAACTAAGAATACCATGTAAGATGTTTAGCCAGGGAAAACGGCGAACTAGACATAAATTGTTGGGAGAAGATTCTGGACTTGAGGGGTTATTCTTTGGTGATGGCGGTGACAATGTTTTTTGAAGCGGAAGAGGTTCCGATGGTGGAGTGGAATTTCAATAGATTTCGAGGTAGAGATAATTGGGATGAATGTTCATCTTCATTTATAGATACTAAGTTTGATTTCATGTATCAAGTGTACGGTGATGGTTAACGAACATGGTTTTTGGAAGTTCTCTGAAGTTGTGAAAAAATGAAATAAGAAAATAAAAAATAGAAAAACTTGTTCAACCAGTTAACAGGCAATGGGTTAAAAAAAATTTAAGACGTGGCAACATACACAAGAGTGTGTTGAGTGGCACCTGTTTGAGCGTTGTTCGTAGCATATCTCTTGTTGTGTATCTTCATCCCCATTAATGAGTTTTTCTAGAAACCCTTTTGATGTTGTGAAATTATTTGGAGATTTTGTTGTGTAAATTTGATTATAATTGGTGATGGGTGTTAAATATTGGTGTGTATAAGTTATAAGTGAAAATTGGATTGGTGGGATACTTGTTCAGGTGATTAATGATGAATTGATTTTAAGAAAAGTCGTTGTTAATGGATAGTTTGTGTGAAATTGGTGTATCATATGATAGTATAACCTTAGGATAATAGTTATGGGCGTTTTGGGTGTTGGGGGTTAGAATCGGAGCTTTGGAAGACTCCAATGGTGAAAATCACAAAAACAAAATCCACTTTTCTACGCAAGACGCACGGTCATGCGTGTGCTAATCTCTCGGTGTTTCCTTGCATTTTTCATTCTCGACAACTTTTAGTGCACAGTCGTGCTCCTCTGTCAGATTTTGGAAATTCTTCTTTTTCTTCATTGTTAGGTCCCGAAACTGAAAATCAAGGTCATGTAGTAAAAGATATATGTGAGGGAAGTGCGCTTAGGATTATCCTACCATCTATCGGCGAGTATATTTGTTGATATTATGTAGAGGAATATAAAGTTATTATATTGTCATATGGTGTTGCTATTTGTGCTCTCGATTTTCGGGTATCAAAAAATCATTAATCGGATTTGAACCTTTAATCTTTGAACTCTCAACTTTTATTCATGAGAAGGGAAAATGTGAGCAAAAACCCTTATAAGACCTTGGATCCGGGGGTTGGTTTCGATTGGAGAAGGTGTTAGGCACCCGAACCGACTATGGTATCCTATAGGAACCTTCTACCTATTTTTAATCTTGCACTAAATTATTTTTACTTATTTGAAAATTATTGTTTAAGAGTTTAAATGAAAGAATGGGGAAAGACGAAGCATGCTTTTGGTTATTTCTATTGATTTGGAAGGGCCAAAGCCCTTTGCCTACTTACCCACATAAACCGAGATCAAAATCAAGTAGTTCGGCTAAAGAACTTCTTTGGTGGGTTGAATTGATTTTAACATTTTTTGGAAAAAGATTTTAAGAAAAGATGAGAGGCCTCAAGGCATGAGAAAAAATATGATGAAGTTGGTTAATTTTAATTGCAAGAAATCCATGTCTAACGTGGATATTAAATTGATTAAACATTTGATTAAGGAAAATAAAAGGAAAAACACTTGGGTTACAAGCCAAGGTTTACTTTAAAGAAAATTTGAATTTTGACCTTTTTGATTTTTGATAAAATATTTTTCTAAACTAACGGTGAATTAGCGTAACGGCGAAAAAAATAAATGAGCGTAAAGCGGTAAATAAAGTGGTGAAGTGTCGGTGCGTGAGTCGGTGCGTGTGTCGGTTACATATTACATACCCTAAATACATTCTATGGTCTCAAGAGAAATATGATGGCGAGAAATAAAATGCGCAAAAATAAATTACATCATTTCCCTAATTATACAAACTAAACCAATGACAATAATGAAACAAATGACAAGAATTAAATATGCATGCAATAATTCTAAACAAACTTAAACTAAAAGTAAACATGAAAGGGAATGAGCATGAAACAAACCACAATTATATGATAAACTAGCAAGTATCAAGAAAGTAATAATAAAATAAATGACAAAATTAAATATGCATGCAAAACTTATACGAAACCTATTATACACACTAAAAAAATGCAATTTAAACAAGTTAACACAATAAAGCAATAAAATGCAAACACATAAAATAAACACATATGCTTAGATAAAGCAAGATTTAAAGAGACAAATATGCGTATAAAGATTTTTTTTTAAAAGCCTAAATAAACTAAAACTACATGAGATAGAAACTTGGTTATTAAATGTACTAAAAATGCATGACATGAAAATTAAAACGCTAAATAAAAATGCATGAAACATAGCTCAAACATTATATGAATTAAAAAAAAATTACTATAAAAAAAAATGTACAGGGAGGGGGTGCAGGCAGCAATACTGGGGGGTGGGAATAGCAAAACAGAACAAGAAAATGGGCCAAAGGAGAGAAAACAAATGGGCTGGAGAGGAGAGAACCGGTTCGGTTCAGCCTGGATCGGTTCAGGCGAACCGAACCAGTAAAGGGGATATATAAAAGCATTTTCATGTTTTTTTCTTCTTCATTTCTTCTATCCACCTTCTCTCTAAAACCAAAACCAAAAAATTCTCTCTCCCTTCTCTCTATCCAGCTCGCCGGAGAAGAAGGTGGGGGGTGGCCGGAGGAGCTCCGACGCGGTGGTCGGCTGGAGCGGTTTTCTCCTTTTTTTTTCAATTTTTTTTTACTATTCTACTCTACTTCCTCTTCTCTTCTCAAATCCGGACTTATTTTTCGTAGGAACACAACAAATAGCCCTAGATCTACAAATACATTTTCAAAAAAAAAAAAACAGTAAAACCGAAATATACCTCTCTTTACCTTTGTTTTCGGTTCGGATCTGATCCTCCTCCACTAGGATTCGGCTTGTTCTTCTTTCTTTTCTCACAGATTCGAACTTCTCTTCTTTATTTTCCTTGCTTCGAACTCGGTTCCGTTCCGGTCGGATATGTTCCTTGCGTTTTGTTTTTGGTTTAGCACGAAAAAAAATGTGATGGTTGATGGTGTTAGAACATGAATTTATGTTTGTGTTGTCCTTGGATGATGGTGATTCTGAAAGTTTATTGATGATTGATGCTTACAGTTCTTTGTGTGAATGATTTTTGGTTCAAAAGTAAGCTTTGAATGTTGCTGGAAAATTTGTGTTCATGTTGTTCTTCATGATATTCATGAGTTTTTTTGATTTTTGTGGCTTTGATCTGAAATTTGATGAGAGAGAAATGGATTGGTGTTTGTTTTTGAGGACTGATGCTTTTTCTGACCCTGGGCCCGTTTCTGACGCGTGAACAGTACTTAAATAGTACAGTTCTCTGATACATTGGAATGACAAAAATACCCCTGACTGAAACTTGGAGAAAAAGTTGGACCAGGACCAATAACACAGCGACACATGGACAGGACAAAAATTGCACTAAAAGACTAAATAAATAAAAAAACCAATTAAACAAATAAATAAAACGAAAATAATAAAAGAAATAATAATTATGACTAAATAAAAATAAAAAAATGTCCCTTCAGAACCAAAAAATGAGGTATTTTAAAATACCTCACTGCCGAAATTTCGTCTGAGATGACGGAATGATACGGCTTAAAAAACGCTAATAAAATAGTAAATCAACGACGTAAACAAAATGAGTTTTAACAACGCAAACTTTACGATAAATAAAATACGAATAAAACGCGGATAAAATTAAGAAATTAATACGCGAGTGACATTAAAATGTAAACGAAGTGAAAAAACAAAATATGAATAAAATGCGATCAAAATGTGAATAAAACAGATATCATGGGAATTAGAGCGCGAACGAAAAGTTATTAAAATACGAACGACATACGAAATAAACCGTTTTAAATTGGTCAAAATTTGGGGTATGACACTATTGGTAAGATAAATATAGTTCAAAATTATGAATCATTGGCGATATTGGTGAGGATTAAATTCCAATTATTACTGTTGTTGCTTCTCATGCATCTATGATAGAGTTTTATATTATGTTATGGTGTTGTTATTATAATTTATGCTTTGCCGAGAAGTTGATTAGGCGAGTATGTGTAGCACTCATTTTTGAATGAATATCCTTTTATAATCAATAAATAAAAGTCGGGATCTTAGGGTGTTACAATATGCAGTTTTTTTTAGGACCAATATGAACCTCGCAACAGAGATTAGAGACCAAAAAAATGTTTAAGCCTAATTTATTTTTTTGCAGAAACCAAACCAACCCATCAATATTGACACCGGAGAGAATCAAACACGAGACATTCATAGATGAACACTCCAAGGTTTTAAGCCAACTCCATCAGACCAACTCAATTGGGTAGGCCTATATTAAATTATAAGTTAAGGGTTAATGATCCTGTCAAAAAATTAAGCTTTGAAATTGTACAACTAATTTATATTGTGGGAGGGAAGTAAGAGAAATAATTTGATGTAGATGGTCTACTATATGACCATAAGGTCAGTGGAGGGGGATGAAAAAAAAGTTCGGGTGAGTGAAAAAAACAAACTATGATATATCCACACAATTTATGTTTTCCTAAGCTTCAATACAAAGTTGAACATCAAAAGTGAAATTAAACACCTTAATAATTTGAGATTATCATTTACGCATTTCGAGTGACTTGAAATGTGATAGTAACACATACTGAAAAGGAGAAAAGGGTGGGCAACAATGTAATTTTATTTATAAGTTAAAAGATATTTTTGAAGTTTCCCCTATAAAAAAATTAATTTGTTTTAGTGTGGACGGTCGTGACCCATTTGCGTTGGTTTAATAGTGTTGTTTGTGGATCTTGGAGTTTGGTTCTCTTAAATAGAGGTGTCAAATGGACTGACCTAGCCCATCCCGGACCGGTCTGGGAGGCCGGACTACATAGTTGGACCAGTTCTACCTAGCTTATTTATAATTGGGCCACATATTCTAAAATTCGACCCGATCCGTGTGGGACATGGGCCACCTTGCCCGCCCATTTTTTTCTTTTTTATTTATTCACTCTTGTTTTATGTTTTCTTATATATTAGTTCTCAAAATTATCTATACAATTATCTATTTGCTGAAATATGACATGGTTGACAATATTTTTTTTATCAAATGTAAATGTTAATAGTGGATCGGACTAAAGTCTGATGGGTTAGCCCAACCCATCCAATTTTTTTGATGGGCCATATGGTTTTGGACCAAAAAAGCCCGAGATTGAGCTACCTATTGTGAGCCTGATATGGGCCAAAAATTGAATTGTCACATAAGTTCGACCAGTTTTTGACAACTCTACTCGCAAATCATGTGGTTTGATTTCCCCCTTGTCAATTTTAATGGGTTAGTTCATAAAAAATTTTGATTTGAATTTAAATGAAGATCCCAGAAATGGACGTTGAAATTGAACATCTTGAATTAGTTAGTCTTTTGGCAAGATACCAAACTTTCAAGAAATTAAAAAATAAAATTAAAACACTTAGGACTATATATTTTTTGTATGTACGGTGAGAACGGTTGAGTCACAACGGTGGTAGAGAATACTCCGGTGAATCGGTAACAGCTTCCAGTGCGCTGACGATGAGTCTCTGAGGTGGAACGAAAGGTGCCTGAGGCACGTTAGCACTCCAATGCTCAAGTCAGTAATGGAACAGAAAGAGAGAGTATAAGAAGTGTTGTAAAAAGTGATGTGTACCTTGAGGGTGAAGCAAGTTCACCCTTATATAGGCGCGCGTTCGCCATAACCGTCTCCGGGTTATGCGGTGTGTAATTAGGAGCGGGGAAGAACACATGTAGCATGATCCCAGCGAGGAGGCGTGCTCTTGTGTGGCATGCCTCAAACAAGTTGGCGTGCTCCCTTGAGTGAGTAGCCTAAACCCGGCGTATTATTGTACACGTGTAGCCGTGTGAGTAGTCTTGTGACCGGTCCAGAACAATTTTTGTCCACAATGGGTCATATCACCGATCCGTGAAAGCCTTGAGTAGTCTTTCTCATTAAAAAAAAGTACGTAGTTTTTATAACATTTTTATAACATAATAACAGTGTTACGACAACAATGCATTTATATACTAACGAGAAATACAATTGTTTGACACACATAAAATGACCTTCCAACATCTTAATGCACGTACTTAGGTTACAAACTTGCGTTACCAAGCTCGGCAACGACCAATACATTTTTATATTACTTGTATTTTTTTCTTACATATATAGTTTATATTTTAACCAGCGTTTAGAAGGGCGCAACTTTCCTATCAATATGTTCTTTTCATTCTATAATGCGTATAAATTACGAACAATAGTTTTTATGCAATTTCTCTTAAAATTATTTTGATTTTGAATAAAATTATAGGTATCAAAATTTTGCTCTTTCATCTTGTAACAAACTATACTTATTCTTTTCAATTACACTAACAATATAACAAATATAATATATTTTTTATATTATAATCTTATTTTGGCAAATTTATTTAAGAGTATAATTGAAAGTGAAAAATCATTCTAAAAGTATTCTTTTTATATATATATATCTCCATTAATTTTATTTTTTTGTTTACGTATTTTAATATTTATGTTTATTTAAATTTATATCTTGTCAAAAATAAATGTTATTTAAAGGTGAATTTGTAAAAAAAAAATAAACAAAGCAAAATAGGTAGTTGGTTTTCGAGTTTTCTATTAGATGTTGATTTAGATTTAACTTTATATTTGTAAAAGAATTGAGTTAATGGTTGATGAAATTTCTTGAAGAAATTGAGTTGTTTTTGTACATTGGTATAGATACTCTAATTAAGTTTTTTTAATTTAATTTTAGAGTGGTTTTTGTATATTGGTATAGATACTCTAATTAAGTTTTTTTTTATCGATTAGTTTATTAGCTAGAAATCGACTTATTTTAATGTGAATAATGTTTTTTTTCAAGCTAAAATGAAACTTATATTAATGTGACTGATAACATCATAGACTTCCCAGACTGCTTTCAGGATTGTCAATTAACCCCACAAATCAACACGAGTCTGCTCAGCATGTTTTATCCTCACTCACATGCTTTTCGGCAAACTTCTTAGAAGGTCACTCATCCCAAAATTGCTCCAAGTCAAACACGCTTAACGGTTGAGTTTTTATGATTTGGGTTACCGAAAAAATATGCATAATTTTTTTATATAGGTAGTATCGTATTCAATCCTCTTCTTTTGCATACACTACGCATTGTTCATATCAATTGAGTTAAGTTTACATCAACCATGATTAAGTTTTTATATTAACTCTAATTCATTTTTTTTTTAGTAAAAACAAGTGTACATCAATATTTTTGCGACCATAAAAGACAAAAAAATATATAAAATAGTTGAAAATTTTAATCAAAATCTAAACATCAATATTTTAAATTTATAAACATCAATGAATATTAGAGAAAATATTAAGTTCGATAAAAATATATTTTATACAAATTATACATATTTAACCTTTTGTTTATCCTTTGAAAATAAGCTTAAATTTGTAATTAGTCCCTACACTTTCATCAGTTTTTGGCATTGTTCCCTACGGTTTTTTTTGTTTGATTTAGGTCCCTGCAATTTGTAAATAATAATTTGTTATTGGTCCCTCTCTTAGTGCATTGTTAAAAAAAAAAAAATCAAAACTAACATAGTACCACGTGACTCAATTATTTTCAGGCCACGTAACACACTACAAGACAAAATTTTAAATTATTAAAAAAATTCAAATAAAATAATTGTTTTTTGATTATTAGTATTATTATTATTTAATTAAAAATATAAAAAAAAGGAAGACAAGCCACGAGAATTGGGAAGTAAAGAAGAAAGGGAACGGCATGAATGAACATTTAGGAAAGGGGAAGAATGTATTTTAAGGTTCCAAATTGAACCGAAAATTCAAAAAATTTGGTCAACATTGAGATTGATAATAGATTTCGACATCCATCATCAAGTTTCAAGTCTGTAAAAAATAATAATTCTGCAGATAAAAAAATACGGGTAAGAACCAATATGAATATGCAGTGCAAAAACAGTCTTGAGAAGAAGATGAAATTTTAGATGGATTATGATTTAAAAGTGAAGAAGTACACATAGTGTTGTTTCTCATTTAGGATAGGCATGTATATAGCTTTGTTCTTTTTGGTGTTTAGGCTTTGTTTGCCCCTCTGTTGCACTTATTTTTCTGCATTTTCCCTTAATGCTTCTGCGTTAATGACAATATGCAGGGGTTTGTTTTTCAGTTGTATCAGCTTTCCCTTGTGCTTGGCTTTTTCAATATATGCCGATTAAAAAAAAAAAAAACATGGTGTTTTGTCAATGGTGGTGGTGATGAATCATCACCTGATGAATTTTAACGATAAAATGGTTCACGACTAATTTTGGATGAAGAAGTATATTTAATTTTGTTTTTTAATTAAATCTGAACAAATATTATTTATATGAAAGTGCAGAAATTAATTACACATTTAAGCCTTGGTGGTGACGGCAAACGTTTATGTGACCAAAAAAAAAGAACCTTTTGTTTTTCCTTTAAAAATCTTTTCCGTTTACTTAGCCGTTAAGGTCACGTTACAATACGCTCCTCCGTTGGATCAGATACGGAATCAACAAAATAAAAGTCACATGGGGCGGTGGGGTTATTCCTGTAAATTCACATTAAATCCGACCGTTATAGACATTCAAATTCGTTGATATAATACTTTTCCTTTTTCTCCTCTGTTTCTCTCTCAACTCTCTATCTATCTCTCTCTCTCTCTCTCTCTCTCTCTCTCTCTCTCTCTCTCTCTCTCTCTCCAATGGCTATTACAAATACAGATGAACACAACAGTGTAAGATCTTCAATCATGGAATGGAAACAAATGCACCCACTTCACCAAATAGCCGAAACACCAACCCACAAACTCCTCTTAAAGCAATGGCTGAAAGAAGAAGAACTCATCAATGGACGAATAGCTTTAAAAGAAACCCAGATAGATTCAATCCGCAAAGAAATCACAATGCTCTACATCTTCTTCTTCCTCTTCCACTCAACTACCCTCATGCTCCTCTTCAACTCTTCCTCTGTTACAACACCTAAAGCTTGTCACAAATCATGGGTCCCATCACTCTGTTCTTTGTTGTTTTCATTGGGGCTTATATGGGCTTTGAGGTATAAGAGTGATGTAGAAACTCATATGGAGAAGATGCTTTCGAGGGAGAAAGAGGATCGTGGATTGTTGAGGAAATGTGTGGAGGAATTGAAGAAGAAGGGGTTAGAGTTTGATTTGTTGAAGGAAGTTGATGCTTTGAGAAGGGCTAAGAGTTTGAGAGTTGAAAGCAAAGAAGTTAGGAAATGGTCTTCAAGGGATTTTGTTTCTATGTTTTTCTTCTCAATGGCTTGTTTGTCTCTTGCTGTCATAAGAGTTATCTTGTGTAGTTAGGGATTTGAAATACAAACATGCTTTTTTTGGGTTTCTTTTTTTGTTCATGTTGTTTTTTGGGTTGGCAGAATGTACTGTTCTGCTTTTCTTTTGTTTCTATTTTTGTTGTAATTTGAGAATATTAATTGAAATTCATGAAATAATAACTTCTTTAAATTTGAGGCTGTTTTTTACTTTGATATTAAGCATGCCAATAGTGTTGTTTCATCCCCTTGGATCTCCCCACCTTTTCTCTCTTTGAACAACCTCCATCCACCACCGTCTTATTTCATCATATCGTTCTCCTCTCAAATCTCACCACCACAACCATCCACCATCTACGAAGAAACTGCCGGTAACACTTAAATTATTGGATGTAACATAGAATTTGCCTAAAAGAATTTCACCTTGCCACATCAGCGTGTGTACAAAATTGAGTGGTCGATTTACATTTTCTATTTGACAATTATGTTTTGCCTCAGTTTTAGGGAGTGTGCTTTTCTCCTATTCATAGGGAGTGAGTCACTCAAACCCTTAAAGACTTTATGTGGGGTATAACCTAAAAGCTTAATCGGCATTTGGTTCCTTAACTAATTTTTTGTTTTCATTTTGATCACATAATTTGTAAAATCAACGTTTTGGTCTCTTATGTTTGTCTCCATTATTCGAATAAATCCTTTTATGTTAACTTTAACTTCAAATGTCTATGGTAGACTAATCTTAAGAATGGTCCACCATAAATCTTATTAGTTATTTTAAAAGATGACCATTGAATTACGCTGGTCTATTTTATCTTACGATGTACCACCAACACCTAACATTTTTAAACTTTTCTTCATCTTTTTCCCTCAACTTCTTCACCATCTTCGTATAATCTTCACCAATAGTTATAAAAAAAATCCAGAAAAAAAAACACCATCTACAACAACATCTAGTGATATGAACATGTTTGTGATTCTAAAGCAAACTGCTTGGTGCATAACATTCAGGAAGCTGCACAAATCCAACCATAACTGATTGCAAATAACTTCTCAGCATGTCTTTGTCCTCTTCTGCCATTGGACCAGATGAAATAAACACCTCTTCTTGGTAAATGTTTGCACTTTGAGTTTGATTAGTATATTTAGATTTGCGCTATTACAGTTAAGCATTTGACACTTAAAAATAAATTCATGTTTGATTCATTATTTCTTAAAAAAAATTATTTTTTTATGCGGAGATGTGTATACTATTATAAATATGTGTGTAAGTTTCTTGATAATTAGTATGTTTAAAATGGTTACCCTACCCTTCAACAAAAAATAATAAGTTTATGTTTTTACCATAGTATTTATTACAAGTTACAAAAAATGATGTCAATGCAATTGAAAATTTTAAAGGGATCCCTATAAAAAAGGACAAAGAAAAATTAAACAATAGTTTTGTATTTCAAAATTCAATTAGTATTAATTATCATACTTGTGAAGTTTTAACTATATATATGTGTGTATGTTCACACTTGCCTCGTCATTTATGTTTTGATGGCACATCACATCTTCAAAATGTTAGCCATGTGCTATGTCACCATCCTCCTTTCTCTTATATCTTCTCTATGTAATGCTTCTAACGATGTCATGCTCCAGGAAAACCAAACCATGAATACCATCCCGGTCTCCAATAGCACTAAAGTCTTTATTGCATTGCCTCTAAATTCAGGATCGTTGCACTTTGATTGTGAACCCGAGGAGGTGGGGAGTTTCGAAACACAACCGGGAAAAACACTTGAGTGGCATGTTTCTGATAACGAAATTGTGTCATGTTCGGTGTATTGGGGTCATTTAGTGTCCTTTTTCCAAGCGAACTATGACCAAAATGACCCTATTAAACCCGATTTTTGGATAATAAAGATTGATGGGTTTTTCCATACAATAGACCATATCCATTGGGAAAGAAGGGCTATTTGGAGGGAGAAACCAATAATTTGATGCTAATATTTCTTGATGCAATATGTGATTTGTAATATTTCATATGCCAATAAATATATTAATAAATGGATCCCTTATCTTATTTTTTCTTGATATATCATCTTTTACTATGATATATACTAGGATAAATTACCCAAGAATCCATCGTATAAGATTGATTTCATCAATTTTTAGTTTTTCTTATTTTCCATACCTTACCACCGCTTTAACAGTGATATATACTCTTTATTTTATAATCAGTAAACAAATTGAATTGCTGGTAAATATGATTGCATAAAGGATTCCACCAATTGAAATAATTATTGCCAATATGTCATAATTAATGTGATTTTCTTTTCTTCTTTTCTTTTCGACTTAATAAGGTTATGGTCTAATCCCCTCTTGTAAATATTTTTCTATTTTTTTTAATAATTTTTTTTAGTTTGGCAGTATAAGATGGAGGTTTAGCAGGATAACAACCTAATTAGGATGTCGTTGTTTCCTCAATTGATACCTGTCATTTCTTCTGGCTTATAAAAAAAATTGCATTACCAATTATTTTAACACAAGTTTATGTTGGTTTTTCTCACTATATCTTTTCTTTATTAGCATTTATTACTTCAAAAATTATACTTTAAATGTTGAATTTTTGTTTAAGAAAAGTCAATCAAATCTAAAAGACAAATTTTTTTTTTAAATTCCTTTTATCCTACTTTTATTTGTTCATTAATCCCTTTCATTTTTTTTTTATAATTTCTCTTATTTCATCTTTTACAGTGTTATATAAAGAAAAATGTATCCAAAGGATTTATTTTATCATATCAATTCCATAATTTTTTGTATTTCTCGTATATTTTATCTATCAGACTATTGGTAAGGAAAACATGTATTGGAAGGAATAATGATGCATAGGTATGCAAAGATACATTGGGAAGGAGAAAATTAATGCATTGAAGTCTAAATAAAGAAGTACAATGCATTGGAAATATGGAAAACAATTAAAGTCTATAGTAAGTTGTTAAAATTTACATTGGGAATGAAAATATGTATTGTAACCAAGTAAACAATAATTTAAAATGATTTTAAAAGTCAAATGTATTTGGTCCATGTTTCGTATCAAATACGTTTGAATATTTATTTTAATTCATTTTGGCTTATACTTTGTAATTTATTTCTAATTTCAAATTTGACCCTTTATTTTCACAATTATGTGAATTTAGTCCCTGTTAGCCGGTAATTTTCACCAACCTCATTTAATGCGGTCAACATTAGTTGACTTTTATCCTTGTAGGAATTGAAGTCTTTTTCTTCAACTTAAGGAGTTTCGACGACATGTTGGACTTGACGTGAAATGGTCTAAAAGGCCTTAAGGTTCGACAAGAAACGAGTCAGGGATGCAAAAGCGTTGAAGTCAAGCAACTTCCGTTGAAGCGAGAAGATTCGAATCTCAAAGAGAAGCGGTTTCCTCAATGGAGAACGTGGAAGACAAGCGGTTGTCTACATGTAAGGAGTATTGATCATGAGATTGTGCTTTTTCCAGTTATTTTCCTATGTATAAACAGTTTTTTCCCATAGGGAAAACGGGTCGTAAATTACCTATACATAATTCTAAAACACTCGAAGTATCGACGCGAGAGAAAAGAGTCATAAAGAATGTATGTAAATGATTTGTCCAACCACCTTTATTTTTAATCCATTGCACTTTATCTTTCCTTTAAGTTTATGAAATTTTAAACTTAATGCCTTTGCTTTTAAAAACCTTTTTTTGTCAAAAGACGGCATACGGTCTCGTCCTGTTCATAAAGCAACTTATTAAATCAATGAACGCTTGAAAAAGTTTTCCAGAGTTTTGATAAAAAGTGATTTCAATTAAATTGACTACTGGAATCGCGCGTGAACAATCACAACAATAATAAAAAAGATAAAACTATGTGCTAATAAGATTCAATGTAGAACTGAGTGCTTCACAATACAAATCTTAGTACAATCAAAATTTAATGTGACTTGAACAACTTGCAAAACATAGACAATTTCAAACGAAACCTATATGAAAATATACCAAGCTATCAAACAAAAACACAATGCATATTGAATTGAAGAATTGAATACAAATTAAACTCAATTGATCTAAGTAAATTATTAAAACTTAATTCAACGAATTAGGTTAACTTTGATGAAAAACAACTTAGATCAACACAAGTTTCTATCCTAACAATTATTCAATTAACATATGCTATAATGAAAAGTAAAGAGGATAAGTGTTTACCTGTGTTTTCGGCAAAATATGGGCTAGTTCTGATTATTACAAGCGAGACCGAACTAGAAATCTCAGGGCTTGTTGTGAAAAGGTTTTGATCGAAAAAAGGGCCCCGAGATGCACTCAGGTTACTTAGAGAGCAGGACGGATTTTGAAATAAAAGGGAATTGTCTCTCGACAGGTTTGAGATTGCAAGTAAACGCAAGATAAAATTAAAGGAAAATGTAAAAGTTTAAACGCCTAAACTTAAAAGGAATGTAAAATGCATTGTATTAAAAATAAAGGTGATGTACAAATCAGTTTACATTCATTCTGTATAACTTGTTTCCCTAGACGTCGGTGGTTTGAGTGTTGTAGAATTTTATAAATGATTTGCGACCCATTTTTCGACTTCTAAACACTTATTTATACTAGAATAACTAACTGGCGAGCCACTAATCCCATGATCAACACTTCCTCCATCTTAGACAACCGCTTGTCCCACGTTCCCACTAAGGAAACCGCCTTTGAGCTTGAAATCGTGTCTTTCCCGCCTTGAATGCTTTACTTTGACGCGATCATGCTTTCAGCCTTGCTCAGTCAAAATTTTGAGTATGCGCACTAGGCTTGCCATCTTGTCGAAATCCCCAAACTGAAAAGAGAAAGCCTTCGATTCCTGCAAAGTTAAAGGTCAAACAAATGTTGACCATTTTCAAAGATGCCCCAAAAAATTGCCATTTTCAACGATAAAATCTTCAAAAGAGGAGAAGATTGGCATTTTTTAATAATGCCTTAAATTAAATTGAAAAGATGACATCATCTCACTCATTACCCTCCAAACATGATCTTTTCAGTTTCTTTCCCTTTGATCGTTTTAGGACTTGAGTGGGCCACGTCTTTTCACTTTAAACCGTCTATAAGTCTATTTATGGCCCTAGAGTGCCATTTGTCGTTGATCGAACTCTTCAGGTGTAAACCCTCGCAACTCCGTATGTTCACCATCATTGTTCCTTTCTTCACAAGATTTCCAAGATTTTATGTCTCCCAAGACCATTAATTACCCACTATCCCAAAGCGCTTTTACCTTCTTTCATACACGTGGCAACTATGGAAGAGGGAGATGAGAAGACTGCCTTATCAATCGTATTCATCTTTATAAGGAGCTTTGTTTCTTTACTATTCCTTTACCAAACCTTCTCTATCTTTTAATCTTCCCTTCTCTTGCAAGGAAACGGATCAGTTTCACGCCATGAAAGTATTCCACCTGGAACTTCAACTCTTTATTGTCAAAAAGATTGCTGCTTCGAGCACTAGAGGGTTGTAGTCTTTTAGGGCATCTGCAACACTTCACCGCCAACTATATGAGGACGTTGAGGTGCTCAGGGTTGTTCTTCCGACTGTTTACACCTTCTCACCATCCCCTCACCCAACGTGGGACAGAGGAGGTTCATGCAACAACTCACCCTCAGTGGCCATGTGCTTTTCTGCGTTGTTAGAAGCGGCCCAAATGCTCCATCAACCTCATTCCAACTTGCCAAGGATTCAACTTGTGTTGAGCAATGCCTCCTTTGCAGAGTCGGATGAAGCCACATATTTTCTAATCATGCTGAGGGTGTTGGCCAGTGAGGGTTTCAACATGGATGACATTTTGTCCCTCTTTAATGATCTTTTTGTTCGACAACGTCTTGCTCATTGTAGGGACGTCATTAGTGCCGATTGCAACGCCCCCTTTATTTATTTAATTATTTTATTGGAGTATATAGTATATTATTATATATTATGTGATTTTAATGATGTTTGCGACGTATGAGATGATGTTGTGGTGTGACGTTTATTTTATTGTTTAATAAAATAAAATATGTGATGATATATATATATATATATATATATATATATATATATATTTATATGAAAATTAAGATGTGATATAATAACAAATATTTTGAGAGATGGGGTTGTTTTCATAAATAAGATAGAGTTGTGGGGATAAGTGAGAATAGAAAGAATTATAAAAGGGAGTTAGGTTTAGAAAGAAGCAGTCAGTACGTTACAGACTTTTGCAAAAAGGAGAGGAAAGTGGCCGGAGAAGAGAGAACCTCAATTCTGCGAACATACCAGGTAAGGGTGAGCCTAACTCAATTATATTATGCTGTAATTCATCTGTTATGATTAACCTAAGGATTGGAGAGAGTTTTGAGAGAATTCCAAAGTTAGGGTTTAATGAATTTTGTGATGAATTGATGAGAGAATGATGTGAATTGGTGTAGGAACCTGTTACAGAACCTAGATTAATCACTAGGACCATAATTCTGATAGATTAGAAGCATAAAACGAAGAATTGGACGAGTTTTGGCGAGGTTTCGAGCGAACCCGTAACCCCTCTGCGATAGCTCGCCGTGGCGAGCAGACCCGCTCGCCGTGGCGAGCAGTTAGGTATTCACTCGCGAGGCGAGCAGCTGAGCTCGCCGTGGCGAGCAGCTGAGCTCGCCGTGGCGAGCAGCTGAGCTCGCCGTGGCGAGCAACCCCTTTAGTGCGCGCGAGGCGAGCAACTTCACTCGCCGTAGCGAGCAAGTGGCAGAATGCAATTTAAGTAGCTCGCCGTGGCGAGCAGTCCCACTCGCCACATCGAGCAATGTGGTCTCAGACCACTATAACTTGAGTTTTAGAACTCTGTTTTGAGCGAGGCTTTGAGGGTAGACCTTTGGATAGTATTAGAGATGTTTAAGACTTAAATTGGAACCTATAATGACGATGTAAGAGAAATTTAATTGTTGGCATTAATCTTTGGTTAAATGTTCGTTAAGCGAAGTTTATGAATGAAGTATAAATGATGTTTGCGATGATAACTTTGTGCTGTATATACATGTGTTAAGTGTACTGTGCTGCTGTCATGTATTGTTGCAATTGCATGTGTTGATAGAGAGTCGTATATGATGTTAAGATGTGGTTTATTAACTTGTTTAAGTATATGAGTCGAGTTCATGCATTTGCATAATTTGAGACGGTGGAGCTTATGCTCAAAGCGACGATGGAGCATTTGCTCAAAGCGACGGTGAAGCTTATTAAAGCTAAATTATTGGTACCACATGCATGATGTTAAGATGTTAGAGTTGCATTTGTCGAGTCCGTGTCTGAGATGTTTTGAGACGGTTGTTTATGAAAATGTTCTAAGATGATTTATTATGCGTAGATGGTTGAGATGCTTTCAGTTTTATGTGACGATTAATGTTGTTATTGTTAAGCATAATTATTTGAATTATATGTTAATGTAATTGTTGTGAATCTCACCTCTTCTGTTGGAATTGCCGCCTTGTGGGCAAGTGCAGATGACCAAGCTTAGGTTCGTCGATGTGAGAGGTTCTTGTGGAGTCTTAGGAGCTCTGATATGTAACGGGATGGGGATTATTATTATTTCTATTCATTTTATGTATCATGTTGATTAATTATGATGTTTGCGACGTAACTTGATTTGAGATGTTTTATGAGGCTTTTGTGCTGAGACTTATTTATTTAAGATTTTGAGAAGTTTATGAATTCCGCTGCTATGTTTGAATATTGTTTAAGAATAAATTATTATTCAATTTGATTTTAAAGATTTTATGAAATGTGACATCCTGATTTATTGAGGCATACTCTGATTATTTAAATGGAAATTTTAAAGCTGGGATTTCGGGGTGTTACACCGATGGCCTTCTTTTTTATTGGGGTCACTTGAGTTGTGGTTAATGCCCCCTAGTTTGGTTTATATGTTCACTTGTCCTTCTATTGGGGCTTGCACACTGAGCAATAGGATCCGCAACACTCATCTACCATCTCCAGATGAAGATTACGACGTGGTCAACATTTGTCTCTCTTGTCATCTTGACGTGGAACTTGCATGGGTTTTAGAGCATTTCTGCTTTTTCGATCTTGACTTCTTGTTGTAAAGGTCTAAAAAACCATTTTGTTATGTGTTGAACGAACACAATTTGGTTGACCATTTTGGATTTTCGACTTGGTGTATTTTGGCCCAATAGTTGGTCTTTTCAACTTTACTATTTTGGTTTTGTTATGCTCTACTTTGTGACATAACAATGTCCAATTTTGTAATGTTTTGGCCATGTCTTGTACTATTTAATTAATCCAAAGTCGAATATTTGTTCCTTGTCGAAATTTAATGTTTGTGCCATTTTTATTTTCACGCAATAGGATTATACTTCCAGTACATGCCTTTTATTTTGACATATTATCAAAGGAATTTACTCCTTCGACAAATCGTAAATGGTAAAGATTTTCAATTTTCAGGATAATAATTATTTGCAACAAAGAGACATTTGCAAATAAACCAAAATTCGTAATGAAAACTTCAATAAACATAACTTCTTGCCCCCAGGTTTTGCTATTGACAAGCCTGTCAAAAGGATACTAGACAAGAATTACATCTATTGTGGTTTTAACCACTTCTTTTGGTTTCTACCTAAATTTTTTGAATCTCAAGGCAACTAATACCAAATTTCACCATTTGATTTTCAAATCAGGAATCATACAAATTCCTTATCATAGTCACAATTAAATTTATGGCCAATTGATCAAATTTCCTTAAGTTTCAACCTAAGTATTTGGATAATATCTTTGATAATGGTCTATAAACCATCTTTTGCTAAATACCAGCCACTAAGGCCTTCCTCATCTCATGCTCCGACTAAACAACCGTGATTTTTGTTCTAAGATTTTTCTTAGATGTGATGATCATTTTTATCATTCCCTAAGGTTAGGGAACTTAGACCTTCCACATTAGGTTTTGTGTCGAGGGTTTCCCTTTCCCACATGAAACCATGAGTTGGATGGAGTCTTACAAAACTTGCATCTTCTTGATTAGTGCCGATATATTTTGCAGATGAACATGGAGCAATATTTGCTAGACTTTTGTCGAAAGTCTTTCTTGTAATCTGATTCACTTCAGCAAGAAAATAGCTTTGGTCAGCCTCAATTTTTCGACTGTACCATCATCTGTCCAAATTGAGATCCTTTGATGCGTGGATGAGGGAACAACACCTATTCCATGAATCCACTCTCTTCTTAACAACAAGTTGAAGTTAGCTTTCGATGGGACCACCATGAACAAAGTTGGTCTGACCACAGTTCCCACCATTAGACTCACTTGGAGAGCACCAAGGGAATAACCAGCCTTTCCTTCATAATTTGACATAATTATATTACGAGGCTTCAAGTCTTTGTCGGTTTTACCAATCCTTTTGAGTAAGGATTGAGGCATCAAATTGACAGCAACACCACCGTCGACCAACATTTTGTTGATACCAATCTCATCCACTTTGGCTTGGATGAACAAAGGTTTAAGATGATTCTTCATCGAATCATCAAGTTGTTCGAATATGGCTTTCCGATTACCTTCAGAGCCATCATTTGTTACAAAGTAGCACATGGGTTTGTATTCCTCCGTGTCCTTGGGATCGAATTCTTCCTCTGAGTTGTCAACTTCAGACACCATATCATATTCAGCTGGTAAAATAGAAACTACATTGCATTTGATACTTCTAGAGCTCTTTCTTATCTGGTTTAACTCCAATTATCTACTCAGCTTGCTTCAGAAATGTCCTATGTTGCAGGTTCTTGTAATTCAGAACGACGAGGTTTGTATAATCTAAAGTATTTTGTACTAGTTGATTTGACAGAGTTTTGGCTTAGAAAAATAGTAGAGTCTTGTAACTTCTTCTTTGGGTATTCAGCTCCTTTTATAGGCAGTGATTTGAGAAACATCATAGAAGAGTGTCAACGCAAATAAAGTCGTTGATAAGCTTTGATCACGAACGTTGACCCTTTGCATGATATGGTTAATCCCGTTGGAAAGTCCTTTGAATTTCCTTTGCTGAAAGAAGAATTATTCGTTGCTCTCTTCATTCCTGATGTCCTTTGCCTGGTTGCACACGTTGACAGAAGAAAACAAAATAACTGCTTTATCAGATACTATGATAGAGACAGCTAGACAAAAGGTTATGTGAATCCTAGGTCCCTCAATTCCAAGTAGCCAGTCATATTATGTGTCTGATGTCCTTCAAAATAACAACCATTTTGACTAACAAATAAAACCAACAAAGTAGACAAATATTATAATGTTTGACAATTTTATGAAAGTTTTAGTCTTTTCTCAACTTTGAGAGGATAATTACAAGAATTTAAAATTGAGTAAACCACCAAATTGGCCCCTCTTTGTTCCAAATTCTCAGATTGGTCCCCGACTCTATTAATAACTCAAAATGGTCTCTGTCTGTGTCAAACATTTCTCATATTGGTCCCTAACTCTATTACTAGTTGTTTTATATTTTAAGTCATTAACGTACCAAATAAGATCCAAAAGACATTATGTCATTAAACACTAAATAATATCCAAAAGGCATTGAGTCATTAACACTCAAAATACAAAACAATTGATAGAGGTCACCGACCAATCTGAGAAACATTTGACAAAGACATATACTATTTTAAGTTGGGTTTTTCTATCATGTGCAAATTTGTACATTTTATATTAAATATGTAGTTTTTTAATAAATAATTATTGTTTTCAATGAAAAATTACTACTTTTAGATATCTTAACATGTGCAATATTGCACATGTTAGACCAACCCTTTTAAGTTATTAATAGAGTTACCAAATTGAGGATTTGGCATAAAGACGATATTAATTTGATGGTTTACTCATTTAAAATTTATAGGATACTCCCTCCATCCTAAATTATAAGCAAAAAAAATATTCACACTTATTAAGAAAACTAAAATATTGTAGTTTGTAGTATAGTTTCTTGTGTTATCCTTGGAATAAGTTTCATAGAAAGATGTAAAAACAATTTTTATTGGTTATTAGTTATAGAGAAAATGAAAGAGAGAGCATAATGAATGCAAATTGCATTTAATTTCTCCTTGGAAAAGATGATTTTTTGAAAAAAACTAAATTAAATATGATAAAAGTTAGTTTTTTTTTTACTTATAATTTGGGACAAAGAAAATGAGGTTTTTTTGCTTATAATTTGAGACGGAGGAAATATTTATCAATTTAATGGACGTGATGACCTATAATTCCTCGTAAAAATCAAAAGTAAGTTAGCTTTAAAAAAAAAAAATAAAGCTCTTTCGTTAATACTAGAACTCTTGGTGAAAACAAAAAGCTAGATCGCAAAAGCCAATGGCGGAGGAATCCAAACGAAAAGCGGGCGATGAAGATCGAATCAGTAATTTACCAGACGGTTTACTGAACCACATCCTATCACTCCTACCAACCAAAACCGCCGTTAAAACGTGCCGTCTATCTCGCCGGTGGCGCCACCTTTGGAAGCATCTACCCGTTCTTAACTTCTCTGACGACTCCCACTTATCTTTCACCCAACAGTCCAAACATTTTAAAACCTTCGCTCTTTTCATTAACAGTGTCTTCCTCGTTCTTCTCTGCAACCCTTGCGCCATTCGGAAGATGACTCTCGATTGTGCTCACTCCACTCGTGATGATTATCAGTTTTGTGAATATTCTGTTGATAATTAGGTTTGTGCTGCCATTGGGCTTCGTCTTGAAGAACTTAACCTTACTCTTTTCGCTGATTTTGATGGTTCCGACTTCTAGCTCCCGAAAACGCTATTCACTTCCACCAACCTCATTTCACTCAGGTATGATTGTATGATCGTATAGGGGTTGCTTGACAGGCGTGCTCGGCTAGGTTGCATGATTTTTTTTTTAAGCAAATGCGATGTAGACGAAGTTGTATACCCTGATAGATTAAGATTAAAAAGTTACATACAATCGTGGGACATAAAAAGTTGACCCAGTGAAATAAAAACAACAGAAAACCAACCCAAATGATAACACAGTCCGTGCAAAGGTTACAAAAAACAACAATGACCATACATGCACGCGATAGCTGATCCACGAACCAACCCACTTACTGAGACAAAACAACAAGTTTACGCGACCATTTCTAGCTTATCAATCTGAATGCTCCGGGTTGGGTGATCCTCATAGGAGGTTAGATGGTTTTCTAGTGTTGTTTTAATTTTTGCTCTTGCTTTACTGTGGGAGGGATCTTTTGGTTTTGTTATCACTTGGCTGAGTACTCGTTGTACTCATTATTTGCCATTCAAACAAAAAGTTTGAAATTGATTTTTAGAATAGGTAGAATATTTAATTGTAGTTCTTTCGATGTTGGTTACACAATGACTGAAACAACAGTTAAACATTCGACATGAACAAATATTAGAAGCCTAAAACAAAACAAGAAAGTCCAAGAACAAAAACTACTATATTTGATTCTTTTGGTTGTTGAATTGTGATATAACATTTACTTATTTGTTCCTCAGTCTCTGTGGTGAAATTCGTGTAAACATCCAACACTCTACAGTGATTAGTTTACCGTCACTAAAGATGTTGGAACATTGGTGTGATGTTGGAAGAAAAATTGAAAGATTAAACACCAAGTAATTTTACTTTGATCTAATGTTGTGTGAATTGAAAAAATAGACTATGGGGGTCCCACATAAAATAGAACACATACATTAGTAGTGTTTAAATTAGGGGATTTAATTAAATACTTGATAATGATAAAAATAATAGTAATTATTATTTTTATTCGTGAATATCCTTCATTCAAATTCAATGAGTTTGTTTCCTCCACTTTTGTGGATTTGTTTCTTTTTTATATTATCCACAATTGTTGTTGAACTGATTAATAGATAAATTCTATTTTGATCTTATCCATTAGAGTAATTGCTGCCATAATTTTTGCTAAAACAGTTACAAAATCTCTATATAAATAGAGGACTCTACTCAGTTCAAAAAACACACCGAAATTCACAATTGATGCTTCATGTGCTTTTCCTCTCTTCTCCCTCCTTCGACTTGTGTTGACAAGTCTTTCTCCTTTTTCTACTCCTTTTCGTCCCTTCAGAATTAAGAGTGTTCTTAAGACCATATAGTCCCTTTTTGGTATGTTGTCCCTTCGGAATCAAGAATGGTCTTAAGAGTATAGTCCCTTCAATTATTTATGTCTATTTAAAATAAATAATATTTTAAGATCATAGTCCCTTTTCGGTATAATAAGAATGATCTTAAACATATATATACTTCTTCAATTCATGGAGAAGTTAGATGTTAGAATGGTCATAATACCATATTTGAGTGGTTGAAATACCATATTGATATTTGGAGAAGTTAAGAATTAGAATGGTGGTAACACCATACTTGAGTGGTCTCAACACCATAATAGAGTGGTCACATTACCATATTGGTTTCAGTATTAAAAGAGTGGTCTTAGTACCATATTGAAGGTGTAATTCTCGAACGGTTTTCTACAATGCAGTAGTTAATCGAACAGTTGTAGCTGGACTTGTTTTATCTTGGAGGAGGCGTTGTTAATAGTCTGCCTTGTACAATTTTGGGTAGTGCCACGAAACGTCTTAAAGAGAGCGACCTTGTCGTGACTCAACCTAGTAATAACTTCGGTAGATATTCTCGTGATAAATAGAATTTGGAAATCCAAATACAACATGTTGGAAATCCAAAAACAACAATTTTAAGACGTTTCTTTATGTTATGTCTACCGAAGAAGTTACTTATTGAGGTTAAGTTGTCCATAAATACATTAAGGATAAATCAGGCTATAGAAATACATCTTTCGATTGAAACGATGAAGTGATTGTTGGTATAAACAACAACACTAAAAATTCATCTATGTGACTCTGAATTTGATTGAAATTTATTTTCAAAAATCAAAATCATGTTTTGAATAAAAAATCGAACAACATTTGATTAAGACTATCATCGATAATGATAAAATGAACAAGTTTAGTTTGATACAATAAAATTAGAAAATGTTTGGAACTTTAAAGAAAATCATGTAAGTTGTCACGTACTTTTGTTACAAAACAGGAACAAACGAAACTAATTATTTTCTTGTTACTGTTTGATAAAACTTAATGGCAGGTGGTTACGTGATACCTTTCAAACAAATTGCCATAAACTTATGCAAATGGTCTAGGTGGTTTTATGGCACATTGGGTGTATAGAGTCGTAAGTTATTAGCGTATTAAAATGCAAGAATTTAGAATACCCATTTTTCCTTCATGCTAATGCTAAGATTTGAACTTGTTGCATGCTATAAAAATAAGAAAGAATCTGAATTTCAGATTTCTATTGAATAAGACTGAGTTAACTCAGACTTAAAGAGAGACTTGTGCACTATGCATTATTGTGGGAAAAGATTGTGCATTGATGGTATGTTCAAAATTAAATTCTCCTTCTATTTTATTAGTTATGTGATCTTAATATTTGACATGCCAAAATTTGTGATGTGAACTAGCGTTTAATTTTAACTTGAGTAACTTGGATTTAAATCTAAAGTTATATGATTAGAAAATTTTATTTTTTGCAGTCAAGATAAATGAACCAAAAGTTCATATAAAACAGTGTTTAGAGAATTTGAATCTCTAAACTTAATAAATTATGACATGTGCGAACTTGGTGGCACATAAATTAGAAATGATAAAATAATATTTTATCATATTGATGACTGTGAATTTTGAAAAATAAAATTGATACGCTTGATATGTTCAATTTCTATAATGAAAATTGAAAATTATATTGGATAGAGTACCCAAGTCTAAGAACAAAAATTATAATTAAGAAATTTCTGAAGAAAAGACAACCCAACTTGTCTTATTTTTTGAACTTGAGGTTGTCTAGATTACATTTGGACTTTGGACCACAAGAGAATTGAACTCACTAGTAGAGCCTATGAATGTGCATTCATCAGGTATGTTATAAATATCAAATCATATAGGTTCTGTGACCTAAATGCTAAAGTGAGCATAGAATTAAACAATGGCGGTTTCTATGTAAATATTTACCCAAATAGAGAATAGTGGGGGCACTAGTGGAAGCACGACATTAGTAGGGTAAAATAAATTCCCTTTTACAAATTGAGAACTAGTGGGGGCACTATATCTGATCACATTCCTGAAATCAGAAATAGTTATGAAAACATCGTGTGAGATGTTATAGAGCCTCGAAGAGGTAAGAAAACAAGAATTGCTAAAGAGTATGGACCTTATGGTTTATACATTGGAAGAAGATCCATTAAGCCTTAAAGAAGTTTTGTCTTCATTGGATGCTAACTTTTGAAAAGAAGCAACAAACGATGAAATGGATTCTATAAATTCTAACGAAACATGATCTTAGTTGACTTGCATCATGGTTGCAAACAATCGGTTATATTTAGATTTTGGAAAGAACTAAAACTTGATGGTACGGTTGATGAATACAAGGCACTCCTTGTAGTAAGAGGTTTTATACAAAGAGAAAAATACAGTCTTCTTTGACCCTCATTCACTAGTCACTAGAATCATATCCATAAGAGTACTAGTCCCTTTAGCCGCTGTTCATAACTCGATAGTACTACAAATGGATGTGAAAGTTGCCTTTTTTATGGTGAACTAGAAGAAGAGATCTATTTGAAACAACCTGAAAGTTTTGCGATTCATGGACAAGAAAACAAGGTGTGTAAGTTAGATAATTCTTTGTGAGGTCTAAAACAAACTCTTAAGGAATGACATGAAAAATTTGACATTCTAATGCTATCGAATGAGTATAAAGTGAATGAAAGTGACAAATAATATTTGCACAATCATATGTCTCTATGAAGACGACTTACTCATATTTGATTTAAAGATTCATGTTATGAATTATGTGAAATCATTGTTTATCAACAACATTGATAAGAAAGACCTAGACAAAGGTGAAGTAATTCTTGGTTTCAAGATTACTAGATAAAAATAAAAAATAAAAAGAGAACCTTTTTGATGAAACTCGCAAAGTTGAGAACATCTTAAGGAAATGTTATTATTTGAGCGTAAACTTGCAAGCATATATTATGATCCAAGTGTAAGAACACTTGAGATGGAGTTAGAAAAACAGAATATATGAGCATCATTGGCAGTACTTAGGTATGTCATTGAATGTATTAGACCCGACATTGCCGATGTCATGAAACTCTTGTGCAAGTTTACTAGTAGACGAATGAGAAACATTATCATGCTACTGAAAGAGTCATGAGGTGCCTTAAGAAGACTATGACTCTAGGATTACTTTATGGGGAGTAACCTATTGTACTTAAATGGTACAAGTTATAAAATAGAACATCCTTCAGATGAGTATTTAGCGATCAATGACTGCATATTGAGCATCACTGGGGAGTTGTTTGGTAAAACAAATGATATTGACTCAGTCCACCATGGATTGAATCTGAGATGAAAATACTAGAGAAAACTAGTGAAGAAGCAAGTTGATAAGATGCTTGCTAGTTGAGAATCCTTAGTGAATAAAACCGTTTCCTGAAGTGTTAATTCATTGTGATAGTACTGCAGCTATTACAAAAATTAAGAATCGTTAGTACAATGGAAAGAGACGATAATTAAGGCACGAACACATAAAGGATTAGAGAGCTAGCTACTCTCAAAAGGAATGGTTAAAGTAGATCATGTACGTACTGATAAAGAATTAGTCAATCCTTTAACGAAAGGAATTACTAGAAAGAAAGTCCTAAATGTAACGCCCACTTTATTTATTTAATTATTTTATTAGAGTATATAGTATATTATTATATATTATATGATTTTAATGATGTTTGTGACGTATGAGATGATGTTGTGGTGTGACGTTTATTTTATTGTTTAATAAAATAAAATATGTGATGAAAATTAAGATGTGATATAATAACAAATATTTTGAGAGATGAGGTTGTTTTCATAAATAAGATAGAGTTGTGGGGATAAGTAAGAATAGAAAGAATTATATAAGGGAGTTAGGTTTAGAAAGAAACAGTCAGTACGTTACAGACTTTTGGCAAAAAGGGAGAAAAGTGGCTAGAGAAGAGGGAACCCCAATTCTGCAATATTACCAGGTAAGGGTGAGCCTAACTCAATTATATTATGCTGTAATTCATCTGTTATGATTAACCTAAGGATTGGAGAGAGTTTTGAGAGAATTCCAAAGTTAGGGTTTAATGAATTTTGTGATGAATTGTTGAGAGAATGATGTGAATTGGTGTAGAAACCTGTTACAGAACCTAGATTAATCACTAGGACCATAATTCTGATAGATTAGAAGCATAAAACGAAGAATTGGACGAGTTTTGGCGAGGTTGCGAGCGAACCCGTAACCTCTCTGCGATAGCTCGCCGTGGCGAGCAGACCCGCTCGCCGTGGCGAGCAGTTAAGTATTCACCCGCGAGGCGAGCAGCTGAGCTCGCCGTGGCGAGCAACCCTTTAGTGCACGTGAGGCGAGCAACATCACTCGCCGTAGCGAGCAAGTGGCAGAATGCAATTTAAGTAGCTCGCTGTGGCGAGCAGTCCCACTCGCCACAGCGAGCAATGTGGTCTCAGACCACTATAACTTGAGTTTTAGAACTCCGTTTTGAGCGAGGCTTTGAGGGTAGACTTTTGGATAGCATTAGAGATGTTTAAGACCTAAATTAGAACCTGTAATGACGCTGTAAGATGATTTTAAGACGTTGGCGTTAATCTATGATTAAAATGATTATTAAGTGAGGTTTATGAACGAAGTACAAATTATGTTTGTGATGATAACTATGTGCTGTAAATATATATGTTAAGTGTGCTGAGCTCCTGCCATGTATTGTATAATTGCATGTGTCGATAAAGAGTCGTATTTGATGTTAAGACGTTGTAATATCTTGTTTAAGAATTAAAGAGTCGAGTCCATGCATTTGCATATTTTGAGACGGTGGAGCTTATGCTCAAAGCGACGGTGGAGCGTTTGCTCAAAGCGACGGTGAAGCTTATTAAAGCTAAAATATTGGTACCACATGCATGATGTTAAGATGTTAGAGTTGCATTTGTCGAGTCATGTGTCTGAGATGTTTTGAGACGGTTGTTTATGAAGATGTTCTAAGATGATTTGTTTATGTGGATGTTTGAGACGTTTCTGTTCTATGTGATGAATAATGTTGTTATTGTTAAGCATAATTATTTGAATTATATGTTAATATAATTGTTGTGAATCTCACCCCTTCTGTTGGAATTGCCGCCTTGTGGGCAAGTGCAGGTGACCAAGCTTAGGTTCGTCGATGTGAGAGGTTTTTGTGGAGTCTTAGGAGCTCTGATACGTAACGGGATGGGGATTATTATTATTTCTATTCCTTTTATGTATCATGTTGATTAATTATGAAGTCTGCGACGTAATTTGATTTGAGACGTTTTATGAGGCTTTTGTGCCGAGAACTATTTATTTAGGATTTTGAGACGTTTATGAATTCCGCTGCTATGTTTGAATATTGTTTAAGAATAAATTATTATTCGATTTGCTTTTAAAGATTTTATGAAATGTGACATCCTGATTTATGTGATATACTCTGATTAAATGTATGAAAATTTTTAAGTCGGGATTTCGGGGTGTTACACTAAACACATCCAATAGGATGAGACTAATGCCCAAAGGTCACAAATGATGGTAACCCGACCTACATGACTGGAGATCCTAAGAAATAGGTTCAATGGGTAATAACAAGTCATGAGTGATAGAACATGTTATGAGAAAATTAAGAAAGCATGAATCCTGCAGGGATAGAAGGATGAGATAATAGAAACTCTTAATGAGATTTATACTCTATGTTGAGTGGAGTACATAGCTACAGGAGTACTCTTGATAGACTCACCTATACGAGTGTGGAATTGAGGCCGGTTCCTATGGGATTCGGGGCAGAATACCTTGCGCGTTCGTTAAAACTGGGATAGACGTGCAGGGCCAAAAACGCAAGAGCTTTTAGAATACACCTTAGAAAAAGGTTTGTGTACGGAATCTATGTCTGAGATAGAGTTCAATGATGTAAGCAACTCTTGTTAAATATGAATTTTATCCGATATGCAAAGGTTCAAACTGTAGCGACACCTTTGTTTATTAGCAACCTTATAGAAACGTTTTGACGTTATTATTGAAACCATTTTTTAAATTCAAGTGAGGGATTGTTGAAACATTGGTGTGATGTTGGAAGAAAAATTGAAAGATTAAACACCAAGTAATTTTACTTTGATCTAATGTTGTGTTAATTGAAAAAATAGACTATGGGTGTCCCACATAAAATAGAACACATACATTAGTAGTGTTTAAATTAGGGTATTTAATTAAATACTTGATAATGATAAAAATAATAGTAATTGTTATTTTTATTCGTGAATATCCTTCATTCAAATCCAATGAGTTTGTTTCCTCCACTTTTGTGGATTTGTTTCTTTTTTACATTATCCACAATTGTTGTTGAACTGATTAATGGATAAATTCTATTTTGATCTTATCCATTAGAGTAATTGTTGCCACACTTTTGTTAAAACAATTACAAAATCTCTATATAAATTCTACTCAGTTCAAAAAACACACCGAAATTCACAGTTGATGCTTCCTGTGCTTTTCCTCTCTTCTTCCTCCTTCGACTTGTGTTGACAAGTCCTTCTTATTTTTCTACTCATTTCCGTCCCTTTGGAATTAAGAGTGTTCTTAAGACCATATAATTCATTTTTGGTATGTTGTCCATTCGGAATCAAGAATGGTTTTAAGAGCATAGTCCCTTCAATTATTTATGTCTATTTAAATTCGGTATAATAAGAATGATCTTAAACATATATATACTTCTTCAATTCATGAAGAAGTTAGATGTTAGAATGGTCATAATACCATATTTGAGTGGTTGAAATACGATATTGATATTTAGAGAAGTTAAGAATTAGAATGGTGGTAACATCATACTTGAGTGGTCTCAACACCATAATAGAGTGGTCACAGTACCATATTGGTTCTTAGTACCATATTGAAGATGTAATTCTCGAACGGTTTTCTATAGTGCAGTAGCTAACCGAACAGTTGTATCTGGGCTTGTTTTATCCTGGAGGCGGCGTGGTTAATAGTCTGCCTTGTACAATTTTGGATAGTGCCACGAAACGTCTTAAAGAGAGCGACTTAGTCGTGACTCAACTTAGTAACAAATTCGGTAGATATTCTCGTAGAAAATAGAATTTGGAAATCCAAATACAACATGTTGGAAATCCAAAAACAATAATGCTGCTAATCAACATTGGTCATATGGAAGTACCTTCTGTGAATGCACTCCACTGTGTCTGCCCAAATATTGAATCTCTCAATATTGGCTTTTCTCCGCAAAGCTTAGACAAAGTTTGCATCCCACCTTCCTTGAAAAGGCTTAAAATCACAATAGCAAATGTTGTTGGGGCTTACCTTGAAATAAATGCACCGAATCTTGAGTACCTTAACATTACCAGAATCACATTCGGCCAAGTTTTCAGCATGTATAACTTGCACAATGTGGTGGAAGTGTATCTTGATGTCTTTCCCCAATCGCTTGGTTCCGTCGTCGCTTTACACAATCTCCTTGGTGCTTTCTCTGGGACTAAACATTTAGTGTTGTCATTCAACAACCCAGGTTAGGTCTTTTCTTAAGTTGTTTTATGTTTATGTTATCATTTGTAGAGAGAGTAAGTTGGTAACTACCTATTAATAAACTATTAACTAACTTTAACTCTATTAATCATGATTTATATATATATATATATATATATATGTATATATATATATATATATATTTTTTTTTTGTACTAATTAGTAGTTGGTGTCGTGTACAAACAGTGGCTGCAGCAACAATTACCTATTGTCTCGTATCCCACCTGACCTTTATTCAATTTAAAGGACTTCGAGGATTTCCAGATGAGGTGTCATTTGTCGAGTATGTTTTGCAAAAAGGACTTGTTTTAAAAACAATGAATATTGCTGTTAGATCCTTGGACCTAGAGAAGAAGTACTCCGTTGTCAAAACGTTATCTAATGTGCCAAGGGCTTCTACAACATGCCAACTTACATTTGATTGAATTGTTTCTCCTAAGGTGATTTATCTCCCTCAATCCATTTTCTCTATCTCAGTACTGCATCAAATCAAAGATGACTAACATTGTGTTTAGGCTGCACTATTAGTAGCTATATATTGTTTAGATGTGTCACCACATTCCGATTTCAATTATATTTGAAAGGAAATACATAATACCATACCCTGGAAGTTCCTAAATTTTCTTTGATCTAGTGATTTTCATGCTTAGCTAGTGGAATTGAGTTTTGTAACTGTAACATCGAAGGACACATAATATTTTCATGCAGCTGTTCAGTCTTTGTAGTAAAAGTAGTCAACCAGTTTTGATGTTAACAAACTCTTTCAAATTTAGAGTACAAAGTTCACACAAGTAGATGTGGTTGTGATGTTTCGTTGAACTCATTTAATTGTTTTTGCTTCAGATTTGTGTACTGAGAAATGTAATGAACTGTTTTGAAGTTTGCAGCCAACAATTTTCTTCAACAGATCAACCATTATCTTTCGCATGTTACTGCCATTCTCAAATTCCTTTAGTTTTTGTTATTAGATACCTTTACAGGTTTGAATTGTTAATTAATGCTATATGGCATAATTTGAATAACCTAATTTAACCAGGGACGTTGTATTTTAATGAAACTTGTCAGTATTGTGTGCCTCCAGACAATGTCACTGATGATCAGGAGAAGCTGAGACTGTTTGCCTTCACTTTGATAGGGTAAGCTAAGGATTCATTATTGGCGGTTTTTAGTGGTACCATTCAAACTTGGGATGGACTAGAGCTGATGTTTCTGCAAAGATTTTTTCCTATGTTAAGTATAAGGAGAAGTAGTTTTAGACAATGTGAGTTTGAATCTCTCTATGATGCATTGGAGAGGTTTATATTGTGGTTGAAAAGGTGTCCAACATGAGGTTTATAATGTGGTTGTAAATAAAAATAAAAGAACATTAGTCTTGAATCTGTACAAAATTTTAGCTATAGATTTGCCAAAAATATTAACTACAGATTGACTAGGAATTATTTTTAGTGACGCAATTTTAGCCGGTAATTGCTCGTAAAAGTTTCAACCGCCTCTAAAGTTAATAGTAATTGCGGTAAAAGTAATTTTTGTTTCGGTATTCAAAATTCGGGTTTGTTGTATTTTTTGATGGTGTCAATTTTCATTTTTCTCATCCCGAAGTGACACATACACTTGTTTATATTTTAGTGAGCGTCGATTTCATGCCGATTAAAAAAAAAAGTTTTGTTAACGAATGTTCCGAACATTAAGCATTTTAAAATTTTAAAAATGTCAAAGTTTTCAATTTTCAATTCATTGATTACGTACACTTGTTAAACATTAAAGGTCCTTAACTAATGTCTGAGGCATCCGTTAACATTTAAAAGTTTTTTTTTTTTAAGGAACGAACGGCTGAAAGTTTTTTTTGAAGGAACGGCTAAAAGTTTTTGTGGCAGTATTCAAAATTCGGGTTTACTGTGTTCTTTGGTGGTGTCAATTTTCTCATCCCGGATAGTGACACATACACTTCTGGTTTCATGCAACGACGATTAAAAATAAAAATCATTCCTTGACCAAAATAAAAAACTAAAAAATCATTCTGACCAAAATAATTAAAAAACTCAGACACGACATTCAGCAAAGTGTAATTAAATGTACACAAAAAATCAATACATGTGTGAATAAGAACAAGTCCAAGGGACTGAAAATTTGTTTTCACTTAGCATTTAGTCAGCAACTTCGTTTAATGAATTTGATTGGACCACGTTATTGATTTTCGAAGTCTTCTCAGACACTTTAAAAACAAGTATTCTAAACTCAACCGATCAAGAGCATATTCTGTTATATCATGTGTGTTTGATTTTCGAAATAGGCTTGCGAACCATAATTAACATGGCACAATGTTCCAGCCTTGATTTCTTGCCAATGTTCATATTTTATTGGTTAAGTTTGTTTTGCGTGAATGCCACTACTTACATAGAACTGCTACAAATGGGTCAAATGGTTAGAGTTTCAGACACCATTGTTTCGAACGGTGGAAACTATGAACTGGGGTTTTTCACCAGAAGCCAAGACAACTCCTCCAAGTATTATGTAGGTATATGGTTTAAAAAAGTTCCGAAAGACAAGATTGTGTGGGTTGCTAACAGAGATTATGCATTTCAAACATCCTCTGCCGCTCTTACCATTCACCCCGATGGTAACCTCGTTATCATAGATGGACAAATTACATACCGTGTCACTGACCTTCCAAAAATCGACAATAGTAGTACCTATGCAGCACTCTTCGACTCAGGAGACTTTCGACTACAGAACAATTCAAACCAAGCGATTCTTTGGTCGAGTTTTCAGAATCCCACGGATACCATTTTGGGTGGAGTGATCTTATTAAACGGTTGGTCAATTAAATCATGGACAAATGCAGACGACCCTTCTCCGGGAAAATTTACTCTTAAGTTTGGTTCTGTTTTGGAAAGACTAACTATCAACAATCATTATGTTCATCGGGTGGGTTTGGAATGGGACAACAAGAAGCGCTATTACAAGCTACTCGATGATAGCAATTCCAGGTTGATACTGGAAGTGTCTGGGGATATTAATTACCAGTATTGGTCTGAGAAAGATATGCGTTGGATTTCTTTACAGTCCTATTCTATGTGTGGAAACAACATAAAGTGTGGAGTTTTTTCCATTTGTGATCCGCGAGCTCTTGACCCTTGTCACTGTTTGAATGGTTTTGAACCGGTAGATGGATCCTTACGTTACCAAGAGTTTCAACAGGGCCAGGGGAAGGGTAAAAAGTATGCTGGTTGTGTTCGGAAAAAGGAGTTGTCTTGCAGAAACATAAGCAGCAATAGTTCTGATGGTTTCTTACGGTTCGATACAGTTGAATTACCTCCAGATGGAATGAGGCTGAAGATGGATTCGGTAAAAAGATGTGAAAGCACTTGTGTCAACAACTGCTCTTGTATTGCTTACGCTTACTATTTTAATGCTTACTGCATGTTGTGGTATGATAATGTATTGAGTCTGAAGAATATCTCAACTGATATTGAAAAGGATAATAATCATCCAGCTTTTTATCTCAGACTTGCTGCCTCCGAATTTGTTACAAATTGTAAGTTCAGAGAACATCCTTTCTTTTTGCTTTCTTCACTTTTTTGGAATATCTTAAGGAAAAAGAATGAATCTTCAATTCAGTCCCTAAGCAATCACTCTCTAATAATTTGTTTCTAAATTATATGTCAATTTAGTCTCAAACCTATATGAAAGTCAGTCAATTTAGCTCGTAAATTCTTAATTGCAGAAAATAAATTGACGGATTTTATATAATTTAGAGACTAATGATATTTATATAGTTTATGGACAAATTGAAGATAAAGTGATAGTTTAGAGACTAAATTGATAATTTATCACAAGGAAAATATATCATACACGTAGACTAGACCGGGATAAATGTAATCATTGGACGGATTAACAGACAGTTTTGCTCTGCAGATTCTAATACAACGAATGCAATTGCCAGACACAGAAACAGGAAGAGAAATCTACTTCTAATTTTTATACCGATCTCAATTCTAATAATGCTTTTACTTCTGTGCCTAATCATTTATTGGACTAGAATGCAAAGGAGGAAAGGTAACAAATAAACTAGTTCGCATTGCAACTAACTCGTTAGTGTTACAATTAGATAACTTATCTGTGTCACATCAACCAACTCTCTTCAATTTCATAGGGGATGATTTGCTGCAATTTGAAGTAGGCATGAGCATGAAGGTTAAAAATTCAGAGTTTTTTAAAGATGACAATGGTGCGAAACTTAAGAAGAACGAAGTCAAATTGCCATTATTCAACTTTGTGAGCGTTTCAGCAGCTACTAATAACTTTTCAGATACAAATAAGCTTGGGGAGGGTGGCTTTGGACCTGTTTACAAGGCATGTTCAAAAGTTATTTGTAGCAATAGTTGAGAATGTTATGTTATCCATGTACTTTTGTTTAATCCACAAGTAATAATAAGTTAGAATTTAATCTATTTTCATTCATCACCAACTTTATCAATTATCATTGCAGCCCCTTTTTTACTTTTATGCTAAAATACATTGCAGGGAAAGTTATTGAATGGAGATGAGGTTGCTGTAAAAAGATTATCTCGAAGATCAGGTCAAGGATGGGAGGAGTTGAGAAATGAAGTCATGTTGATTGCCAAACTTCAACACAATAACCTTGTTAGACTTCTGGGCTGCTGCATTGAGCGAGATGAAAAGATGCTTATTTATGAATTTATGCCTAATAAAAGCTTGGATTGTTTTTTATTTGGTATGTACTTCGTTTTTAGTCTAAGAAGTCTCATAAATATGATGCATCCTTCTATTTGATTCAAAATTTGGTTGTTATATCATAAACAGACGCCACAAAAAGAAGTATCCTAGATTGGAGAACACGAGTTCGGATAATCGAAGGAATTGCTCAAGGACTGCTTTATCTTCATCAATATTCCCGATTTCGGATCATTCACCGAGATTTAAAAGCTAGCAACATATTGTTAGACATCAACATGAACCCTAAAATATCAGATTTTGGAATGGCGAGAATATTTGGTCCAAATGAACTTCAGGCAAATACAAACCGGATAGTTGGAACTTAGTAAGTCCTACAACAGAATCATATATTGTCTACCTATCTAATGAAAATCCGGTGATCTTTCAGACATATAATCAATAAACAATAATTCTTTTAATGGATTTCAGTGGTTACATGTCCCCTGAATATGCTATGGAAGGTCTTTTCTCAATTAAATCTGACGTGTTTAGCTTTGGGGTCCTTTTGTTGGAGATTGTAAGTGGCAAAAAGAATACCAGATTCTATCAAACAAATTCACTGAATCTTCTTGGATATGTAAGTTTCTGTTTTCACATAACCGCTCTTCATTTGTAAAGTTGAAATCAATCTTATAAAATATATGAATATTTTAATCCATTATGAAAAATGTTCATCAACTAGACAATTTCATAATAGTTACTTCTTTGCTAAAAATTGAAGGCTTGGGATCTATGGATAAGCAATTCAGCAATGGACCTGATGGATCCCGCGTTGAATGATTCTTACAACAAGCATTTAGTGCCGAGATACGTGAACATAGGACTTTTGTGTGTACAACAAAGTCCAGCAGATAGGCCTTCCATGTCTGATGTAGTATCAATGATTAGCAACAACACCGCACCCCTTCCTTATCCTAAGTCACCAGCATTCCAAAATGTGAGAGGTGTTGAAAATTCAGGACTTTCAAGAATCATAGAAGAAATTTTTTCTCTGAATGTTATGACGGATTCACTCGTAGAAGGAAGATGAGTTTGATAGGAAGATGATAGAGATTGTAAAATTTGATAGTTATAATAGCATGTGAAAATAACGAGACAGAAGCTAGTATATAATAACTAGTTTTAGTTTACTTGGCGGACAAGCATTGTAACTAATTTTTCATTTCAGTTTCATTTGAGTTTCATTTAGGTAGTTACAAGTTGGTTGTGATGAGATGTCACATATGACTTGTATATATACCAAAAGCTGTAACTGAATTCTCTTATCAATGATAATCACTTTTCTCAGATTTTGCTTTTCTCTCATGTGTCTGAAATGCTTTGATGGTATCAGAGCAAGTTCGTCCTGTTCTGCTTCTGCTGCGTGAAGATCGATTCAATCCTTGTTGTTCTTGAATCATCTTCTTCCTTCTTCGTTCTTGTTCGATTTGCTATCATTTCGAATTGCTTCGTTTTCTCGTTTTTGCTCAGAGATTCGTTTTGCGAATTGTTCGTTTCTTTGATTTCGTTTTGGTTTGTTATCTTGTTCAAGTTCATTGAAAGAATCACAACATCAAGATGAGGAATAACAACAATGTGCAGAATCAGGATCAAGGTTTAGATCTATATTTTGTTCATCCTTCTGAAAATTCAACAACTGTAAGTGTGATGCCACAACTTAATGGAGAAAATTATCACTCATGATCAATGAAGATGCGAAGAGCGTTGGCTATGAAGAACAAGTTCAAGTTTGTGGATGGATCTATACCAGTTCGAGCAGCATGGGAAAGATGCAGTAATCTGGTACATACATGGATTATTAATTCAATTTCACCTTCTATTGCTCAAAGTGTAGTGTTCATAGAAAATGTTGTGGATATGTGGAATGATCTCAGAGATAGATTTATGAGAGGTAATCGTCTACTTTTTCAAGAATTTCACTATTTGATACGTGTAGAGCTCAGCTTGCTTCGAAAATGTCCTGTACTGCACGTTCTTGTAATTCAAAACGACAAGGTTTGTATAGTCAAAGCTCAATCTGCTCTATATAACATTGATGTGAAATTAACCAATTTTTATGAAATAGATTACACAAACTAGAAGTTGTATCTTATTGTACAATACACCACTTAATATATAACATGATTAATTCATTACTATGAATATTGCATCTTATTCAAGTTCTTTGTTGCCTGCAGCAACAATTACCAATTTTAGGATGGGCTCCACAGACAAGGGTTCCTAATTGTCTCGTATCCCACCTGACCTTTATTCAATTTAAAGGACTTCGAGAATTTCCAGATGAGGTGTCATTTGTCGAGTATGTTTTGTAAAAAGGACTTGTTTTAAAAACAATGATTATTGCTGTTAGATCCTTGGACCTAGAGAAGAAGTACTCTGTTCTCAAAACGTTATCTATGTGCCAAGGGCTTTTGGAATGTGCCAACTTACATTTGAAGATTTAAGTTAAAATCTAAAGTCAAATCTCATTTGAGATGAAAATGTTTTACTCAAATTGAAATGTTGCACTTATAAAAACATCATATAACTTGTATATTAAATTAGTTTCACTCTCTTATCTTTGATATAGAAATACTTATTCATAACTAATCAAATGAAACACACTTCTGTTATAATCATTTAATTAAATTGTTTGTACAAAACAGGTTTTGGTCGTGCACATCAGAATATTTTAATTCATGCTGGTCAAAACCTGATTTAAGTCAGTTTCCTATTACCTAAATTATGTCTTTCGAAGCGGAAGATTCACTGGATAAGCTGGGATAAGCTTTCGAAGTCCAAGAACAAAGGTGGCATGGGTTTCAGGGGTATGGGAGAGTTCAATAAATCCCTCCTTGGAAAATATTGTTGGCGTCTGACAAATGGGGAGTCCTCGCTGCTTGAAAAAGTTCTCAAAAGCCGCTACTATCCGAATGGGGAGTTTTTATTGGCCAAAGAGGGATACCAGCCAAGCTACGCTTGGAGAAGCATTCTTATAGATGTGGATACGAAGCAATGGAAATGTGACCTAATCTTCTCTAGTTTTGACCGAATCTTAGCACAAAAAATTGTTAGCATTCCTTTGTCAGCTAAACTTCCTGTTGATAGCTTGACCTGGCAGTGGGAGAAGGATGGGGTGTACTCGGTAAGATCAGCCTACCACCTAGCTTGCGAAGAGAAGGAAAGGACCCTGCCCTGGCCCCTCTAACCCGCGTCATCACAAAGTTTGGAAGGAGATATGGAAAGTCCAAGTTCCTAACAAGGTGAAGAATTTTATGTGGCGATTAGCAAAATATGTCCTTCCAACGAGAGAGAACCTCAGCAAAAAAGGCATTTCCTTGAAAAAACAATGTCCTCTCTGCCATGGGGGTGTTGAGTCCACAAACCATTTGTTTATGCAATGTAACTTAATGAGGCTCACCCTTTTTGCATCCCAACTGGGTTCTCACATGCCTTTCGAAGTGGACCTTAATGACTGGATTTTAAGCTGGCTGACTTGTCAGGATCAGCTGGGCTCTCAGCTGTTTTGTACTATCCTATGGAAATTCTGGACAGCTAGAAACAATACAGTGTTCCGGTGTACTGTGTTCGATCCACCGAAACTGGCTGAGGAGGCAATGAATTTTGTTGTTGAATTTAATGAGGCAAATCCGCATAGACAAAGACTGAATGTGATGAACCAGGTGACAAATCATACTCCCACTGTTTCCTCTTTGTTTTCCTTGTTTGCGAATGCTGGCTGTTTTACCAATGGGAGCACTGGATGGGGCGTGGCTATTCATGATCAAAGTGGAAGGACCATTTTTAGCTCATGTCGAAGTGAGGACAGCTCTGTTGATCGGTTAGTGGCTGAAGCATTAGGCGTGAGATGGGCTATCCAGGTTGCAATTGATCAAGGTATCTCCTCTGTTACCATCAACTCTGATGCTGCTAATGTTGTTAACTGTTTGAACAACAAATCAAAGCTTGCTGCCATTGAGATTATTGTCCAGGACTGCAAGGGTTTGATGAAAAGAATGCCCAATGCTTTAGTTCAATTTGTTAGAAGGGAACATAACGTTGAAGCGCACAACTTGGCCTCTTTGGCAAGAAGTGTTGGCAATAGATCTTGGCTAGGAATAGCTCCCCTTGTACCTTTTCATTCTGTTAATGCAGCACATGTAGCTGATATTTGTAATCCAAATGCTGTATTCCAGCTTCATTCTAATGGAAGTTTATTTAACATCAAAAAAATAAAAATCATGTCTTTCGAAAATTTTATGGATACCTTCGAAAAAGAAAATAAAGGATTGATTCTTCCTGGTGAGAAGAAACTACACACTCACGGTCTTTAGAACAAAAAAATAAAGCAATTACTCTGGAAATTACACAATCACGGTCCTTTTTTTGCAATGACATGTCTCACTTTATACACAAAAACTTGAATGGAAAAGGTGTATAGTTCGTTAATGAGACGTCTAATATGAACCTGGTTCAAATGTAGATCTGACTATTTTTTATTAAGGTTTAATTAAATATTAAATTTATTCTCCATTTTTTGATTTTATAAAATTTATTTTTGATTAGAGGTAATAGTCCACCCTTAGAACATTTTTTAGAGGTCCATATTAAATACACTCGTACTTACATTACAAAGTAGCATCATATACATTACAACCGAGGGAGAAAAATTAACGAAAAGTTAAAGAAAAAAGGGGGAAAAAATGTTGGAAGCAGAGTGCATTATCATATTTTGTACACTTAGTGAAGACCACCTAAGATTGCACAAATTTTTACCAACCATCATCTCTAAGATTGTCAAGAAGGATGGGTTTAGAAGGATCATTTGGCGAACGAATATATGCACCACTAACTACGCTTGTACTTGCTGTTGAATTGTAATTACTTATATCTAATCCCTCCGCTGAAGTGTCGGTGATGGTGCTGCTCATGTCACCAAATTTCCAGTCAGTCCAGTATTCGGGCCTTGATGTTACCGTGCTCACTTCAATATCTCCTAAAAGCATTGCCACTACACGTGACATTGATGGTCGTAAATTTGGTGATGTCTGAGTGCACAACAATCCTATTCCCACAAGGCGTTCGACTTCTTCCATGTTGAATTCTGATAGTCTAGGATCTATCAGATCATTTATATTGTTTCTTTCATGAAGCTGCCAAGCCTAACAAAACATGAATAACAACATTGAGCAATGTTTGAAAGCTATAAACAATTGAAATGATTTGAACATTCATGGGCTATATAAGACAAACAAAAGAAGAATATTAGACCTTATACAAAGGAGGTTAGGACTTAATGATCAAATCAGGACTAATGTGAACATAATTTTGTTATCTTTGGATGTTGAAGTGAATGACTACACAAATCTTTTCGTTTTGACTTTTGAGCAATAGATTTTATAACATTTATCGACAACATTATTATATTTCGGTAAAACAATCGCTGCCAAACAATTAGTTTTATTATGCATTGAGGTGGACGATAAAATACATCCATGTCAGAATATTCACTTGTTTATATAACAGTAAATGAAACAAAAGCAGCATTCATACCCAGTCTAGAAGATACATCTTATCTTCTTCCAAACTTGAATCAGAATTTGGCCTCCCACTAACTAACTCCAGAGCCACAACACCAAAGGAAAAAACATCCGCTTTCTCAGTGAGTCGTCCACGCATGGCATACTCCGGTGCAAGATATCCACTTCATCATTGGATTTCAGAGTACATTGGCAATTAAATTAAATTAAATACTGATAAAATTATAAACTAATACAAGATGATCAAGTGTTATTTATGGCTTACATTGTCCCAGCAACACGGGTGCTGATATGCGTTTTTTTATCATCATATAATTTGGCCAATCCAAAGTCAGATAATTTTGGGACAAGCTCGGAGTCGAGTAGAATATTACTAGCTTTCACATCACGGTGCACGATCCGAAGTCGTGACTCCTCGTGTAAATATGTCAAACCTCTTGCAACACCCATACAAACATCATAACGAGTCGACCAATTAAGGAATAAAACATTTCCTGCCCAAACAAGACAACAATGTCCTTAATTATAAACAAGAGAAACAATAAAGCGAATAAGCATTCATGCATACAAGAAAACGCAGACATGGAAGAAATTGCCGTATCTCATACCAAACAATGCTTGATCAAGACTCTTATTTTCTAAATACTCGTAGACAAGTAGTCTTTTAGTCCCTTCAATACAACATCCATATAATTTGACAAGATTACGATGTTGAACAGCGGATATAGTAGCAATCTCAGCTATAAACTGGCTCTTTCCTTCATGGGATCCTATAGCTAATTGTTTTACAGCTACAAATCTTCCATCATTAAGAGTCCCCTGCAAGAACAAAAAGGAAAAAAATTCATTTTCATAACGGGCGGATTTAGTTTTAATATTAGTCTAAAATGTTGCATACATATTAAAAATTAAAAACACAACTTCAACAAAATTTGAACTATTATAAACTGCAGATCCGATTCTTGGAGGTTGGAAGAACCTCTCAGAAAAGATATTTTAAAGAAAAGATAAACAATAATTAATTGTTGAAAACAATCTACAATTAACTTTTGTGAGCTAGAACTATAATCATCCATGAATTTAAAGTATTTCTAAATATGAGAATTTTCATGTTTATTATTTAAGTATTGTCAATGATTGCAGTAGCATGTTATCATGATTGTCCATGATACAAAACAGCAAAATATTCACCTTATACACAGGTCCAAAACCCCCCTCTCCAAGTTTATTGTCACGATTGAAGTCACTTGTAGCGTTTTTTAACTCATAATAGCTGAAAGTATTTGGCATCGTATCAATGCCTACAAGATCTGCTAAAATTAAACACATACTTGGTTTAGAATGCAATGGATCATGATAAGAAATCAAACACCAGAAAACCACATATATATTATTTATACTGTTGAGTACAATTATATATTTCCACTGCAAACATCTAAATGTAGGTGAAGATTTGACTTGCTATTATACAAAAACATATAACATTTCCATTAGATCTAAAATTTCATCATGCAAAAATACACTATACTGATTATATTCTACATAAAATTTAAATATGCAATTAAATTAACCTAGCAACAAAACTATACCACATATTGATAAAAAAAATTTTTACCATCATCGTCATTATAGAGTCTTCTTCTCCTAAAGATATAGAAAATGGAAGAAACTGCTAGAAAGCAAACAGCTCCAACCCCGACAACAACTCCACTGATTAGACCCGCTCTATTCTTTTTACTGCTGGGAAGTTTACCGTTGACAGGTACAAAATCTATACAAGTAATAAATTGAATTATAAAATTTAAATTTATTCCAAAGAAAAAGTTACATACTGTGACAAGTCAACATTGAACTGCATAATTTTTTTGAACTTTTACCTGGGGTAGCACTGATGGCTTGAATCAAGGGCCCATAAGTACCTTCGCCGGGTATGCAGCAAGTCCCTTTTCCGGCCCAAAAAAGATGGACCTCCAGATAGTTTTCTTTAACTTCAAACCTAAATTGCTTTTGAACTGCACTGTAAGAGACACCTCCAGCTTCTTTTTGTATGTCAAAATCCTTCAAAACACGAGTTCCCTGAAATTTAAAATGAAAAATATTAGAACTAGACAATGTGAAGATTCCCTTAGCCGCATAAGGACTACATTTATATCTCTAGTCATTGTGTGAGATTTCAACAACATAAATACCTGGATATAAATATCAAAGAGTCGTCTCCCGAGGCTTTTCCATGTCGGAGAATCCAGAATAGTTGTTTCCGCAAATTGGAGGGTAATGTTGTAAAAACCATTTTCTAGCCCCAGACCATAATATCTTAATGATGATGCAGAGATACGAGCAGTTTGTAACAAAACTCTTTGTTGTAAAATCCAGATCATATGATCTAAAAGCTCCGAATTCACAGTACCATTGAACTCATTTGAGCCAATACTTTGGAACAGAGGATTGTTGCTTCCGGTAAATAATCCAACATTACTAACAGCCCATCTATTTGTATCAGTAACAAAGTAAGTAGCAGGACCAAGCGTCTCATTGTCTTTTTCATACACAATTCCATTTGTAGTTCTAAGTTGGGGACCACCACACTTGATCGCAAAGTCTGAATCTGTATAATAAGAGTAACATACAAAATGGATCATCATTTACAAATATCAACATCATCAAACACAAACTTAACACACAAACATCCAAGCATCCTAATCATCTACTTAATCTCTAATTAAGTTTGTTACCTAAATTAATTAGCCCTAGCTAACCATTACTAAGGCAATTCGATTATGATAAACCTAGAAATTGATTTCTAATAACCCTTAAATAAATTTCCACAACACTTCGGGAATTTCCTGATTTTTCATCATAAAATCGATTTGTAATTATCCTAAAACCGATTTCTATATATCATCATCCTAAAAATTGATTTTTAAATCCTCTGTTGAACCTTTTATCACTTAATTCATCCTGTTTTTTGGAAACTCGGCATCACTTAATTCATCCTCCGCCAACATTTTAATCCATAATCTAAGTCCAGATCACCGCCTAATTCAATTTCCATTTTTCTTCTTAAATCTATTTGTTAAGTAAAAAATTGATTTCTCTAATCAATTCTCTGAAAACCGATTATTCTTCTGTTTTGGGTGATTCCCACATATTTCCGCACAACTTCATGTGATGTGAAAGGGTCTCGTTATTTCGATCCTCAAAAACATGACCACTTAGGTTTCTTGTCTCATAAAATGATTTATGTACCTAGAAACCTCCCACACATCGCAGAATCACACAATAACCATCACAAATCATATAACAACCAATTTAACACAAAAATATATATTTAATATGATTAACCTACATCATATGGAAATGGTTGAGAATTGATACTTATGAGGTTATTTGAGTTTAGTGAGAATTTAGCTCAAATTTGGATTTTTTTTGTTCATATCAAAATTAGGGATTCAAATTCCTTTTATAGCCAAAGTTACGGTTTCTCAAATGTTAGGGTTTCAACTGGTAACTTGGAACTGAATATCAAAAATCAATTTTTGTAATACAGAAAATCGATTTCTTCGAGTAAAAATTGCAAAGTCTGGAACAATTTGATAAAATCATTTAATAGAAAAATAGATTTCTAAACTTAACTCTATTTTTGAGATTCAAAAATCGATTTCTGTTTATAAAAACAGATTCCACCCATTCTAACTAACCTATATTGATGTCTAAGCATCCAAACATCTAACAATTAGCATAACTGACTAAAAAAAGGGTAAAGGCAAAAATACTTAAGGCTTTGGGTGTTACACAGCATAGTTATGTACTCTTTTTTTGAAGTAAACATAGCTATGTACATAAAGACAAGAGAAGTATAAATTGTATCATAAAATATAATCAAATGAATTACTATAAGGAATAATAGAACACTAACAATTAGAAAATCTTATAGTTAGTAATTAGTTGCTTATAGTGCACAACACACATTATAGAATATGTCATTTGTAATTTTTTTTAAAAGAATATGTAATATGTTTCCACATTGTCACATGCATAGTATTAGTACACTGGAAGGAAAAAGAGCACGTCAAAATTATCTTCATTAGAGTTTAAAATCTAATTTACTGTAGTAGTGGTGGTAGTAGCAGTAATAATAATGATATTGACAATTTATTTGAAATTATACTTTCTTCTCCATTTCATTGTCACACTAGAAAACTAACTTATAGTCAAACTTACATCGTCCAACACCACGATTGCATGGAAAATTTGTCTGAAGACAGTTAAGCCCAATAGGCAAACCACTGCAAAACAAAAGTTATGTTTCAGACCATAAAATTCAGATGGCTTAAACAAATTGATATCATCAAAAGAAATATAGTGACTATAATTAAGGTTAATTAAGGTTTTAGTTTTACACCCAGGTAAAAGATGGAGCTCGAATGGAATTTTCCAAGTAGAAAGAAAACTCGGATTTAATTTATAAGCATTCCTCTGTAAATAAATGTTCATAGACCCCAAATTATTACATTTAATCCCAAAAAGTATACATAATCAGTTAATCACATAAGAATATGATAATGTTCCAAATTCTTAACCAGAGACTACATCCTAACTTGGACTAGCTAAATTGTAAAATGCAGCTTGAGGTAACTACTGTAACAATAGCTCTTCACTTTATCTAGCTAGTAACAGTGACTAAATTGCAATATGAATTTTGGAAAGTAACTATAGGACACAGGCGCAACAACCAATGTAGCAATTAATGAACATGCCTATAATGATGCAATCAATTAATTAACATATCTTATAATCATGATATAAGTTACGATAACAATCAAATATATGTAACAAGGCACCAGAGGATGAGAAATGATTGGGACATTTCAAGAAATGTCTATTTCAAGGTACTGCAATTCAAAATGTATATGGAAAATACAACTACAGAGAATGAACTATGGCTCCCAGGCTAGGGAATAACTCTAGGCTCCTACAGATCTCAATACAACTTTTGATATCATTATCTCTCACTTTAAAGGGTACAACCAGTCTTTCAATTTTGACTGAAATGGTATGTTCAAAAAGTTTTAAGAGAATTATTGAAACAGAAGGCATTAAAGAATCTGTATAAAAATTACCTGATATTTGAATTTTCTATTGTCAAGTTGTTGGCAACTATGTTCCTACATATCATACCCAAAAATTATTTAAACACCACAGACATGAAAAGAAACGGAGAAATCATACGTAAAAAATTACAACAATAGTTTCACACATATAATAGAAAGGGAGAAAGCATATATAGATTTAAAGCAAATAATAGATTACAAAGTTTAGTTGACAATCAAAATCGGAGAGACATGCGTGATTTTATTATTTTCGGGAAAAGAAACAAGAGTTTAACCCCAGGAAGTAAAGAGAAAATGAAAGTGACTGTGACCAAGAGTTTGGTATCATGGTGACACCATGATTTTGTTGAAGCTACAAAGTGTAGCTTTTGCAAAATCATGGTACTCCCCGTTATTTTGCCCAGCTCATAGCGATACCAAACTCTTTGTCAAAGTTACTTCCATTTTCTATTGAATTTGAACTTAGCTGCTGTCTCCTTCAAAGGCAGGACATTAAACTGGTTTTTGGATCAATGAAAATAAGATTATGAAGATATATAAAAAAAATGATGAAAATTGATATTGATTGTAAAAATTTAGAAATCATGACGTGGATATAAAGAATTGGAGTATCCCATGCATTGAACAGGTAGCATTCAAACTAGTTGAAACTTCAGAGATTAATATGCAAATGGGGGAAGAAATGGAACAGAAAACTTACAGTTGTAAATCTGGTTCGTTTATCCAAGAGGGGAGGCTTCCGGATAGATCATTGTATGACAAGTCTCTGCAAGTATGTTAAGTGTGAAGATCAGTGATTTAAAATTTAAATCAATATGCTGGTAATTTTCGAAACAGCAAATGTCTTTTTTCAGTATAACCCATAGTTTGGAGGAGGTTTGTTGCATGAAAGTTCACTTACAAATTAAGTATTCTGAATTTTATGCACAATGATGTAAAATTAGACTATTGAAGAAAGTATTCTCAATTTTACTGTGTATGATAACCTTTAAAATGTGAATAACTCCAACAGTCAAATGGAATTTTTTTTATTAAATAAACCAAAATTATAAATTGGAATTTTTTTATTGAAGAATTTAGTAAACAAGTCAATTTTCTTGTATATCATTTATTTACATAATTCCTAATTGATGTAGAATTAACCATTCAAGCTTGAATATTAATATTTGTCAAAAAAAAAAAAACTGAACATTACTAATCTCTCTCTTAATTGTGAGTCTCACACGTTAATATGCCGCCTGACTCTATCACAAGGTCAGGAAGACTGGTAAATGATCCATTATAACATCAGACTAATTATTATGACCGCCTAGAGATCTTGACACTACATTTTCCGTTCAACCTTAAGGTATTGAATACATGGGTCACTTATCTTATATATCTTTCATTTAGCTCATTTCTAGTCGATGTAAGACTAACCACTCAAACTTAGCTTGAATTTGAACACATGTATCGATGGTGACAATAGTAAATCAATGGTAAAAAGACATTTTAAAAGATCAGTTCCAAGGGATTGAGAGTTTACTGCTCTAACTCGCACATAAATCAGTAAGTGAAGCCTACTCACATGTTGATAAGAGATGAGCTTTTCTGCCGAGGGAGAGTGCCACTAAACGTGTTATTTCCAAGAAACCTAGAATTAGATAAAACCAAAACATCATTTATACCACATATCATAGCATATCACCAAATCAATATATAACTACTTAGGAAGTGGAATATTACAAGGAAGAGAGCGAAGTCAAATTGAAAATTGATCCAGGAATTTGTCCTGAGAGGTTATTGAAGCTTAAATCCCTGCAAGAACAAGCATAAGTATATGACCATCTCACAACAAAAGAAAATATCTGGATGACTATAAGCTTAAAAGTTGAATCTTTATATCATATGACAAAAGGAAAATATTGAAACTGAAAAGTATAAACATCGGAAGTTTAATACGAGGAACCGGTCATGAACATGTTAAACACTGAACAGACGTGACATGGCTTAAAAATGTCCCATTAATTCCTTTTGAAAACATTGATGCTGTGCAAAATTAAGCAACAAAACATGCTCTAAAGTGAACTTAGAACATCTCCTTAAGTGAAATACTTACAGATAAGTCAAATTTTCAAATTCTCCTATGGTGGAAGGAATTGAACCAGAAATATTGTTATATCTCAAGTCTCTGCAACAATGATAACCGAATTCTTAGATTAAATTTAAAACTAAAAAGCACAATTAATGATTTCTTTCTACTTGGGAAACTATTAGACATGATAATTAGCCGAGTTGTATCCTTACAGGATCGTTAAGGACTTCATGTTCCTTATTACATCCAATGAGGAGCTCCCATTAAGTAAACCACTTATCTTTCTGCAATTATGTCACATATGATATATTAACTTTCACGAATTCGCAGAAAAAATTAAAATTAAAAATAAAAAAAAAACAAAAACTTTCATGAACCAACAGATACCATACAAGAAATTAGTAACAAAACTCACATGTCTGTCAAAGAAGTCAAATTGGACAATGATGAGGGAATTGGACTTTCAAAAGAATTACCCTGAAACCTCCTATGAAACCACACACCAATTCACAGAAACTGTTAGTGTGCATTTCTAGAACAAAATAAAATAAGTTAATTGGTAAGGTTGTCTTACAAGGACTGAAGCTTAGACCAATTTCCAATGAAGTCGGGTATTCTACCTGTGAGTTCATTGTCTGAAGCCCATCTAAAATTAGTAGAAAAACCAGTTTTGCCATAAGAGTTTTAGTTTTTTAATCTATTGATAATAGAATCTATTATCATCTGAGGTAGAAGGGATTGACAGTATCTTACAATGTCACCAAATTCTTAAGGCTTGCAAATGTGGGTGGAATTGGACCACTGATTCCAGAACTATCCATGTATCTGCAAGGAAATATTCTTTGAAATCAATACCTCTTGTAGCCATATGAAGATATATACATTTGTAACAAACAATAGTGTATGCTTAAGAGAAGCCTCCTTGTGAATGAATTTCATTTTACATAAATGACTAATATTTTATTTGTTAAGGTTTGTATACCTGACATTATTACTCCATAAACAAATCTTTCAAACTGATTTCAATTTCCAATACTCTTACTAAATACATTCTAAATCCCAGTCCAAAACAATTTCCACAGTTTGTCCTTTTCTGTTAAAGCTCACTCTTATTTATCAAACAAAATTATGGGATATACATTTATCTTCAAAGAGAGATGCCATAACATCCAATTTGTGACATAATAAGTCTACAACCTAAAAATTACAGATAAAACTTGACTGATCCATATGCATCAGTTTCAGCAAAATTTATTTTGTATATCCGCATAAATAACAATCTTATCCAATTTGTGTTTGTTCTGCCACATAGTTGTTTCAATTGGTTTATACTAATGTTCATTAGAATTGGGAAAATATCCACATCACTTTTGAAATTGGAGCATGACAAAAACTTTAACTTTAAAAAAACAATCGTCAATATGGAAAGTAAGACTGAAAAAGGACTTACAGTTGTTCTAGTTTTATCAGCTTCCCTAGTTCAGATGGCAGAGATCCTGAGAAGTTATTAGTCCCAATACCCCTGGAAATTTAAAGGATTACAAATCTGAAATGTCAGTAACAAAATATTTTGCATGTAAATTATGTATTAAAAACAAAAAAATCTTAGAAAAAGATCAAGTTAATTTGGATTAGATTCTAATTTCTGGAAACTTCCCAAAATAAGTGTTTTTTATCATTCTCTACTTACAAAAAAGTCCTAATAAGAATTTATGGAAAACTTAAAAATAGAACTTCTAAAAAACATGTTATAGAGAGACTCTTTTAACATTTCTTCTTTCATAAGTAGCAGATTAGAAGTTTATCAAAATTAACTCTTAAGTTATATTATTATATATGGTAGTAATCTAGTCAAAACACATATCAATTGTCATAAGGACTAAAAAAACAACAGCCTCTCCTAAGACATCCTCGGCTACATGTCGGCTACATGGGTCAACTTACGCCAAAATGTTCTATCATAAACCATATTTTGGTCCAACTCATTAATCTCCCGTCTTTCTTAATAGTTTCTCTTATAGTTTTTCTAGGTCTTCTTGTGCCTCTCCTTACTACAGAATGTATAGGTCTTCTGTCTACATCCTCAAATCATCTAAATCTATTGTCCACCATCTTTGCTACTATTGGCGATACCCCAACTCTATTTAATGTTGCCATTTTGAAACCACATATCCCACACAACATTTTCATCAGTCATCTCTACATAGCTTACTTTATTCTCGTGTTGGTTCTTAACCGCCCAACACTCCATTGCATACGACATTGCCGGTCTTAGAAATAAAAGCAAATAAAATAAAATAAAATTTAATTAACATACAATACAATCAACTCAGTTAGATCTCCCAATTCCTTTGGAAGCTTTCCTGATAAAGCATTGATGCCAATGGACCTAAATAGATTAAAATATAACATTAGAAAATTAAATTTCCCGACATCGAATATACAAAATATCAATAACTTGAGTCAATTGCTTTACATGTATTGCATACGAGTCAGATTTCCAACTGCCGGAGGTAGAGATCCGTTCAAGTAATTCTGGCCAAGGTTCCTGCTTGCCATTTAGAAAACTTAGCAATAGCCAAAAACTTTGTAGGTTCATATATTATTGTTAATAGTGGTGACAATAATGACCATTTTAAAACTATCTCAAATGTAATTTAAACTCTGTTGCTTGGAAGTTACAAAGTCAAGTTACTTATGAACAATTGTAAATAAATAAAAAAAAAAATGATATTTGTACAACCATTTGTGATAATTTTTATAACAATTTTCTCTTTCATACTCTATTATTTTGGTTTCTGTGTCAATACTGAATTTTATTTATAAATTTATGGTTGTCCTAAAAGTTATCAAACAAATGGTCGTTCAAATAACACACTTCAATAAAAAAACTATATATAGTCGTATAGTCATCTTAATCAGTTGGATGAAGATCAGACAACTCATATTTCGAGTTGTATTTTAAAGTTGATTTAATTAGGCCAAAATGTAAGTCATTCTATAAAGCTCAAACACTTCTCAGATTAGGCGTGTCCTGGTGTCGAACACGTGTCATGTCTGACACCGACATTTGTCATTACACTGAATTATATGATTTCAAATTATTAGTTGTGTCGGCATGTCAGTGTCTATGTCGTGTCTGGTGTCCGTATCCGTGCTTCATACATCTAATCTTCACTCAACATAAAATTTGAGTATAGTTAATTGAAGAAAAAATATGGAAGAAAACATACAAATTTGTGAGATAAGTAAGAGTCCATAGCTCTGGTGGAATTTCACCAATCACATCTATTGCATAAACTTTCCTGTTACATTCCAAAGAGAAAGGAAAGATAAACAAAGTAGTAATTGAATTGAAACAAAAAGAAATAGAGAGAGAGTGAGAGAGAGAGAGAGAGAGAGAGAGAATACAGTGCGATGATGCGGCAAGTAGTGTTTTTGTTGAAGGAACAATCGCATTTGATGAATGGGTTATAAGTGGAGTCATCAATGGTGATGCTGCTATTGGTGGCTCCTCCACTGCATATATCACCGGTTATGTTCCATTGAGTTTGATTTGCTGATATCTTCCATTTGCTAAATATTGAATTTACAACTCTTGCTACATTCACATCACAACTTCATTCATACTTTAAAAATGGAAAATATTGTTTTGAAATCATGAAAAAAAGTATTATTTTCTACACAGATTTTTGTTTTTGTAATTAAGTCAAAGTAGCTAATGAAATTGACAAGAATATTATCGAAGTTGAGAGTTTGCGATGAATACACTCTAAGATTTCTATGACACTTATTAACTTACATGTCCTAAAAATAACTAAAAATAAATATTTGTATTTGTATTTTCTTTTTCTTGTCAAAAAAAATACAAATACATATGTTTTTAGTTATTTTTAGGATAGTATTCATTCATTTCATTTATTATTCTCTTTCTAAATATCTGTTCGGAAAATATTGATGTTATCACATAAATTTGTTTTAGATATTGTTGTTAGTTTTTTTTTTTTACAAGATATTGTTGTCAAATTAAATGTTAGTGGTATAAACCCACTTGAGTTTGGCAGTGGTATTGGTTTGGAATCTGGGAATGTGATTCTCATCGAGGTTTTAAGTTTGATTCTTCTCGGTGTCAATTTGGGTGGACTAATTTAACTTCTCAAAAAAATATAAACCTTTAGATCATTTTTAAAGATCTAATACTATATTTATAAATATAGATGGTCCATCAGTGAGGGACTTAATTGCATTGATCAATTTTCTTAGTTTTTTCTTAAAAAATAAATAAATTAGTTTTCTTAAATTGGTAAGAATATTGCACAATAAATATAGGGGTTGAGGTTTGAACTTCAGACACTTTATTTATTCATTTTATAAAAAAAGTGAATTGTTAACCATTAATCTACTAAACCAAAATAGATATATAAATTTTTCTTAAAATAATGAATGATAATAAATTTGATTAAATGGAAAAACATAACAAAAATAGTAAAAGATATGTTTTTCATCAAACAATTAGAGACTTTCAAGATAATTGAATGAAATGATTATAATTGTTTGGTTATGCATACATGCAACAAATTGTCGGAATTGACATTTGTAAATATGAAGCAAATTTGATTTTCTAGTTTAAATATTTTTCATGTGTTTTTTTATGTATTTCATGACAAACATATGTCCTGTATTTTTTTAATACTTGTGGATGACAAAACAATTCAAATGTTATGGCCCCAATTCTATCAACAAAGAGCTAATGGAACAAACTAGCCAGTATTTTGTATCAAGAAGAATGTCTTCGGTTCTAGAAGTCGTGTAGCCATAGGATTAAAGATGTTGATCGGAATACTAAGTAATGACATTTCAAAATTTTACTGGAAGAAGGAATAAAATTTTGGCGATGCGATATGATACCGGAAACTAGATTGATGATCATGAGAGCCTGAAAAATTTGGTGTGTCAGTTTTATTTTTATCTTTTCATCGAATATAGAGTGATTCTTGAGTGGTTCGTTTTTAGGTTGTTTTCGTGCTGGTTTTGTTTGCGCTGCTATACTACCTTGAGACTTGTCTTCTAGATTATGGTAGACCGATTGCTTTTTCTTTGAGATCGGAAGTTAGCATCCAGTTTCAAGTTTTTGGGATGATTAAAGTGTTTTCTCCGAAGGTTCGGGAGATGAGGGATGCCTTCGGGATTTGTTTCTAGAGCTTGATGGGCTTATCACTTTTGATTCGAGATCGGGATTCATTTTCTTGACTCAAATTTTTTGGCTTGTTTTAGTGTCTTCTCCAGTAGACCGAGGATCGATTGGTGGTGGAATTTGAACGAGTGTGGAACTTTGGCTCAATTGTGATGATGTTGGGAGGTGTTGTTTGTGGCGATGAGAAAGTGAGGAGTTGTTTTTAGGGGTTTCAGCGGGGGTGATGGATTTTTGTAGTGATTTTGGTGTGAGTAGCGGACGATGGATATTTGGATTTTGTTTCCTGTGGCCATTCACGATGGAGGTACGAGGTTTTGGCACAACTTTTGATTTGTGGGGGTTTATGTTGGTCTTGGAGGTTAGATTTATATTGGTGTTTAAGAAGTACGGTATATGCATTTTTATTATTGAGTGTTCCATCTATATACGGCGTCTTTCGTTTTATAGTGTATGTCTTACTGACCCCTGTTCATCTTGTGCAGAGACTTACTTTTTAATAAATTTTGCTATTAAAAAAAATCGATTCTTGAGCATGTGTGCAAATATCCAAATTTTAGAGTGTAAGAAAGCTTTTGTTTGAAACAAGCCCTTCAAATCTCCGGGAAAATATGGCCCTTCAAAGCTTTGTCCGGACATTTTTTTTATTATTATTTTTTAAAATAACTATGTTGAGACATTGTTGTTGACTCCCTTCTCAATTTTGTTAAATTGGTTTGGATAAAAAAAATTCTTGTTGACTAGGTTGTGATGATCCATAAAATTGATAGATCAGAATTGTTTCTCAATTCCGATATATATCTCTATGCAATGTTTGTTTATAAAATTAACTCAAAAGTTATTGTGAAAAAGGATTAAACCTATTTTGAATGATATCATTTTGTTGTATCCATCGAGCTTCATTGGGACGTAGCAAATAGTTCATTTTGATGTAGCTAAGAAAATAGTTCACTCTATGTCTAGAATGAAAGGAAGGAAATTGTTTATGTCCTATAAAAGTATGTAGAGGTACTAGGTAAAGGGATTTTCTCTCTTCATATTTATTTGTTTATCATTTCAACGGAAAGACTTTCAAACATTATTGTTCATCTCTTATTTATTTATAAATGTTAACCCGAACGCAATATTAACTCTAGATTTAACCTAATTATATCGCCTGATTTTACTATATTACCCCTAGATTTAATTTAATCAAAATGTTAATCTCTTACTTATCTCTTATTTATAAATGTTAACCCGAACGCAATATTAACCCTAGATTTAACTTAATTATATCGCCTGATTTCACTATATTAATCGTAAATTTAATTTAATCAAAATGTTAATCTCTTACTTATCTCTTATTTCTAAATGTTAACCCAAACGCAATATTAGCCATATATTTAACCTAATTATATCGCCTGATTTTACTATATTAACCCTAGATTTAATTTAATCAAAATGTTAATCTCTTACTTATCTCTTATTTATAAATGTTAACCCGAACGCAATATTAACCCTAGATTTAACTTAATTATGTCGCCTGATTTCACTATATTAATCGTAGATTTAATTTAATCAAAATGTTAATCTCTTACTTATCTCTTATTTCTAAATGTTAACCTGAACGCAATATTAGCCCTATATTTAACCTAATTATATCGCCTGATTTTACTATATTAACCCTAGATTTAATTTAATCAAAATGTTAATCTCTTACTTATCTCTTATTTATAAATGTTAACCCGATTGCAATATTAACCCTAGATTTAACTTAATTATATCGTCTGATTTCACTATATTAATCGTAGATTTAATTTAATCAAAATGTTAATCTCTTACTTATCTCTTATTTCTAAATGTTAACCCGAACACAATATTAACCCTAATTTTAACCTAATTCTATCGCTTGATTTTACTATATTAACCCTATATTTATCCGTCTCGCTATACTTAACATAATTTTAACCTAATTTTTATGAAATACAATACGACAATCATGACATTCATCTAAACTATTTTATTACCTATTACCGTTAAATATTACATTCGATATGACTCGTGCGTTAGCACGGGTCTATGGGCTAGTTAGGTTGAAATTGAGTACCATAAATGAATTATTAATGGTAACCATGGTCTTCAAATTTCCCATCTTCAAACATCAATATCTCAATGGTGTCAAGGCAGGGATGAAGCTAGAAAGGAGATCAACAGAGGCCACAGTCTCCACCCTTATTTTATAAAAAAGTTTCATATTAGTATGCTATTATATTTTTTTTTCTCACTATGTTTGTTTTCCGTGAACTTTATATGATATTGTATTATGAACCTTTTTTTGACTCAATTTATTTAGATGTGAACACTTAAGTTTATAAACTTAAGGCCAAATACCTACCGTGGTCATTTAAGTTATATGTTTATAACATATTAGTCCTTTAAGTTTTTTTTTTTACCAATTGGTCATTTAAGTTATTTTTTGTTACAAATTGGTCCTTTAAGTCATGTAATATATACACTATCATCAATCTTTTCAGCCAGTTTCATTAAAAAGTGTTTATAAACTATTTAACAATAAGATGGTAGGTCCAAAAGTGTTTATGACATCAAACATGATTACTTATACACATTTTCTTCTTCTTATTTTTTAATTCAAGCATAATTTTACAGATAAATATATATTTGATTAACAACATTATAAATCAAGTTATCAGTCAATTTAGTTTTGAATCAAGACCGAATAACACACATATGAGCATTAGTTTTGAGAGCAGTGAATTTGGACAAGTCAACTTAACATTAATTATCCACACAAACACTTTTTGACTTAATTTGATGAAATTAGGATAATGGTGCAAATATTTTATGACTTAAATGACCAATTTATAACAAAAAAACTTAAAGAACTAACTTATTATAATCATCTAACTTAAATGACCGGAAATGGTATTTGACCTAAACTAAATTACACTAACCATTAACTAGAATGCATAACAATGAAAGATAAAATAAAGTTTTGTTTGCAAAATTTACAAAAGAACGTTAATTCTTAACGAATATCATTTTATGATTACATATTGCAATTTCTCTTAATTTTTGTTATTTTTGCATGCAGTGTAATTTACACATTCTCATACCAACGATCTACTGCTTGTAATTTTGTCTTGAATTTATCATCCTACCTTTGCATTTTGTTTCATGTTTCCTTTTTTCACTATTCAAAAATCTTTGTAATCTCGCCATACTCAAACAAGCATCAAGGAACTCATCTTTCTTATTGAAATTTTGTATACATACTAACTTTGAATATATTATATAATTTCTTGTATATATTATGCATGTAAATTTGTTTTTCTTAATCACTAAGTTATACTCTTAAAATTGGTCCCCCTAAGCAAATTTTCTACATTTGTCCCTGCCTTCAATTGAATCATTTCACTCATTTGGATTAAAAATATTTTGTTGAAAAAACATAGTGAACCATTTCATTTCAATGAGTGAATCATTTCATACAAACAGAAGTTTATGTGAATTATTTCACTCCTTCTTAAGTTTATAACAATATTTTTTTTACTAATTTCCAAAAAAGTATTACACCTCTATTTTCATTATGAATTTTCACTCTTCTCTCAAACATTCGTCTTCTACCTTCTACTCTTTGAAATCTTTTAGATATTAACTGTGAATTTGAGAACGTTGAGAATTACTTGACGTTGACCTAGTTGAATATGCATGCTGTAACAACTATTACCTAAAAATTTTTTATGGAACAAGTTGATAAGTGGCATATCGATATTCGAGAGTTCTTATGTAAAGTATGGGAAAGAAATAAACCATAAAGATTTAGGGAAATCACTAACCTTCAGAAGGATCTGTAGTAGCATTTGAAGTTTGAGTTTGTGCTTGTGCTTGTGCAAAGTGTGCAAAGTTAATCAAGCTAAAGACACAGAGAGAAATAACAAATGAAGAAACCAACATACAATTTTTCATGATGAACCCTCACATAATAATCTTTCATGATGGACCATGAGAATTTGTAGATTAATCGCAGAGTCAAAGTTAGCATATGTCTGACTAGTAAACTCATTCGTTATATGATAATATATAATAATATAAGCATAGTGTGATGGTCGTTCATATTTATTTTAATTTTGACACCCGTAGTGTTTCTATGTAATTTGGTGTCTCTTTCAGAAAAATTCCAAATTTACGGTGAAAAAATATAAGGGTTGTCAAAGTTTATTACAGACTTCTTCAAGCCTCCTTTTAGTTGATTGAAGACTTTGATCACAGATTATGATAAATGTAAGGTTTATTATAGACTTTTTCAAGCCTCCTTTTAGTTGATTAAGACATCTTCATATTGCATTTTGACAAAGTGGTCTGGTGTGCAAAGTTTGTAAACATGATTTAACTGATAATGTTAATATTGTTAAAGTTGAATATATTTATCTGGATTTAAATTCGAAACTTTAACTAATATATACATACACAATTTATGTTTTAATAAACATTAAGCATAATGTTGATCATAAAAAATGAGTAAATTACATAATTTAAAAAATCAAAATAATTATCTAGGCATTTTGAATGACTTAAAGTGTGATAGTAACACATACTGAGATGGAGAAGAGGGTGGACCACAAGCAGTGACGGATCCAGAAATTTAGAATAGTGAGGGCACCATCTATATAAACTAGTAGGTTTCCTCTTAGCGGTTCCTTTGGACGTGTTGCTGGGTCTATATAAACTAGTAGGTTTCCTCTTAGCGGTTCCTTTGGACGTGTTGCTGGGGTCTATATAAACTAGTAGGTTTCCCCTTAGCGGTTTCCTCCTATGATGGCGCCCAGGAAAGCATGTTTCCCCTTTTGCTTGCTTTCAGTCACGATGTCCGGGTCTTTGGATCCTCCGTCCACATCAATCAATGTCTTCCTTCGCGGAGGAGATTCTTCGTGAACCAGAGATCGCTTCCTTTTGGGGGATTCTCTTCTGCACGAAGACTTTCGTGGCGAGTCTCACAACTTCTTCTTGTCACCTTTTTGGTAGTCGCTTTAGTGAAACATATGAGCTTTCCTTTTTTAATCAATTCTTCACTAGTGTCTTTCAGCTGGAAACAGTCATTGATGTCGTGGCCATGACACCAGTGGAACCTACTATACTTGGACTTGTATGTCCTAGCTATACTTATGTGCATGATTTGTATTTATAAGTTCAGTGTCTCATTTCTTATTCCTTTCACCCTATCATACCTATTAGAAATACAATTTAAAAATCACTCACGTGTTTTAATCTTACACCTTAACCCTTTTGGATAGTTCGTTCTTGATATTATATGAAAACCTTTATGACCAATATATGTTGCATTCTTTGTAAAATCAAATTTAATTACAAGATAGATGGATTATGCATTCTGCAGATATCAAGCCAAAAGGACTATTGCGAGTGGGACACACTAGAAATATAATATAAAAATTTAAAACTTCTTGGCTGTGAGGCCATCAATTGAGTCTTTAAGGATAGTTCAGAAAACAACATGGGTGTTGGCTATTGTTTTGGTTATTATGATTTTGTGGTAAAATCATAATAACCAATCTTTTAGTCCTTATGATCACCTATTATATATTTTTTTGAAGCTAAAATTAAAACACAAAGAATCCTAACAAGCACAAGAAATGCTAGGTTAGGAGACTTAAACGTAACATACAAAGGAAAAGTGTGTCGTATATATGCGGAACACCCAAACAAACACCCAAGTAACAAATACAAACTTCTACAAACAACCAAAAAATCCACCACTGAGGGCCCTCGAACAATAAAAACTAAACACCAAACCAAGAAGACATCTTCAAAAACCAAAGTCTACACGCCTGCGCAATAGCAGGAACAAATCTTGCGTCAAACCGTTGGAAAAACTGAAGGTGAGAAAAACACAAGAAGGGGGGGGGGGGGGGGGGTTGAATTGTGTTTTCTTTTCGCAACTCTTGAAGAGTGAGAATCTAATTCCTTTAAACTCAGAGTCTGAATGAGATCAGAGTCTGATAGGAGATTAGGTTCTGATTGCAGCGGAATAATCAAGAGATAAAGAGAGAAGAGAGAACACAAGCAATTATACAGGTTCCTTCCACAAACCGGAAGTAGTTCTGTCCCCCTTGTACTTCCAAGGAGAGTTCACTAAAATGTAATATCAAATTACAAGTTGCTCAAACACACAGTATGAGACTTCCTTGCTCAAGCACACAGGCGAGAGACTTCCTTGCTCAAAGACACAACTAAGAGACTTCCTTTGCTCAAGGACGCAGCCAAGAGACTTCCTTTGCTCAAGCACAAAAGCAAGAGACTTTTACACAATTACAGAAAATTGAATACAGTTGAAACACTTGATAACAATCAAAATGCGTTTCAATTACAACAAAGACAGACTCTGTTTTACACAAAAGACAGACTCTGTTTTTCTGTGAAACTTAGAAATTCTAGAATACTCAGTTTGTAAGAATCTAAGTTAATGATGTGCTTTTGTTAAGACTCAGTTGAATACGAAAGCAGCGCAATGCAGTTTTTCTAAGTTGTAGAGTCCAACAATTCTTCAAGTCTTCTATCCTTTATATAGGCGTAGGAAAGAGACGTTGAGTCATCCAGCGCATCAGGATGATTTCTGAAGCTTGATCAATGACTGTTGATCTGTTGCTTGATTTGGTAATAGTCCTTTCAATAGCATCATTTGAATTCCATTCCCTTTGAGGATTAATACCGGTAGACACAGTTGCCAAACTGTACGAGGTAGTGGAGTAGTGGAAACAGAGTTCGTACAACGTACTCTGTACTGGCCTGCAATCTTTGTCTCTGTGCTTCCCACGCTCAAGTTGACTTAGAAGCTAGCCGTTACTCCATTAGAGTTTCTTTGTGCATAGCAATGCAGTAGAGATCACTGTTAGCAGATGATCAAATTTGTGGCTTCAGACTCACTGTAGCACTATGCTTCTGATAATCTTCAGACTCTCTTGGTTCTCAGATTCTGATGGTCTTCAGACTCTGATACAGTCTTCAGACTCTCTTCGGTACAGTCTTCAGACTCTCTTCGATACAGTCTTCAGACTCTCTTCGAAACAGAATCACAAGCAACAAGCTTCTCTGGATTTATTGCTCTTTAACATTGTTCAGACATAATACTTTCTAAGATACAAATCTTAATTGTTATCCTGCATACTTAAACAAATATTAGCAATATCCAATTGACAACTTTTTAATACCTTGTTATCATCAAAACTCAAAATGTGGTATTGCTGAACACCTTTGTTCCAACAATCTCCCCCTTTTTGATGATGACAAACATTATTATTTAAAAGGTCAATTGTTTTTAATCTAATTAACAGGTTGACTTAAAGGGTTCTGAGGTTTGTAAGCTCAGAGTCTGAGGTTTGTAAGCTCTGACTCCCCCTGAGTCTGATAGTTCTTAAGTTGAGGTTTGTAAGCTCATCTTGAGTTCTATCCAGGTTAATTAAATTGTCTTTCATAAGCAATCAAATTCATACACAGAATATTTAGTAAATTGATTCTTAAACAGGGCTCAGAGTCTAACTAAGCACCTTTCGCAGATTTCCCTTTAACTTTTACGTATACATGTAATGTAATTAAAGAAATTTTTTCTCTCCTCCCTGACATAAATACTCTCCCTTCTCCCCCTTTTGTCATCAACAAAAAAAAGTTCAGAACAAGTTCCTCCCCCTTTTTAAATGACTTAAGGTAAGGGTGTAAACATGTTTTAAGGAAGAAAGAGATTCAGAGGGAAAACATAGAAGATTCAGAGCATAAAAGAAATAGAATGCAAAGTAGAATCAAAAACAACTTGAATAAATTGTAAGTAAAAACAAGTTCAGAAAAAATTACAAAAAAAATAAACAAAACGAAATTAAACTAAGGTTGGTTTTGTTTGGCAAGATGATCCATCAGTTTCTGGAGATCCTCTTGCTGTTTCTTTACCATCTCTTCCAGAGCCTCAGTTCTTCGCAAATGTGCTTCTCTTTCTTGTCTAGCTTCTTCTTGAATTTATACAACTTCCTCTTCAAAGAATTGTAAGCCACTGATTCTCTAGGAATATACTGATCCTCATCAAAGAAGGGTGTATCTCTTATCCTCAGAATAGGAGCATTTTCCAGAACAGCAACTTTCTCAGCCCGCTTTACTTCTTCAACATGCTTGGCAGTAACAAGAGCTTGTTCCCTGGCAGCAGCCTTTTGAATTTTGGTGATAAAATCCAAAAACTCAGTCTTCACTGTAGAGAACTTGTCCTCATAGCTCACATTAAGTATTGGCATAGACCTTTGCTCAATAACTTCTTTGAGCTTATTGCATGAAGAAGCATAAAACTCATCAATCTTATTTGAATCAAATAAGTCAGTTTGAGGTTCAGAGGTTGAGGGTAGAGAAGCTCTCAAAGCTAGAAAAGTTTCAAAAGAGAAATAGGTTATAGGATCACAAAGTGGTTGAGAAACTCTTCTGGTCTTAGCTTTACATGCTGTTACAGTTCCTGATACAATATCAGAGGCTTGTTCCAGATTTTCAGAAGCTGGTTCAACAACAGGTTCTGAAGGTTCAACAGAAGCTAAGGTCAGATTCTCTGTAGGTTCAGGTACATGGTTTGGTTTGAAAACAGATGAAGTAGCTTTTGTTGTTTTGGATTTTGCAGGGGTTTTTGGTAGTTCTCCTCCTAGATGTTTTTCAAGAGAATCTAGAGTGTCTGGAGAGTCTACACAAATGGTTTCAGTTTGGGGGGATGGCTGTTTGGATTGAATGGTTGCTTCAGGCTTTTCAGAAGGTTGAATTACCTGAAGTGGTTTGAGAAATGAAGGTTGAGCAGGATGGTCAGCAGGAAGATTCATAGACACTGTGATTGTGTCTTGAATCACTCTGTTCATAGTTGAATCAACATAATCAACTACTGCCTGGTCAAGCGGGTTATGGGATGATATGGGTTTGATTGGTGAGGGAGATGAATTTTTGAGAGATGGAAGAATTTGGCTCAAGGGTTTGTTGTCAGATTCTGAATCTGATTCTAACTCATGATTCAAAGAAGAAGATGAGCTATATGCCACGTTGCCAGAGGTGCCAATGCCAACTTCTGGAGAGGCAAAATGATCAGACACAGTAGCTTCTGATAGCTCAGCTTCTGCAGGTTCAGAAGTACTCTTCTGTTTAAGAGCAGAAGCAAGCAACTTAGCAGCTTCCTTGACAGTCTCTTCCTTCAACTCTTCAGCAATCAAATCTGCTGCCATAACCTTGCCAGCAGTGTGTTCATCCTCAATCATAGATACAGAAGTACCTATCTTCTGTGCTACATCCTTAGCCACAAGAATCACATCCACCTTTCTCTTCTTGATCTGACTCTCTTCACCTCCAGAGTCAGCATCAATGAAATCAGCAATATCTTGAGCTAACTTGTCATAGTCTCTGTCAGCTTTGCCTATTATTGCTTTCTTCTCAGCTTTCTTAGCCTTCTTCTCATCTTTCTTAGCCTTCTTTCCATCCTTAATTTCACGAAGTGCAGAAGATGCAGAAGGAGAACCAATTGAAACTCCAGGAAGAGCAGAAGATTTGATCTTTTTCTTGAGAGGCTCCTGCTTCTCTTCCTCTTCCTTGAGAACCACTTCCTTGGTCCTTTTTCCTTTGACCTTAAGAGGGCCTCCTCCAGCAGTCTCAGGAAAAGCCGAATAGTTGATTATTCTACCAGTCTCCTTGAAGTAATCCACCACAAATCTAGCAAGAACTTCAGGATTATCTTCTTTGGATATGGGAGGGAAGTCCATCATCAAATCAGATTGTACATAGGATTCTCTCATATCATGCTTAGAGGGATTGAATCTCTTGACAATCTTCATGTACTGTAGAGTCTTGCCATTGATGATTCTACCGGTCACAGTTTCTAGATGAATATCTGATACCACACCAGATTCTGATAAGACCTTCAAGAGGTCTCCTTGATACAGAATCTCAGATATTAATCTTCCAAAAGGAACTTGCCTCCTGGTTTCTGATTGACTCTTCTTGATGGCCCAACACATGTGGTGCATCACATATCTGGGGAAGTTGATCTTTATTTTGTTGATAAGAAAATAAAGAAGAACTTTGTGATCCACAGATAATGTATCTGTTCCTCCTCCTTTCTGAAGCATACTGTCCAGTATAATCTTCAGAAGCACCCTATGCTCAGGATGCATATCCACCAATTTATTTGAGGGTCTCCCTTCAAATAACAACTTGTTGCAGACAACAGCCCATTCACTTTTCTTGTTGACATTCCACTGAAATTTACCAGCGCTCTTCATCTGACAAGCCCTGGCTACCACCTCTTCAGTGATAACTATTGGAATTCCCATCACAGCAGACCTTATTTCAAGACCATTGTACGGTCTTAAACCCATTTGGTCTCTGTTTTTGCCAGCAAGACTGGGTTGTTCGAGATTGCTACTGTTTCTTCCAAAGTAGCTTCAGCTTTGTCGTAGACTTCTGACCTAACCCAAAAATCTCTAACAAGCTCCTGATATGTTGGTCCATTCAACATACCAAAGTATCTCATCATTCCAGAGTCTCCTTGATGATGTTCATTGTTCTGGGTTTGATAACATAGGATCCGCCGGACTTGATTATAACACCAGATTGGATGAGATCACTTGCCATTAGGGTTTTCTAAGAGTTTGATTTGAGAACAAAAGAAAAGGTTTTGCAAAGTATCGAAAAACAAGAAATTTGTTCAGAGAGAAAATCAAAGAGTGAAAAGAGAAGTGAGTTGTGTGTGTTATGTATTTATAGAGAAAATGTTTGATAACTGTTTGGAAAGGGTAGGGGACAAACAAACACAAACAATAAATACATATAGCATGCAGCCGTAAACATATTGGGACAAAGCGAAGGTAACTTGTTTAACATAATGAAATCATTGCCCTTTGAGTTCTTACCCAATACAGACAGGCCACGTCTGAGAAACTGTAAAGTAACTGTCACCATAGTGGGGCAGGTGTTACTGAACTTAACAGTCACGCTTCCACTAATACGAGCTTCTGAGAGTCTAAAGATTCCTTACCAGAGTCTGAATATTTTACCAGAAGCTTTCATCAGAGTCTCCAAAAGAGAGTCTGATTCCCAGATAGCTTCTGAATATTTTCAGAGTCTGGATTCTGTTTTCAGAGGCGCATATTACCCAGAGACATAGCACATGTTCAAATTTTTCTTTATGAAATCAAATCTTTCAACAGATAAGGGTTTAGTAAATATATCAGCCCATTGATGATCAGTATCAATGAATTGAATATCTAAAATTCCCTTTTGAACATAGTCTCTTATAAAATGATGTTTAATCTCAATATGCTTTGCTCTTGAATGCAGAATTGGATTTTTAGACAAACATATAGCTGCTGTATTATCACAATAAATTGGGATATGGTTTTCAGTTATTTGATAGTCCTCAAGCTGATGTTTCATCCAGAGTAGCTGTGTACAACAACTAGCAGCTGAGATGTATTCTGCTTCTGCTGTAGACAGAGCAATAGTTGCTTGCCTCTTGCTAGCCCAGGATATCAGATTCTCTCCCAAGAATTGACAATTGCCACTGGTAGATTTTCTTTCAATCCTGTCTCCAGCATAATCAGCATCACAGAATCCAACTAGCTTGTAGTCAGAGGATTTCTTGTAAAGAAGTCCAAGATTAGTAGTTCCTTTCAGATATCTAAAGATTCTCTTAACTGTAGTTAAGTGAGACTCTCTAGGATCTGATTGAAACCTTGCACACAAACATACACTGTATAAAATATCTGGTCTGGATGCAGTTAGGTATAACAAAGAACCAATCATACCTCTATACAACTTCTGATCAACTTTGGTCCCTTGATCTTCTTTGCTCAGAGTGCAGGTTGGATGCATTGGAGTATTCATTTCTTTGCAGTCCTCAAGATTGAACTTCTTCAGAAGCTCTTTCGTATACTTGGACTGATGAACGTAGACTCCATCTTTGCATTGGTTGATTTGAATTCCAAGAAAGAACTTCAATTCTCCCATCATGCTCATTTCAAATTCATCCTGCATAACTTTTGAAAACTCTTTGCAAAGTGAACTATTTGTAGAACCAAAGATAATATCATCAACATAAATCTGAACTACAAGAATGTCTTTCTTTAGAGTCTTTCTGAATAGAGTAGTGTCAACTTGTCCTCGTTCAAAGTTGTTTTGAATCAAGAAATTACTCAGTCTTTCATACCAAGCTCTGGGAGCTTGTTTCAAGCCATAGAGTGATTTCTTTAATTTATAAACATGCTCTGGATGCTTTAAATCTTCAAAGCCAGGAGGTTGTTTGACATATACTTCTTCAGAAATGACACCATTAAGAAATGCACTCTTAACGTCCATTTGATACAAAGTTATGTTGTGATTAACTGCATAGGAAAGAAGTAACCTGATTGCTTCCAATCTTGCAACTGGAGCAAAAGTTTCTGTGTAATCAATGCCTTCTTGCTGACTGAAGCCTTGTGCAACAAGTCTGGCCTTGTTTCTGATTACTTCTCCTTGTTCACTAAGCTTATTTCTGAACACCCACTTGGTTCCAATGATGTTCTTGTGATTAGGCTTAGCTACTAGATCCCATACTTCATTCCTTTTGAATTGATTCAGTTCTTCTTGCATTGCTAGAATCCATCCTTCATCTCCAATAGCTTCTTCAACAGAAGTTGGTTAAATAACATATAATAATCCTAAAGCAGACTCTTCTTGTCTGAAATGCGATCTTGTTCTCATAGGACTTTCTTTATTGTCAATTATCTGATCTTCTGGATGTGAAGACTTGTATTTGAAAGATTGTTTGGATTGACTAGCTTGCAGAGAACCATCTTGAGCTTCATCAGAAGCTTCTTCATTAGGAACTTCAGGGGTTGTTCCAGCTTCTGAAGTATCTTCAGATTCTGGAATCTGATCAGATTCTGAGTTATCATCAGAATCTTGAGATTCTTCATGACTTTCATCTTGCACTGGAGTTTCACTTCCAGGCTCTTTGTCATCGAATCTTACATGCATAGATTCTTCCACACATTGTGTTTCTGAATTATACAGCCTGTATGCCTTAGAGCGTTCAGAGTAACCTAAAAAGATTCCCTTTTGAGCTTTGGCATCAAATTTCTTTAGGTAGACTTTGTTGTTCAGGACATAACATGTACATCCGAACTGATGAAAATAAGATATGTTGGGTTTTCTTCCTTTAAAGAGTTCATAAGCTGTTTTGTTCAACAGAGGTCTAATATAGATTCTGTTCTGAACATAACAAGCTGTGTTTACTGCTTCTGCCCAAAAATGCTTAGTCAGATTGTTCTCATGGATCATGGTTCTAGCCATCTCTTGTAAGGTTTTGTTCTTTCTCTCTACAACTCCATTTTGTTGTGGAGTTCTAGGTGCAGAGAATTCATGAATAATTCCATGTTTTTCACAGAAAACCTCAAACAGTTCATTTTCAAATTCTCCTCCATGATCACTTCTGACTTTCAAGATTTTCATTTCCTTCTCTGATTGAATTTGGATGCAGAATTTACTAAACACAGAATATGAATCATCTTTAGTTTTCAGAAATTTAACCCAACACCATCTGCTGTAGTCATCAACAATAACTAGTCCATATTTACTTCCATATAAGGATGCAGTGTTAACTGGTCCAAATAAGTCAATATGAAGTAACTCCAAGGGTCTGGAAGTTGAAACAATTTCTTTCGGCTTGAAGGGACTCTTGACAATTTTCCCTTTCTGACATGCTCCGCAAAGAGCATCTGAGTGATAGTCAATGTTTGGTAGGCCTTTGACAAGTTGTAACTTGCTAATTTTAGAGATTAATCTCCAGTTAGCATGTCCCAAACGTCTATGCCACATCCACTTCTTATCACCCATTGACAGAAGGCACATTACCTTCTGATCAGTCAGTTCTGAGAATTTTATCTTGTATACATTGTTTCTTCGTTTTCCCTTGAAGACTATGGACTGATCATCCTTGTTAACCACTGTGCAGTTGTTCTTATTAAACAATACATCATAACCACTGTCACATAATTGACTTATGCTTAGTAAGTTATGTTTAAATCCATCAACGAACCACACATTACTGATTGAGATCAGAGAGTTACCAATGGTTCCAGTACCAATGATTTTGCCAGTCTGGTTTCCTCCAAATCCCACAGTTCCTCCCTCTTTCATGGTTAGGGTTAGGAACATAGACCTTTCTCCCGTCATGTGACACGAGCAACCACTGTCTAGGTACCAAGCCTTGTGCTTTTCTAGTCCTTTTAGACATACCTGCATCATCAATAATATCAGACTTAGGTACCCATATTCTTATGGGTCCTTTTTGGTTAGTCTTAGAACCATTGAACTCTTTTCGTAAGTTATGTCTTGAAATCATTGGCAATGTTTTCTCCCATACCTTGGGTTTAGAACCGTTTATCAGACTTTAAATGTTTCAGAGTCTGAGACTTTAAAGCTTTGGGTTCAAAGTTTTTCAGACCCTTTACCTTAACATTCTGAGATTTTGACTTAGTCAGAACCTTAGAAGTAGAGATTGTAGGTTCTGAATGAGTCACTGTGTTGACTTCATCAGACTCTTTTACAAAATGATTTTTCAACGCCTCTCTGGCTCCATCAGGACTAGATTTCAGAGTCATTTCATTTGAGTTTCCTCCAATGAATCCAAGACCCTGTCCTCTGTTCTGATACGTGCTATAGATCATGGATGCAACCCTTGATCTGTCAATTTCAGTAGCAATAAATTCTTGCAGAGCAACATCTTGCTCACTTAAGTATTTACAGCTACACTTCTTGATCAATAAAGAGATATTTTCTTCCTTTAAATCTTCTAGTTCCAACAAAGTTGAATTATGTCTTTTTGACAGCTTATCAAGCTGTTGTTTGACTTTTTTCAACTCAGTGGTCTTAGCTTTAAAATGACCAAGAAGCTCATTGACAGATTCTATAAGTTCAGATCTTGTGAGTTTAGAATATACCTCTGTTTCATTTTCAGAGTCTGTATCTGATTCTGCCTCAGGTGTCTCTTTAACAGATTCGGTTGTAGCCATTAGTCCAACAGCTACATTGGCTTCACCATCAGCATCATCATCTTCAAATCCTGACTCATTATCAAGATCTTCCCAGATGGCCATCAGACTTTTCTTGATCTGCTTCTTAAACTTGCTTGACTTGAAGGTTGGCCTTTTTGACTTGGGTTTCTCCTTCTGCAGTTCTGGACACTCAGCAATAAAATGTCCAGTTTTCTTGCAGTTGAAGCAACCTTTCTGATCCTCCTTTTTGAACCCCTTCCCACTGCTCTTGCTCAGAAATCTCTTGTTCTTCTTAGCAAGGTACTGCATTCTGCTTGAAAGCATAGCCATTTCCTTTGCTACATCAGGATCCTCCTCTGAGCTTTCAGAAGCTGAAGACTCATTTTCAGACTCTTCAACCTTGAGAGCCTTTGAAGACCTTCCTTTTGATTTTAAGGCAATGGTTTTGGATTTTCTTGCAGAATCATGTTCATTGAGACTTAACTCATGAACCTTGAGTGAGCTTACAAGATCTTCAACACTTAAAGTGTTTAAATCTTTAGCCTCCTCAATTGCAGTCACCTTTGGTCTCCATCTAGAGGGTAAGCTCCTTAAAATCTTGCTAACATGATCAGAAGCTATGTAACTCTTCTTCAGTATCTGAAGACCAGATACTAGAGTTTGAAATCTTGAGTACATCTGCTCAATACTTTCATCCTCTTTCATCTTAAATAGTTCATATTAATAAATTAATAGAAGAGCTTTAGCTTCCCTGACCTTTTTGCTTCCTTCGTAGTTAGCACAGAGAGAAGCAAACATGGCTCTAGCAGTAGATTTGTCACTCATCTTCATGTATTCCGTTTTAGGAATAGCAGTGACAAGAGCCCCTCTGATGATATGATGTTTCTTATAGATTTTCTTTTGAGCAGCAGTGTGAAGTTTGCGGTCAATGGCAGCACCTTCGTCATCAAGTTGTAAGTCACCAACACCATCTTCAAGTATGTCCCAGAGTTCTTCATCAAGACCCATGACATAACTATAGAAGTTGGTTTTCCACCAAGAAAATTCTTCAGGATCACCATTGAACTTAGGAATTTTTCCATAATCAACCTTTCTACTGCTGTTATTGGATCTATATTCATATGGTATAGCAGCACCAGAAGTGGCACCAGAAGAAGACGGTTCACTGGAAGACATGTTTTTCTCTGGATCTTTTCTGTTACACGGTTAAGTGCTATGACAACAGAGCCGGAGCTCTGATACCAACTGAAGGTGAGAAAAACACAAGAAGGGGGGGGGGGGGGGGTTGAATTGTGTTTTCTTTTCGCAACTCTTGAAGAGTGAGAATCTAATTCCTTTAAACTCAGAGTCTGAATGAGATCAGAGTCTGATAGGAGATTAGGTTCTGATTGCAGCGGAATAATCAAGAGATAAAGAGAGAAGAGAGAACACAAGCAATTATACAGGTTCCTTCCACAAACCGGAAGTAGTCCTGTCCCCCTTGTACTTCCAAGGAGAGTTCACTAAAATGTAATATCAAATTACAAGTTGCTCAAACACACAGTATGAGACTTCCTTGCTCAAGCACACAGGCGAGAGACTTCCTTGCTCAAAGACACAACTAAGAGACTTCCTTTGCTCAAGGACGCAGCCAATAGACTTCCTTTGCTCAAGCACAAAAGCAAGAGACTTTTACACAATTACAGAAAATTGAATACAATTGAAACACTTGATAACAATCAAAATGTGTTTCAATTACAACAAAGACAAACTCTGTTTTACACAAAAGACAGACTCTGTTTTTCTGTGAAACTTAGAGATTCTAGAATACTCAGTTTGTAAGAATCTAAGTTAATGATGTGCTTTTGTTAAGACTCAGTTGAATACGAAAGCAGCGCAATGCAGTTTTTCTGAGTTGTAGAGTCCAACATTTCTTCAAGTCTTCTATCCTTTATATAGGCGTAGGAAAGAGACGTTGAGTCATCTAGCGCATCAGGATGATTTCTGAAGCTTGATCAATGACTGTTGATCTGTTGCTTGATTTGGTAATAGTCCTTCAATAGCATCATTTGAATTCCATTCCCTTTGAGGATTAATACCGGTAGACACAGTTGCCAAACTGTACGAGGTAGTGGAGTAGTGGAAACAGAGTTCGTACAACGTACTCTATACTGGCCTGCAATCTTTGTCTTTGTGCTTCCCACGCTCAAGTTGACTTAGAAGCTAGCCGTTACTCCATTAGAGTTTCTTTGTGCATAGCAATGCAGTAGAGATCACTGTTAGCAGATCATCAAATTTGTGGCTTCAGACTCACTGTAGCACTGTGCTTCTGATAATCTTCAGACTCTCTTGGTTCTCAGATTCTGATGGTCTTCAGACTCTCTTCGATACAGTCTTCAGACTCTCTTCGAAACAGAATCACAAGCAACAAGCTTCTCTGGATTTATTGCTCTTTAACATTGTTCAGACAAAATACTTTCTAAGATACAAATCTTAATTGTTATCCTGCATACTTAAACAAATATTAGCAATATCCAATTGACAACTTTTTAATACCTTGTTATCATCAAAACTCAAAATGTGGTATTGCTGAACACCTTTGTTCCAACAAAAACCTCTCCAAAATAACCATCAAACCTACCAAAAACCCATGTAACTGCACCTTAAACAAGCCACACCGTGTAACAACCATGTATTTGAAAATCACATCGACAACAAATTCATAGAAGAAAAGGAATAAAAAACATAACCACCACAAGCACCACCACCACCACCATCAAAACTACCATTAACCACCAAAAAAACCACCATTAATCCTCACCAAAAACCAGCACCAGCCACCACGAGCATCACCGCCAAAAACCAACACTAGCCACCACGAGCATCACCACAAAAAATCACCACGAGCATCACCACAAGAGACCCAGTATCAGCACCACCATGGAAACCACCACGAAGCACCACAAACCGACACAACCAAAAAACAACCTACGAGCTCCTCAACAACAACATTACAAACAAAACTCAAAAACAAGCATGACACACCCAGAAGCACCACTCGTCTATAATCCTTCAATCAACTATTCACAAAACACAAAATCATCACAACTAGGAACCTTCCCACAAGTAAATTGCCACTGCGAGATCCGAATCCGGATCTAGATCTACTACGACAAACCATCCTTCCAGATAAAAATCCACCACGAACCACCATGAACTACTGATGAGTCAATAATTAATGTTTTTTTATATAATATTTGAGTTTGTTTTATTTAAATTCTATTTGATTTTATTTCCTTTTTAGAACTATTTTACTTCAATTGCAAGTTTTTATATTTCAGGAACAAATATTCAAAAGATTGAGTCTTAGAGCAAAAGAAAGGAGATTTGGAGCTAATTTATGAAGATCTCATGCAAAAATATCCTTGGAACAAATTTATGCTAAAAATATGAAGATCACATGCAAAAATATCCTTGGAGCTAATTTGTGCTAAAAATATGAAGATCTTGTACAAGAAAATATATTGTGCAAAGAAGTTTGAAGATCCTTCATCAGAATATATATGCCTTGTGCCCCATAATACCCTTTAGCTGCTTTTGCTTCTTCAACAAGTTGCCTATTTTAGTTTATTTTTGACCAAGAGCCCATGGTTTCTTATGCAATACTTTAGTGATTTATTTCTTAGGGCTTAAGTCATTGTTAGACTATAAATAGAGCAGCCACTAGACTTATATAATCATCTTTTGTTCTGGAGAATAATAAGTGACAATTGTTCTTTTAATAAAAGTTCTTCTTTTTATGTTATTCTTCTTCTTCTTCTCTATGTCTACAATGAACATGAGTGAGTATACTTCTTCTTGTCTTGGGATTGTTGGATGAGTCTAATGACTAAATCCTAATCAAACCAAACATCTAACTTTTACTTTATGTAAACCTATTTTCTAATCTAAATTCACCGTTCTTATAATCAATAAAAAATAATAGGCGATGGATCGAGAGATGAAGTCTAATAGTTGTTATTGATTCATCACAAATATTAAACTATGGATCGAGAGATGAAGTTTTAATATTGGAACAAGTGAATTTAGACAAGGATTGTGAAACATGAGAATAGTCTAGCAAACCTTGAGACATATAAAGTTTCGATCATTCAAGGATTTCAATAACAATCACCCATGAGAAAAGGCGTAAAATGTGATAGGCTTAAGAGAAACTTGTCTTTAAAAAATAAGTCCAACATAAAGTCTAGGTTTAGGGTTTGATTTGTGAAGGGTTTGTCATATAATGAACCAATAATCAAGGCGCTTTTTATTATTATTTTTAAACCGTAAAAATACAACCTTTTCAATTTAACTTTTCTTCTAATCATTCTTGAAGTTGATTAAATTAATCAACTCCCTATCGGAACGATACTCTCTTTTTAACTACTTCGATAAACCGTGCACTTGCGGATTTATCTCATCAATTTTTTGGCGCCGTTGCCGGGGAGTTTAGCAATTTAATTAACTTTTTAGTAGTGGTTAGAATTTTTCTTTTTCTTTTTCTTTTCTTCCTCTCTTTTTCTTTTTACCGTTAACTTCTTGGGTTCTCTTTCGCTTATGCAAAGAAGCAAAAGTCTTGGTGAAGTAATTCCCGAGATCTAAAGGTTCTTACAAAAGAAAAAGAGATAAGCACGAAATAATATTGTTATGGCTGAGGAATGCGCTTTCAAAGAGTATACAACCCCTTCTAAGGAAGAGCCACAAGCTATTATTATGTACCCAATGGTTGAGGGTAACAATTTTGAAATTAAACTACACTCCTTAACTTGGTGCAGCAAAACCAGTTTTCTGGGGTTAAGGTTTCTGGAGAACCTATGTTTGTAGATTCTGGGTTGGTTGAAGATTCTTGGTTTGTTGTAGGTTCTTGAGGATAGATTGTTGGTTCTTCAGGATCTTCAGTAGCTGAAGAACCTGAAGTGGTTTCAAGAATTCTGGTTGAAGGGGATGATCAGATGGTAATTGTTGACAAATGTTGATAGTATTCTGGATAGTGGTATCCATTGTATTATCAACATATGCACTGATTTTTGGGTCAAGTGGGTCATATGTGGAAGTTTGTTTAATTGGTGAGGGGATATTCTTTTTGCATAGAGTTGGGATGGCTTTGCTTAAATGTATATTATCTGAATCTGTTTCTGTTTGAGATGAGTAGAGGGAGTCTAAATTTAAGTACATGTCAGATTCGTTGTGAAAATTACCTGAAGCGCCAGCTTCTGTAGCAGTTGGTCTTGAAGCATTAGCTCTTGTTCCTGAAGCACCAGCTTCTGCAGTCACTACTGGATCCTTATGCTTGAGAGCCTTCACAAGCATTGCAGTAGCTTCCTTCACTTCCTGTTCCTTGATTTCTGTTGTAATCACTTCAGCAGCTAATGCTTTTGCAGGAGCATGTTGGTCAGTAACTATAGACACTGAAGTATCCAACTTCAGTGTTATCTCCTTAGCAGCAGGAACATAGTCTATTTTCTTATTTTTCAGACCCTCTTCTTCTTCATCCTCTTCCTCAAAGAATTTGCTTACAACCTTCTTCAACTTCTTCATACTTCTTTCACCTTTGCCCCTCTTTCTCTTGGGGATTTTAGGAACTTCAATAGTCAGAACAGGAGCTTCTGACTTGGATGATTTGGATTTCTTAGGAGCTGGTTCAGACTCATCATCTTCTTCGTTGACATGTTTGCTCCTTTTTCCTTTGACTCTCAATGGGGCACCTCCCATTGTTTCAGGAATTGAGCTGAAGTTGATGATCTCCCCAGTTTCTTGAAAGTGTTCAAGAATGAACCTTGCCAGGACCTCTGGATTGTCTTCTTTAGAAATGGGAGGGAAATCTATCATCAAATCAGATTGAACTGATGATTCCCTCATGTCCTGTTTAAAAGGCTCACACTTCTTTACAATCTTCATGTACTGAAGAGTCTTCTCATTGATGATCATGCCTGTAATAGTTCCCAAATGTTTATCATACACTACGCCAAAAACTTTTAGGATCTCCATCAGTCCTCCTTGATAGAAGATCTCAGATAGAAGCCTTCCATAAGGAACTTGCTTCCTCTTCTTTGATTGACTTTCCTTGATGGCCCAGAACATGTGATACATCACATATTTGGGGAAGTTGATCTTCTCCATTGTTGCTAAGAAATAGATAACTACTCTGTGATCCAGAGACAGAGTATCAGAACCTCCTCCTTTCTGAAGTAGGCAATCAATAATAAGTTTCAGGAGCACCCTGTGATCCTTGTGCATACCCACCAACTTGTTTGATGGTCTTCCCTTGAAGAAAAGTTCGTTGCATCTCTCTGCCCAGTCGCTTTTCTTGCTTACATTCCATTGGAATTTACCTTCATTAGCCACCCTGCAGGCTCTGGCTATGATTTCTTCATTGATGGAAATAGGAATTCCCATCACAGCTAATCTAACTTCCATTCCACTGTAAGGATTCAAACCCATCTCAGCCCTTGTCTTTCCCACCAAAGACGGATTATTATTCACAGCTTGAACCTCTTCAAATGTAGCAGCTTCCTTGTCATAAACCTCAGCCAATACCCAGAAGTCTCTGACTAATTCATGATATGTTGGTCCATTCAACATACCAAAATACTCATTCATCCCTTGTCATAGAATATGGGTATGAATGTCAATTTCGTGTCTGTGTAGAGCTCCAAAGTCCACATGAGATTCTACTTGTACTTCCAGAGTTTCTTTCACCATAGACATGGTTCTTGGTTTGATGATGTATGATTGACCAAAGTTGATCTTCAAAATGGATGTATTGCTAGAAGTTGCCATTAGAATGATTCTAGTTTTTTGAGTTTTCAAAAAATTTCAGAGTGAGAGTGAGAGATAAAAGTTTAGAACGAGGGAAGTGTAGGTAGTGAATTATGAAATAGTGTGTGACTGACTTAGTGTATTTTGTCAAACGTTTGCAATTCAAAAGGGGACAAATAGACAATAGCATTAAAGACAGATAACACGCAGACAATAAAGCAAAGGGAAGACACGAGGATACATGTTAAGACAGTTACTATCATTGCCCATTGAGTTATTACACAATACAGATAGACCACGCCTGAGAATCAAAAAGTAACTGTTACTGTAGTGGGGCAGGTGTCGTTAGTTATAACTGCCACCTTACCACTAATACCAGCTACTCAGAGTCTAAGTCTCCTTAACAGAGTCTGAGTGCTTCAGAGGCTCATTTTTCTCAGAGTCTCCAAAAGAGAGTCTAATACTCAAGTAGCGTCTAAATAACTTTCAGAAGCTGAATTCTAACTTCAGAGGCAAGCATTACCCAGAGACAAAATACATGTTCAAATTTTTCTTAATAAAATCAAATCTTTCAATAGTTAAAGGCTTAGTAAATATGTCAGCTCATTGACGATCAGTATCAATGAATTGAACATCTAAAATTCCTTTTTGAACATAGTCTCTGATAAAATGATGTTTAATTTCAATGTGCTTGGCTCTTGAATGTAGAATTTGATTCTTAGACAAACATATAGCAGCTGTATTATCACAATAGATTGGGATAAAGTTTTCAGTTATTTGATAGTTCTCTAACTGATGTTTCATCCAGAGTAGTTGTGTACAACAACTAGCAGCTGAGATGTATTCTGCTTCTGCTGTTGACAAAGCAATAGTTGCTTGTCTCTTGCTAGCCCAAGATATCAGATTATCTCCCAAAAATTGACAATTGCCACTGATTGATTTTCTTTCAATCCTGTCACCAGCATAGTCAGTATCGCAAAATCCAACTAGCTTATAATATGAAGATTTCTTATGAAGAAGTCCAAGATTAGCGGTTCCCTTCAAATATCTAAAGATTCTCTTAACAGTAGTTAAGTGAGACTCTCTAGGATCTGATTGAAACCTTGCACACAGACATACACTGAATAAAATATCTAGTCTGGATGCAGTGAGATATAACAGAGAACCTATCATACCTCTATACAACTTCTGGTCAACTTTTGTTCCTTGATCTTCTTTGCTTAGAGTACAGGTTGGATGCATTGGAGTGTTCATTTCCTTACAATCTTTAAGATTGAACTTCTTCATGAGCTCTTTAGTGTACTTGGATTGATGAACATAGACTCCATCTTTGCACTGGTTGATTTGAATTCCCAGAAAGAATTTCAATTATCTTATCATGCTCATTTCAAATTCATCCTGCATTAACTTAGAAAATTCCTTGCAAAGAGAACCATTTGTTGAACCAAAAATTATATCATCAACATAAATTTGAGCAATTATAATATCTTTATTAAGAGTCTTGTTGAACAGTGTAGTGTTAACTTGACCTCTTTCAAAATCATTTTTAATTAAGAAATTACTCAGTCTATCATACCAAGCTCTGGGAGCTTGTTTCAAGCTATATAGTGATTTCTTCAGTTTATAAACATAGTTAGGATGTTTTAAATCCTCAAAACCAGGAGGCTGTTTGACATACACTTCTTCAGTAATGACACCATTAAGAAAGACACTCTTAACATCCATTTGATATAGAATTATGTTGTGATTTACTTCGTAGGAAAGAAGTAACCTGATTGCTTCCAATCTTGCAACTGGAGCAAATGTTTCAGTGTAATCAATGCCTTCTTGTTGACTGCAGCCTTGAACAACAAGTCTAGCTTTGTTTATGATTAGTTCTTCTTGCTCACTAAGCTTGTTTCTGAACACCCATTTAGTTCCAATAATGTTCTTGTGCTCAGGCTTAGCTACTAAATCCCATACATCATTCCTTCTGAATTGATTGAGCTCATCTTGCATAGCTAGGATCCATCCTTCATCTTTAAGCGCTTCGTCAACTGATGCAGGTTCAATTATTGATAACAATCCCAACGCAGACTTCTTGTCTGAAATGTGATCTAGTTCTTCTGGGACTTTCTTTGTTGCCAATAATTTGATCCTTAGGATGCGAAGACTTGTATTTGAATGCGTGTTTGGATTGATTAGCATGCTGAGAATCATCTTGAGCTTCTTCAGAAGCTACTTCATCAGGAACTTCAAGGGATGCTACAGCTTCTGGAGTATCTTCAGACTCTGGAGTCTGATCAGGTTCTAAGTTTTCATCCTGCTCTGGAGTTTTACTTCTAAGCTCTTTGTCATCAAATTTGACGTGCATAGATTCTTCAACACATTGTGTTTCTAAATTATACAGTATGTATGCCATAGACCTTTCAGAGTAACCTAGAAAGATTCCCTTATGGGCTTTGGCATCAAATTTCTTTAAATATACTTTGTTGTTTAGAATGTAACATGTACATCCAAACTGATGAAAGTAAGATATGTTAGGTTTTCTACCTTTAAAGAGTTCATATGATATTTTGTTTAGCAAGGGTCTGATGTAGATCCTGTTTTGAACATAACATGCTGTGTTTACTGCTTCTGCCCAAAAATGATTAGCCAGATTGTTTTCGTGAATCATGGTTCTTGCCATTTCTTATAAAGTTCTATTCTTTCTATCTACAACCCCATTTTGCTGTGGAGTTCTAGGAGAAGAGAATTCATGGATGATTCCATATTTTTCACAAAATATTTCAAATGGCTCATTTTCAAATTCTCCTCCATGATCACTTCTGACTTTTAAGATTTTCAATTCTTTTTCAGATTGTACTTGGATGCAGAATTTACTAAACACAGTATATGAATCATCTTTAGATTTTAGAAACTTAACCCAACTCCATCTACTGTTATCATCAACTATGACTAATCCATATTTACTTCCATATAAGGATGCAGTACTGACTGGTCCAAACAAATCAATATGGAGTAGTTCCAAGGGTCTGGGGGTAGAAACAATTTCTTTTGGTTTGAAAGAAGTTTTAACAATTTTCCCTTTCTGGCATGTTCCACAGAGAGCATCTGAATGATAATCAATGTATGGTAAGCCTCTGACCAGTTGTAACTTGCTAAGCTTAAAGATTAACCTCCAGTTAGCATGTCCCAACCTTCTGTGCCACAACCATTTCTTATCACTCATTGATAGAAGACAAACTACCTTCTGATCATCCAGTTCAGAAAATTTAATTTTGTAAACATTGTTTCTTCTCTTTCCCTTGAAGACAATGGATTAATCATCTTTGTTGACTACTGTACAGTTGTGTTGGAACAAAGGTGTTCAGCAATACCACGTTTTGAGTTTTGATGATAACAAGGTATTAAAAAGTTGTCAATTGGATATTGCTAATATTTGTTTAAGTATGCAGGATATCAATTAAGATTTGTATCTTAGAAAGTATTCTGTTTGAACAATGTTAAAGAGGAAAAAATCCAGAGAAGCTTGTTGCTTGTGATTCTGTATCGAAGAGAGTCTGAAGACTGTATCGAAGAGAGTCTGAAGACTGTACCGAAGAGAGTCTGAAGACTGTATCAGAGTCTGAAGACCTTCAGAATATGAGAACCAAGAGAGTCTGAAGATTATCAGAAGCATAGTGCTACAGTGAGTCTGAAGCCACAAATTTGATGATCTGCTAACAGTGATCTCTACTGCATTGTTATGCACAAAGAAACTCTAATGGAGTAACGGCTAGCTTCTAAGTCAACTTGAGCGTGGGAAGCACAAAGACAAAGATTGCAGGCCAGTACAGAGTACGTTGTACGAACTCTGTTTCCACTACTCCACTACCTCGTACAGTTTGGCAACTGTGTCTACCGGTATTAATCCTCAAAGGGAATGGAATTCAAATGATGCTATTGAAAGGACTATTACCAAATCAAGCAACAGATCAACATGTTGAGGCAAAATCCCTAATTAATTTTAAAGATAATAAACTAATATGATTAAAGAATTAATGGACTTTGATTAATTCCTTGGTATTTAACTTGTGCTCTTGAGTGTTTTACTAAGACAGGAACAAGGTTTAAATCATACCAAGAATCAAGAAATCAAATGACATTTGAATTCATAATCTAACACTGAGGTCAGAAAGTTAGATCAGAATGTTGCTTGTAGATCAGAATGTTCAAGCAGAGATCAGAAGGTTGTTCTTATACAAGCCAAGAATCTCAAGAACATTGATCAAGGTCATGCAAGGCATATGTGACATGGATATATGTCCAGGAAAGTACCTCTGCATGGATCAATCAAGCAATAAAGGCATATACAAGGATTATGTCAAAAAGGATATTCAATATTCATTTAAGACTATGAACATTGATGTACTAGAAATATTCCACAAGAGAATACCATCACTGCTCTTCATTGCTGTTTCACCATTAGGATTTGATTACATCAAATGGTAGTCTTACAAATCATCCTAAGTGAAACAGATGGAACATTCTGAAGATCAGAATGTTCAGCTTTGCACATGCGTACTTTATGAACAGTACAGTAGGTGAAAAAGCAAAAGAAAAAAGCAAAAGCAAATCTGTCCTGCTTCATCAGAGATAGACAACACATGAGAGTTGGTACAGTACATGGACCACACAACTCTCAAAGCATGGGCATGAAGATGCAGAATCCCACTATATCTTTCCTGCACCAAGTTCCAAGGCAAATCTGGCAATGAACTTTCTGATGTATGTTGAAAAGCTCATACTTTGGTTATTGCCCAGAAATTCATATGAAAAGCATATGACACGCCCAGAACTTCATATGTTCATTCATACATGATGAACCCAGATGAAGATCATGATGAACCCAGATGAAGATCATCATGAACACAACAACATTCTGAAGTTCATCAGAGATCAGAATGTTTGCCCAGAATTTCAAGTTAAAGCTTGTGGGACCCAGGACACATGGCATAACACCATTGGACACCCTACAACGGCTATATGAGCCCAAAGACTCTATAAATAGAGCTCATGGCCTTAGCAAAACTTGCACCATTGCAAAGCATACAAGAAAACAACTAGATTTTGTTTGAAGCTCTTGCAATTGAAATTGATCATCACTGAAGGCTCTCTATCCCTTCTTGTAGTGTACATCAATACTCTTTGTTATCTCTTTTATAGATAACTTCCTCCTCTTTCTTTGTTTGATTCACAAACATCCAAACTTCCATACAAATTGTAAACAAAGTCTCATCTAGCTTTAGGGGTACTAAAGTGTTAGTTTGAGAAAAGGTTGTAAAAGTCTAAGTGGTTAACTTAGCAAGAAGGTGCAAGCCTGCTGAGGCTTAGAGAATACAGAGTTGTAATTGTTCAGGTGAACAAAGATTGTAAGGTGCAGGATTTGAGAGGTTATCTCAAGCATCATAGTGGAAACTCTCACAAGATTGTGAGGAGAGGACTAGCCCACATTGGGTGAACCTCTATAAATTTCTGTGTGTTCTTTCTCTCTTCCTTATACTCTTTAATTTCAGTATACACAACACACACCAACACATTTACTTTGTTAATTAGTTTTTGTGTATGAACTTCAGAACGTTCTGAGTTCAGAAAGTTAACTTAACTATTCCAAGTAAACAACTTGAGAAACCCTTTTAAGTTTCAGGATAATTTTTAAGGGTCACAATTCAAACCCCCCCTTCCTTGTGACTATTTTATCTACTTCAATTGGCATCAGAGCCCGGTTCTAAGGGTTTGAACACTTAAACAAGTGTTAGAGAAAAGATTCAGGAAGTATGTCTAAGGTTAAGTACATAGCTGAAGGAGGATCATCAAACAGACCACCACTTTTTGATGGAACAAACTACTACTTCTGGAAAGGCAAGATGGAACTCTTTCTCAGATCTCAAGACAATGATATGTGGACAGTTATCACAGATGGAGACTTTGTTCCAACAACCAAAGAAGGAGTTGTCAAAGAAAAGAGTGCATGGTCAACAGATGAAAAAGATCAGGTATTACTAAACTCTAAAGCTAGACTCTTTCTATCATGTGCACTAACCATGGAAGAAAGTGAAAGAGTTGATGAGTGTAAAAATGCCAAAGAGGTATGGGACACTCTGAGAATACATCATGAAGGTACATCTCATGTCAAAGAAACTAGAATTGACATTGGAGTTAGAAAATTTGAAGTCTTTGAAATGAGTGAAAATGAAACCATTGATGAGATGTATGCCAGATTTACTACAATAGTAAATGAAATGAGATCTCTTGGAAAGGCATATTCCACTCATGAGAGAATCAGAAAGATTCTAAGGTGTCTTCCAAGTATGTGGAGACCTATGGTCACTGCAATTACTCAGGCTAAAGATTTAAAATCTATGAACCTGGAAGATCTCATTGGCTCACTAAGAGCTCATGAAGTTGTACTTCAAGGAGACAAACCAGTGAAGAAGGTGGTAAAATCACATGCCTTGAAAGCATCTCAGCAGATCTCATCAGTAGCTGATGATGATGTGCAAGAACCACAAGAATTAGAAGAAGTTCATGAAGAAGAAGCTGAAGATGAACTTGCACTAATTTCTAAAAGAATTCAAAGGATGATGTTGAGAAGAAATCAGATCATAAAGAAGTTTCCAAACACCAACAATAGCACCAGAACTGAAGCAGACAAAAGTCAAGTCACTTGCTTTGGCTGCAACAAAACTGGACACTACAAAAGTGAATGTCCTGACATCAAGAAGGTTCAAAGAAAACCTCCTTTCAAGAAGAAGGCAATGATCACTTGGGATGACATGGAAGAATCAGATCCTCATGAAGACACAGATGCAGACATGGGACTGATGGCTCAATCAGATGATGAGGAAGAGGTAATCATCTATAAAACTGATTCTTTATATAAAGATCTTGAAAATAAAATAGATAGTCTCTTATATGATTCAAACTTCCTAACTAATAGATGTCATTCTTTAATCAAAGAACTTTCTGAAACTAAAGCAGAAAAAGAAACACTGCAAAACAAGTATGATGAGTCTAGAAAGACCATACAAATTTTGCAAGATTCTCATTTTGAAATGTCAGAAAAACAGAGAGAACTAAACAGAAAACAAAAAGGCTTTATACCTTCTGAAATGCAAAAGGAAAACACACTTTTGAAAAAGGAAGTTGAAACATTGAAAAATGATCTCACAGGTTTTATAAAGTCTACTGAAACATTTCAAAACATTTTAGGATTTCAAAATGAAAGTACTAAAAAATCTGGTTTAGGCTTTAAAGATCCAAGTAAAATTATTGAAAGCTTTGTGCCTAAGAAGGCTGAAATAAAAATTAAATGTTATTTCTGTGATAGGTTAGGACATAATGAATCAGCATGTCATGTTAAGAAAAAACTTATCAGACAAAATAAGATTAATCTTAGTTCAGAACGTTCTCATCTAAATAGATCAGAAAGTTCACAAAAGGCTGAGAAAGCTAAGAAGACATGCTCCTACTGTAACAAATCTGATCATACAAGACAGAGTGTTACAAAAAGGAAAGATCTCTTAGAAGAACTAACCCTCAAGGACCCAACATTACATGGGTACCTAAAGTTTTTATCTTGTCAAATGTAGGTTCTGCCTCAGGGTGCAAGAACAAAACCATGGTACTTGGATAGTGGTTGTTCTAGGCACATGACAGGTGACAGGAACTGTTTTCTAACCTTTGAAAAGAAGGATGGAGGACTAGTGACATTTGGAAACAATGACAAAGGAAAGATCAGAGGTAAAGGTACTATTGGTAAACCTAACTCTGCTAAAATAGAAAATGTTCAGTATGTAGAAGGTTTAAAACATAATCTACTTAGCATAAGTCAATTATGTGATAGTGGATTTGAAGTTGTTTTTAAACCTAACATATGTGAAGTAAGACAAACCTCCTCTAACAAACTATGTTTCTCTGGATCAAGAAGAAAGAACTTGTATGTTTTAGAACTAAATGATATGCCTGCTGAATCTTGCTTTATGTCTATTGAAAAAGACAAATGGATTTGGCACAAAAGGGCTGGTCATATAAGTATGAAAACTATTGCTAAACTTTCTCAACTTGATCTAGTTAGAGGCTTGCCTAAGATTAGCTTTGAAAAGGACAAGATATGTGAAGCTTGTATTAAAGGTAAACAAGTAAAAAGTAGTTTTAAAACTATTGAGTTTATTTCAACTCAGAAACCTTTAGAGCTTCTTCACATAGATCTCTTTGGTCCAGTTCAAACTGCAAGTCTAAATGGCAAAAGATATGGTTTTGTTATTGTTGATGACTTTTCCAGATTTACATGGGTTCTATTTTTAAAACACAAAGATGAATCTTTTGAAGCATTCCAAAACTTTTGTAAAAGAGTTCAAAATGAAAAAGGTTCTAATATCATCACAATAAGGAGTGATCATGGAGGAGAATTTGAAAATGCATCCTTCAAAACATTCTTTGATGAAAATGGTATTAAACATAATTTCTCTTGTGCAAGAACTCCACAACAAAATGGAGTTGTTGAAAGAAAAAATAGAACTTTACAAGAAATGGCTAGAACAATGTTAAATGAATCAAATGTTGAAGATTATTTTTGGGCAGAAGCCATTAACACATCTTGCTACATTTTGAATAGAGTTTCAATAAGAAAGGTTCTTAACAAAACCCCATATGAACTCTGGAAAAACATTAAACCTAGCATATCTTATTTTCACATATTTGGCTGCTATTGCTACATTCTGAACAATAAAGAAAAATTGGGTAAGTTTGATCCTAAATCAGATAAAGCTATCTTTTTAGGATACTCTACAACTTTTAAAGGTTATAGAGTGTACAATCTAAAAACCCAGACAATTGAAATTAGTATGCATGTCATATTTGATGAATATGATGAACACTCAACCAAAAGAAAGTGAAGACACTGAAGTGCCATCACTTCAGAATGTTCCCATTCAAAACACTGAAAGTACAGTTGAGAAAGAAGATGATCAGAATGTTCAGGATCAGACCCTCCAAAGTCCACCTAGAAGCTGGAGAATGGTAGGAGATCATCCTGTAGATCAAATCATTGGAAGCACAACTGATGGTGTAAGAACCAGAATGTCCTTTCAAGATAATAATATGGCAATGATTTCTCAATTGGAACCTAAGTCAATCAATGAAGCTATTATTGATGACTCATGGATTGAGGCCATGAAGGAGGAACTATCTCAGTTTGAAAGAAACAAAGTATGGAACTTAGTTCCAAATGATCAAGGCAAAACCATCATTGGTACAAGATGGGTTTTTAGAAACAAACTTGATGAAGAAGGTAAGGTTGTCAGAAACAAAGCAAGGTTGGTTGCTCAAGGCTACAACCAACAAGAAGGTATTGACTATGATGAGACCTTTGCACCTGTTGCAAGGTTAGAAGCCATCAGAATTCTTCTTGCATATGCTGCACATAAAAGCATTAAACTTTTTCAAATGGATGTGAAAAGTGCTTTTTTAAATGGTTTTTTAAATGAAGAAGTTTATGTGAGCCAACCTCCTGGTTTCATAAATAAAGAAAAACCAAATCATGTTTTTAAACTCACTAAAACACTTTATGGTCTCAAACAAGCTCCTAGAGCTTGGTATGATAGACTTAGCACATTTCTAATTGAAAATGGATTTTCAAGAGGACAAATTGATACCACACTCTTTAGAAAAACACATAACTCTGACTTACTCATAGTTCAAGTTTATGTTGATGACATCATTTTTGGTGCAACTAAAGAAAAAATGTGTGAAGAATTTTCAAACCTTATGCAAAATGAATTTGAGATGAGCATGATGGGTGAACTTGGTTTTTTCCTGGGTTTGCAAATCAAACAATATTCAAATGGAATTTTCATAAGTCAAGAAAAGTATGTCAAGGACATTCTTAAAAAATATAAAATGAATGAGGCAAAAATCATGGTCACCCCTATGCATCCATCTTCAAGTTTAGATAAAGATGAAAGTGGAAAATCTATTTCTGAAAAAGAATATAGAGGCATGATAGGTTCATTATTGTACCTAACTGCTAGCAGACCTGACATAGTGTTTGCAGTAGGTTTATGTGCTAGATTTCAAACATGTGCAAAAGAAACTCATTTAACTGCAGTTAAAAGAATCTTTAGATATCTAGTAGGTACTACTGATCTTGGCCTTTGGTATAGAAAAGGTTCTAGTTTTGATCTTGTAGCCTATTGTGATGCTGATTATGCTGGAGACAAAGTTGAAAGGAAGAGTACAAGTGGATCATGTCAATTCTTAGGACAAGCATTGATTGGATGGTCTTGCAGAAAGCAAAACACCATTGCACTCTCCACAACTGAAGCTGAGTATGTATCTGCAGCTAGCTGTTGCTCTCAAATTTTATGGGTAAGAAATCAGCTGGAAGACTACTCTCTAAGGTACACAAGTGTTCCTATTTTTTGTGATAATACAAGTGCAATTAATCTGTCAAAGAATCCTATTCAGCATTCTAGGTCCAAGCATATTGAAATAAAGCATCATTTCATTAGAGACCATGTTCAGAAAAAGAATATTGCATTAAGCTTTGTTGATACTGAAAATCAACTAGCTGACATTTTCACAAAACCCCTTGTTGAGGATAGATTCAATTTTCTTAAAGAAAAATTGTTAATCATGAAAAATCCCAATATAGATTGATTACAGATCACTAAGGGCCTTAGACTAAACCCCTTGATGTCATCTGATTTAAATCAGATAGATCTATCTCAATCAGAACGTTCATCAGAATGCTCCGGAACTCAGAATGTTCCTGAGTTTAGAATGTTCAACAGGTCAGAATGTTCATGAAGGTCAGAATGTTCAAAACCTGAAATCTGGGTCAGAAAATCTCATACGTGAGATTTTGTGTTGTCTTTCTCCAGAAATCCTTCTATAATCTTAAGCATTTAATGCTTGGTTATAAGAAGTTATGTTTAAGGTTTAACCATCATGTAAAACCTTAACTATCAAATCACAAAACTCTTCACATACCAACAAACGGCTACTTTCTCTTTCCTTCTCTCTCCTACCGGTTACTTTTTGTAGTTTCCTCCTTCCCAATAAAACTGCTATCATTTCTTTCCTTCCTACTCTCCACAACTGCACGCCTTGTCTATAAATCAGAAACCAACTCTGATTTCTTCACATCTATCTCATTTCCAAACCTTTCACTTCCCATTGAAAAAACCAAAATCACTCTGTTCATCATTTTTTCTGCAAAATGGCAAGAACCAAAAATTCTTCAAAGCTTGCTAACAATGAGAACACTCAAGTAAGACGTGCTCCATCACCACCACAAAACGCCGCTGCTGATCAAACCTCTGATCAACAACCCTCAAATGAAACCCCTGTTCGCACAATTCTCCCAGATGTGATCATTCCTGCATTTGATTCCCCCAAATCTTCTAAATCCAGATCCTCTAAACCTAGACCCATCCCTACTAGACGATCTACCAGATGAAGAAATCCTCAAAAGAACCAAAGGTATCTCATGTAAATCTTGTCTCCGATGAAGAAAAGAAAACAGAGTCAAGTAATGAAGAAAAGGAAGCAGATTCAGAAGAAAACTCTGCTTCAGAAGATGAAGATTATGAGGAAGAAATGGAGGAAGATCCTGAAGAGGAAGTTGAAGAAAGGGTTGATGAAGACTCTGAGCAGACTTTATCTGAAATAATAAAGTCAGTAAAAGCATCCTCAAAGAAAGGGAAAAAGATTGCTGCTGCAATCCCGTCTAAAAAGGACTCCTCATCTCAGAACAATGAGAATGAAAGTGAAGACGAGGAGTCTGAAGAAAAAGAAGAGGAAGAAGAAAAAGGTTCTTCTAAAAGGTATGGGAAAGGTAAAGACATCCTCCACCTGACTGCTGCTTTGAAAACCTCAAGGGCTGAGAAGATTGCTCTCAGACCAATAAGCAGAACAAAGTACTTCAACCTTGAGAGTTTGAAGACAAAAGCTTGGAATCTTGAGGAATTTACAGAACCTCAAGGATGGACTAATTTCATAACTCTTCAAGAACACACCTATGAAAACCTAGTCAGAGAGTTCTACACCAACTTATCAGTCAAGGAGAATAAGAATGTTAATGAGAAGTTTCTCATTTCTTCTGTCAAAGGTGTTAAGATTGAGGTAACTCAGGAATCTCTATCTGAAGCCCTGAAAATTCCCAATGAAGGTAACAAACTATATTCTAGTTTTTGGCTTGATAGTTCTAGAGTTAACCGTAACCAACTCATTATCAAATACACTAAAGAAAACAAAACCTTCAATTCCACAAACCTAGAAGATACCCCCAAAGTTCTTCACAACATGATTAGGCATTCTCTTCTGCCTAGATGTGGCTCATTTGATGTTGTCTCAGATATAGATCTTTGTTTCATCTATCATCTTATGACCAAAACCAAGCTAAACCTCTGCTATGTCATCATTCAACATATGATTGATTCCTGTTTGGCCATCAAACAAACTGTTGCTGGTCTGCCCTATGGGATGCACTTGACTTCCCTGTTTCAAAAGGCAAATGTGCCTCTTGAGAGTGAAAAACGCAAGCTGGATTTCATGACCTTTTCATCAAAAACTCTAGGTCAATTACACATCACCACATCCAACATGCCACTCTCCACAACCTCTGGAACTTCTGGGTCTGCTAAGAGACCTTCTAATCAGAAAGTTCAGAAGACCAGGAAGAAAAGAAAGGTTGAGGAGATCAGAGATAAAGCTTCTGAGAATGTAGAAAGTTACTGAGGTGCAGAAGGATGAAAGTCTGCCTCAGATTGCTGAAGAAAACTCTCCTGCTGGAAATCAGAGAGTTGAAGAAAATACTGAGAAAGATACTCAGAAGACTGATGATACTCAGGAAGTGGCTGAGATCTTAGCTTCAAATATGAGTAGAGAAGAAGCTGTTCAAGTTGAGGAAATGGAATTCTCAACTGGATTTGACCTTAATGTGGAAGATTTCAACTCTGACTTCAACAATGAAGTGTTTCAAGACAGTCAGGAAATAGTTGGATCAGAAGATCAGCAGGTTGAAGCTTCTGCTGCTGAACCAAGAGTTCAGAATGTGCATGTTGATGTTCCCTTTGTGGAAGTTGCTCCAACTGTTGATGAAGCACAAACAGTTGATCAGAATGTTCAAAGTGCTGAGCAGAATCAACTCTTTGCTGATCTACACATTGATCAAAATGCTTCTAATGAGCCTGCTATGTCAGCAGATCCTATGCCTCTGGCCTCTGGATCTTTACCATCTGAAGAAGTTCAACGTATGGCTCAGGTAGCTCAGAATGTTAACCTCTCTTCTTCTACTATGGGGTCTATTGCTGGTGCAAGCAATGTTTTAGTTTCTAACCTTCCTACTCCCAATACCATACCCTCATACACTCCACCTCCACCACAAATGAAAACCACCAACACAAACAAGCTTCCAAATATGTCTGCCCTGTTTGACTCTCTTAACACATTTGTGACTGCTAACAAGGAGAAGGCTGAAGCCTCTGGTGCTGCTGCACCTGCTAAGCCTTCAAGAGCTGAAAAGCTAGCCTCAAGGGCACTCAGAGTCTCTACCAAGACTCATAAAATTGCTTGTGTGCTAGCTGACTGGACTGTCAAAGTTCATGCTCCTGGATTGGCTCTCCCACCTCCAGTTTTTGATGATTCATCTGTGTTTGAATCTGAACCATCCTCAGATTCTGGGGACTCAACTCCCTGAATCATTTCTGGACCTACTCCCTATCCTTTTTGCAGATGACTAAAGGGGGAGAAGCTTTAGGATTTAATTTAAGTCTTAAGTCTTTCTTAGTTTAGGCCCTAAGTAGGTCTTAGTGATCAATAGTTATTGGAGTTTATAAACTTCATCTTTTTTGCTTGATCACATGCACTTTGAATTTCTTTTTTGATTTGAACCATATGTATCATGTAATGTACTTCATGTTTTATATCAATGAATGAATATTGATTTTGGTTCAATCTTGCATATTTTTAATTTATGCAATATATTATGAAATTGAGGGGGAGCTTTTTAAAGTTCTTAAAAACTCTGCATAATAGATTATAAAAATGAGGGGGAGCATTAAAATAAATTTTCAAGCTTTGATATTCTTCATATATATAATCAAAATCCTTAATCCTAAATCATAGGTTTATCATCTTCAAAAAGGGGGAGATTGTTGAGGCAAAATCCCTAATTAATTTTAAAGATAATAAACTAATATGATTAAAGAATTAATGGACTTTGATTAATTCCTTGGTATTTAACTTGTGCTCTTGAGTGTTTTACTAAGACAGGAACAAGGTTTAAATCATACCAAGAATCAAGAAATCAAAGGACATTTGAATTCATAATCTAACACTGAGGTCAGAAAGTTAGATCAGAATGTTGCTTGTAGATCAGAATGTTCAAGCAGAGATCAGAAGGTTGTTCTTATACAAGCCAAGAATCTCAAGAACATTGATCAAGGTCATGCAAGGCATATGTGACATGGATATATGTCCAGGAAAGTACCTCTGCATGGATCAATCAAGCAATAAAGGCATATACAAGGATTATGTCAAAAAGGATATTCAATATTCATTTAAGACTATGAACATTGATGTACTAGAAATATTCCACAAGAGAATACCATCACTGCTCTTCATTGCTGTTTCACCATTAGGATTTGATTACATCAAATGGTAGTCTTACAAATCATCCTAAGTGAAACAGATGGAACATTCTGAAGATCAGAATGTTCAGCTCTGCACATGCGTACTTTATGAACAGTACAGTAGGTGAAAAAGCAAAAGAAAAAAGCAAAAGCAAATCTGTCCTGCTTCATCAGAGATAGACAACACATGAGAGTTGGTACAGTACATGGACCACACAACTCTCAAAGCATGGGCATGAAGATGCAGAATCCCACTATATCTTTCCTGCACCAAGTTCCAAGGCAAATCTGGCAATGAACTTTCTGATGTATGTTGAAAAGCTCATACTTTGGTTATTGCCCAGAAATTCATATGAAAAGCATATGACACGCCCAGAACTTCATATGTTCATTCATACATGATGAACCCAGATGAAGATCATGATGAACCCAGATGAAGATCATCATGAACACAACAACATTCTGAAGTTCATCAGAGATCAGAATGTTTGCCCAGAATTTCAAGTTAAAGCTTGTGGGACCCAGGACACATGGCATAACACCATTGGACACCCTACAACGGCTATATGAGCCCAAAGACTCTATAAATAGAGCTCATGGCCTTAGCAAAACTTGCACCATTGCAAAGCATACAAGAAAACAACTAGATTTTGTTTGAAGCTCTTGCAATTGAAATTGATCATCACTGAAGGCTCTCTATCCCTTCTTGTAGTGTACATCAATACTCTTTGTTATCTCTTTTATAGATAACTTCCTCCTCTTTCTTTGTTTGATTCACAAACATCCAAACTTCCATACAAATTGTAAACAAAGTCTCATCTAGCTTTAGGGGTACTAAAGTGTTAGTTTGAGAAAAGGTTGTAAAAGTCTAAGTGGTTAACTTAGCAAGAAGGTGCAAGCCTGCTGAGGCTTAGAGAATACAGAGTTGTAATTGTTCAGGTGAACAAAGATTGTAAGGTGCAGGATTTGAGAGGTTATCTCAAGCATCATAGTGGAAACTCTCACAAGATTGTGAGGAGAGGACTAGCCCACATTGGGTGAACCTCTATAAATTTCTGTGTGTTCTTTCTCTCTTCCTTATACTCTTTAATTTCAGTATACACAACACACACCAACACATTTACTTTGTTAATTAGTTTTTGTGTATGAACTTCAGAACGTTCTGAGTTCAGAAAGTTAACTTAACTATTCCAAGTAAACAACTTGAGAAACCCTTTTAAGTTTCAGGATAATTTTTAAGGGTCACAATTCAAACCCCCCCCTTCCTTGTGACTATTTTATCTACTTCAATTGGCATCAGAGCCCGGTTCTAAGGGTTTGAACACTTAAACAAGTGTTAGAGAAAAGATTCAGGAAGTATGTCTAAGGTTAAGTACATAGCTGAAGGAGGATCATCAAACAGACCACCACTTTTTGATGGAACAAACTACTACTTCTGGAAAGGCAAGATGGAACTCTTTCTCAGATCTCAAGACAATGATATGTGGACAGTTATCACAGATGGAGACTTTGTTCCAACAACCAAAGAAGGAGTTATCAAAGAAAAGAGTGCATGGTCAACAGATGAAAAAGATCAGGTATTACTAAACTCTAAAGCTAGACTCTTTCTATCATGTGCACTAACCATGGAAGAAAGTGAAAGAGTTGATGAGTGTAAAAATGCCAAAGAGGTATGGGACACTCTGAGAATACATCATGAAGGTACATCTCATGTCAAAGAAACTAGAATTGACATTGGAGTTAGAAAATCAGAACCTAATCTCCTATCAGACTCTGATCTCATTCAGACTCTGAGTTTAAAGGAATTAGATTCTCACTCTTCAAGAGTTGCGAAAAGAAAACACAATTCAACCCCCCCCCCTTCTTGTGTTTTTCTCACCTTCAGTTGGTATCAGAGCTCCGGCTCTGTTGTCATAGCACTTAACCGTGTAACAGAAAAGATCTAGAGAAAAACATGTCTTCCAGTGAACCGTCTTCTTCTGGTGCCACTTCTGGTGCTGCTATACCATATGAATATAGATCCAATAACAGCAGTAGAAAGGTTGATTATGGAAAAATTCCTAAGTTCAATGGTGATCCTGAAGAATTTTCTTGGTGGAAAACCAACTTCTATAGTTATGTCATGGGTCTTGATGAAGAACTCTGGGACATACTTGAAGATGGTGTTGGTGACTTACAACTTGATGACGAAGGTGCTGCCATTGACCGCAAACTTCACACTGCTGCTCAAAAGAAAATCTATAAGAAACATCATATCATCAGAGGGGCTCTTGTCACTGCTATTCCTAAAACGGAATACATGAAGATGAGTGACAAATCTACTGCTAGAGCCATGTTTGCTTCTCTCTGTGCTAACTACGAAGGAAGCAAAAAGGTCAGGGAAGCTAAAGCTCTTCTATTAATTTATTAATATGAACTATTTAAGATGAAAGAGGATGAAAGTATTGAGCAGATGTACTCAAGATTTCAAACTCTAGTATCTGGTCTTCAGATACTGAAGAAGAGTTACATAGCTTCTGATCATGTTAGCAAGATTTTAAGGAGCTTACCCTCTAGATGGAGACCAAAGGTGACTGCAATTGAGGAGGCTAAAGATTTAAACACTTTAAGTGTTGAAGATCTTGTAAGCTCACTCAAGGTTCATGAGTTAAGTCTCAATGAACATGATTCTGCAAGAAAATCCAAAACCATTGCCTTAAAATCAAAAGGAAGGTCTTCAAAGGCTCTCAAGGTTGAAGAGTCTGAAAATGAGTCTTCAGCTTCTGAAAGCTCAGAGGAGGATCCTGATGTAGCAAAGGAAATGGCTATGCTTTCAAGCAGAATGCAGTACCTTGCTAAGAAGAACAAGAGATTTCTGAGCAAGAGCAGTGGGAAGGGGTTCAAAAAGGAGGATCAGAAAGGTTGCTTCAACTGCAAGAAAACTGGACATTTTATTGCTGAGTGTCCAGAACTGCAGAAGGAGAAACCCAAGTCAAAAAGGCCAACCTTCAAGTCAAGCAAGTTTAAGAAGCAGATCAAGAAAAGTCTGATGGCCATCTGGGAAGATCTTGATAATGAGTCAGGATCTGAAGATGATGATGCTGATGGTGAAGCCAATGTAGCTGTTGGACTAATGGCTACAACCGAATCTGTTAAAGAGACACCTGAGGCAGAATCAGATACAGACTCTGAAAATGAAACAGAGGTATATTCTAAACTCACAAGATCTGAACTTATAGAATCTGTCAATGAGCTTCTTGGTCATTTTAAAGCTAAGACCATTGAGTTGAAAAAAGTCAAACAACAGCTTGATAAGCTGTCAAAAAGACATAATTCAACTTTGTTGGAACTAGAAGATTTAAAGGAAGAAAATATCTCTTTATTGATCAAGAAGTGTAGCTGTAAATACTTAAGTGAGCAAGATGTTGCTCTGCAAGAATTTATTGCTACTGAAATTGACAGATCAAGGGTTGCATCCATGATCTATAGCACGTATCAGAACAGAGGACAGGGTCTTGGATTCATTGGAGGAAACTCAAATGAAATGACTCTGAAATCTAGTCCTGATGGAGCCAGAGAGGCGTTGAAAAATCATTTTGTAAAAGAGTCTGATGAAGTCAACACAGTGACTCATTCAGAACCTACAATCTCTACTTCTAAGGTTCTGACTAAGTCAAAATCTCAGAATGTTAAGGTAAAGGGTCTGAAAAACTTTGAACCCAAAGCTTTAAAGTCTCAGACTCTGAAACATTTAAAGTCTGATAAACGGTTCTAAACCCAAGGTATGGGAGAAAACATTGCCAATGATTTCAAGACATAACTTACGAAAAGAGTTCAATGGTTCTAAGACTAACCAAAAAGGACCCATAAGAATATGGGTACCTAAGTCTGATATTATTGATGATGCAGGTATGTCTAAAAGGACTAGAAAAGCACAAGGCTTGGTACCTAGACAGTGGTTGCTCGTGTCACATGACGGGAGAAAGGTCTATGTTCCTAACCCTAACCATGAAAGAGGGAGGAACTGTGGGATTTGGAGGAAACCAGACTGGCAAAATCATTGGTACTGGAACCATTGGTAACTCTCTGATCTCAATCAGTAATGTGTGGTTCGTTGATGGATTTAAACATAACTTACTAAGCATAAGTCAATTATGTGACAGTGGTTATGATGTATTGTTTAATAAGAACAACTGCACAGTGGTTAACAAGGATGATCAGTCCATAGTCTTCAAGGGAAAACGAAGAAACAATGTATACAAGATAAAATTCTCAGAACTGACTGATCAGAAGGTAATGTGCCTTCTGTCAATGGGTGATAAGAAGTGGATGTGGCATAGACGTTTGGGACATGCTAACTGGAGATTAATCTCTAAAATTAGCAAGTTACAACTTGTCAAAGGCCTACCAAACATTGACTATCACTCAGATGCTCTTTGCGGAGCATGTCAGAAAGGGAAAATTGTCAAGAGTCCCTTCAAGCCGAAAGAAATTGTTTCAACTTCCAGACCCTTGGAGTTACTTCATATTGACTTATTTGGACCAGTTAACACTGCATCCTTATATGGAAGTAAATATGGACTAGTTATTGTTGATGACTACAGCAGATGGTGTTGGGTTAAATTTCTGAAAACTAAAGATGATTCATATTCTGTGTTTAGTAAATTCTGCATCCAAATTCAATCAGAGAAGGAAATGAAAATCTTGAAAGTCAGAAGTGATCATGGAGGAGAATTTGAAAATGAACTGTTTGAGGTTTTCTGTGAAAAACATGGAATTATTCATGAATTCTCTGCACCTAGAACTCCACAACAAAATGGAGTTGTAGAGAGAAAGAACAAAACCTTACAAGAGATGGCTAGAACCATGATCCATGAGAACAATCTGACTAAGCATTTTTGGGCAGAAGCAGTAAACACAGCTTGTTATGTTCAGAACAGAATCTATATTAGACCTCTGTTGAACAAAACAGCTTATGAACTCTTTAAAGGAAGAAAACCCAACATATCTTATTTTCATCAGTTCGGATGTACATGTTATGTCCTGAACAACAAAGTCTACCTAAAGAAATTTGATGCCAAAGCTCAAAAGGGAATCTTTTTAGGTTACTCTGAACGCTCTAAGGCATACAGGCTGTATAATTCAGAAACACAATGTGTGGAAGAATCTATGCATGTAAGATTCGATGACAAAGAGCCTGGAAGTGAAACTCCAGTGCAAGATGAAAGTCATGAAGAATCTCAAGATTCTGATGATAACTCAGAATCTGATCAGATTCCAGAATCTGAAGATACTTCAGAAGCTGGAACAACCCCTGAAGTTCCTAATGAAGAAGCTTCTGATGAAGCTCAAGATGGTTCTCTGCAAGCTAGTCAATCCAAACAATCTTTCAAATACAAGTCTTCACATCCAGAAGATCAGATAATTGACAATAAAGAAAGTCCTATGAGAACAAGATCGCATTTCAGACAAGAAGAGTCTGCTTTAGGATTATTATCTGTTATTTAACCAACTTCTGTTGAAGAAGCTATTGGAGATGAAGGATGGATTCTAGCAATGCAAGAAGAACTGAATCAATTCAAAAGGAATGAAGTATGGGATCTAGTAGCTAAGCCTAATCACAAGAACATCATTGGAACCAAGTGGGTGTTCAGAAATAAGCTTAGTGAACAAGGAGAAGTAATCAGAAACAAGGCCAGACTTGTTGCACAAGGCTTCAGTCAGCAAGAAGGCATTGATTACACAGAAACTTTTGCTCCAGTTGCAAGATTGGAAGCAATCAGGTTACTTCTTTCCTATGCAGTTAATCACAACATAACTTTGTATCAAATGGACGTTAAGAGTGCATTTCTTAATGGTGTCATTTCTGAAGAAGTATATGTCAAACAACCTCCTGGCTTTGAAGATTTAAAGCATCCAGAGCATGTTTATAAATTAAAGAAATCACTCTATGGCTTGAAACAAGCTCCCAGAGCTTGGTATGAAAGACTGAGTAATTTCTTGATTCAAAACAACTTTGAACGAGGACAAGTTGACACTACTCTATTCAGAAAGACTCTAAAGAAAGACATTCTTGTAGTTCAGATTTATGTTGATGATATTATTTTTGGTTCTACAAATAGTTCACTTTGCAAAGAGTTTTCGAAAGTTATGCAGGATGAATTTGAAATGAGCATGATGGGAGAATTGAAGTTCTTTCTTGGAATTCAAATCAACCAATGCAAAGATGGAGTCTACGTTCATCAGTCCAAGTATACGAAAGAGCTTCTGAAGAAGTTCAATCTTGAGGACTGCAAAGAAATGAATACTCCAATGCATCCAACCTGCACTCTGAGCAAAGAAGATCAAGGAACCAAAGTTGATCAGAAGCTGTATAGAGGTATGATTGGTTCTTTGTTATACCTAACTGCATCTAGACCAGATATTCTATACAGTGTATGTTTGTGTGCAAGGTTTCAATCAGATCCTAGAGAGTCTCACTTAACTGCTGTTAAGAGAATCTTTAGATATCTGAAAGGAACTACTAATCTTGGACTTCTTTACAAGAAATCCTCTGACTACAAGCTAGTTGGATTCTGTGATGCTGATTATGCTGGAGACAGGATTGAAAGAAAATCTACCAGTGGCAATTGTCAATTCTTGGGAGAGAATCTGATATCCTGGGCTAGCAAGAGGCAAGCAACCATTGCTCTGTCTACAGCAGAAGCAGAATACATCTCAGCTGCTAGTTGTTGTACACAGCTACTCTGGATGAAACATCAGCTTGAGGACTATCAAATAACTGAAAACCATATCCCAATTTATTGTGATAATACAGTAGCTATATGTTTGTCTAAAAATCCAATTCTGCATTCAAGAGCAAAGCATATTGAGATTAAACATCATTTTATAAGAGACTATGTTCAAAAGGGAATTTTAGATATTCAATTCATTGATACTGATCATCAATGGGCTGATATATTTACTAAACCCTTATATGTTGAAAGATTTGATTTCATAAAGAAAAATTTGAACATGTGCTATGTCTCTGGGTAATATGCGCCTCTGAAAACATAATTCAGACTCTGAAAATATTCAGAAGCTATCTGGGAATCAGACTCTCTTTTGGAGACTCTGATGAAAGCTTCTGGTAAAATATTCAGACTCTGGTAAGGAATCTTTAGACTCTCAGAAGCTCGTATTAGTGGAAGCGTGACTGTTAAGTTCAGTAACACCTGCCCCACTATGGTGACAGTTACTTTACAGTTTCTCAGACGTGGCCTGTCTGTATTGGGTAAGAACTCAAAGGGCAATGATTTCATTATGTTAAACAAGTTACCTTCGTTTTGTCCCAATACGTTTACGGCTGCATGCTATATGTATTTATTGTTTGTGTTTGTTTGTCCCCTACTCTTTCCAAACAGTTATCAAACATTTTCTCTATAAATACATAACACACACAACTCACTTCTCTTTTCACTCTTTGATTTTCTCTCTGAACAAATTTCTTGTTTTTCAATACTTTGCAAAACCTTTTTTGTTCTCAAATCAAACTCTTAGAAAACCCTAATGGCAAGTGATCTCATCCAATCTGGTGTTATAATCAAGTCCGGAGGATCCTATGTTATCAAACCCAGAACAATGAACATCATCAAGGAGACTCTGGAAATTCAAGTTGAGTTGACGTTGACGTTGACGTTGACGTTGCACCTCATTTCTTATCACAAGGAATGATGAGATACTTTGGTATGTTGAATGGACCAACATATCAGGAGCTTGTTAGAGATTTTTGGGTTAGGTCAGAAGTCTACGACAAAGCTGAAGCTACTTTGGAAGAAACAGTAGCAATCTCAAACAACCCCAAGCTTGCTGGCAAGAACAGAGACCAAATGGGTTTAAGACCATACAATGGTCTTGAAATAAGGTCTGCTGTGATGGGAATTCCAATAGTTATCACTGAAGAGGTGGTAGCCAGGGCTTGTCAGATGGAGAGCGCTGGTATATTTCAGTGGAATGTCAACAAGAAAAGTGAATGGGCCGTTGTCTGCAACAAGTTGTTATTTGAAGGGAGACCCTCAAATAAATTGGTGGATATGCATCTGAAGATTATACTAGACAGTATGCTTCAGAAAGGAGGAGGAACAGATACATTGTATGTGGATCACAAAGTTCTTCTTTATTTTCTTATCAACAAAATAAAGATCAACTTCCCCAGATATGTGATGCACCACATGTGTTGGGCCATCAAGAAGAGTCAATCAGAAACCAGGAGGCAAGTTCCTTTTGGAAGATTAATATCTGAGATTCTGTATCAAGGAGGCCTCTTGAAGGTCTTATCAGAATCTGGTGTGGTATCAGATATTCATCTAGGAACTGTGACCGGTAGAATCATCAATGGCAAGACTCTACAATACATGAAGATTGTCAAGAGATTCAACCCCTCTAAGCATGATATGAGAGAATCCTATGTACAATCTGATTTGATGATGGACTTCCCTCCCATATCCAAAGAAGATAATCCTGAAGTTCTTGCTAGATTTGTGGTGGATTACTTCAAGGAGACTGGTAGAATAATCAACTATTCGGCTATTCCTGAGACTGCTGGAGGAGGCCCTCTTAAGTTCAAAGGAAAAAGGACCAAGGAAGTGGTTCTCAAGGAAGAGGAAGATAAGCAGGAGCCTCTCAAGAAAAAGATCAAATCTTCTGCTCTTCCTGGAGTTTCAATTGGTTCTCCTTCTGCATCTTCTGCACTTCGTGAAATTAAGGATGGAAATAAGGCTAAGAAAGATGAGAAGAAGGCTAAGAAAGCTGAGAAGAAAGCAATAATAGGCAAAGCTGACAGAGACTATGACAAGTTAGCTCAAGATATTGCTGATTTCATTGATGCTGACTCTGGAGGTGAAGAGAGTCAGATCAAGAAGAGAAAGGTGGATGTGATTCCTGTGGCTAAGGATGTAGCACAGAAGATAGGTACTTCTGTATCTATGATTGAGGATGAACACACTGCTGGCAAGGTTATGGCAGCAGATTTGATTGCTGAAGAGTTGAAGGAAGGGACTGTCAAGGAAGCTGCTAAGTTGCTTGCTTCTGCTCTTAAACAGAAGAGTACTTCTGAACCTGCAGAAGCTGAGCTATCAGAAGCTACTGTGTCTGATCATTTTGCCTCTCCAGAAGCTGGCATTGGCACCTCTGGCAACGTGGCATATAGCTCATCTTCTTCTTTGAATCATGAGTCAGAATCAGATTCAGAATCTGACAACAAACCCTTGAGCCAAATTCTTCCATCTCTCAAAAATTCATCTCCCTCACCAATCAAACCCATATCATCCCATAACCCGCTTGACCAGGCAGTAGTTGATTATGTTGATTCAACTATTAACAGAGTGATTCAAGACACAATCACAGTGTCTATGAATCTTCCTGCTGACCATCCTGCTCAACCTTCATTTCTCAAACCACTTCATGTAATTCAACCTTCTGAAAAGCCTGAAGCAACCATTCAATCCAAACAGCCATCCCCCCAAACTGAAACCATTTGTGTAGACTCTCCAGACACTCTAGATTCTCTTGAAAAACATCTAGGAGGAGAACTACCAAAAACCCCTGCAAAATCCAAAACAACAAAAGCTACTTCATCTGTTTCCAAACTAGACCCTGTACCTGAACCTACAGAGAATCTGACTTTAGCTTCTGCTGAACCTTCAGAACCTGTTGTTGAACCAGCTTCTGAAAATCTGGAACAAGCTTCTGATATTGTATCAGAAACTGTAACAAATTGTAAAGCTAAGACCAGAAGAGTTTCCCAACCTCTTTGTGATCCTATAACCTATTTCCCAGGTTTTGAAACTTTTCTAGCTTTAATAGCTTCTCAACCCTCAACCTCTGAACCTCAAACTGACTTATTTGATTCAAGTAAGATAGATGAGTTCTATGCTTCTTCATGCAATAAGCTCAAAGAAGTGATTGAGCAAAGGCATATACCAATACTTAATGTGAGCTATGAGGACAAGTTCTCTACAGTGAAGACTGAGTTTTTGGATTTTATCACCAAAATTCAAAAGGCTGCTACCAGGGAACAAGCTCTTGTTACTGCCAAGCATGTTGAAGAAGTGAAGCGGGCTGAGAAAGTTGCAGTTCTGGAAAATGCTCCTATTCTGAGGATAAGAGATACACCCTTCTTTGATGAAGATCAGTATATTCCTAGAGAATCAGTGGCTTACAATTCCTTGAAGAGGAAAATGTATAGAATTCAAGAAGAAGCTAGACTGGAAAGAGAAGCACATTTGCAAAGAACTGAGGCTCTGGAAGAGATGGTAAAGAAACAGCAAGAGGATCTCCAGAAACTGATGGATCATCTTGCCAAACAAAACCAACCTTAGTTTAATTTCATTTTTTTTGCTTTTTTGTTTGTAATTCTTGTTTACTACGTTATGTTTCAATTTATACAAGTTGTTTTTGATTCTATTTGCATTCAATGTTTTTTATGCTCTGAATTTTCTATGTTTTCCCTCTGAATCTCATTCTTCCTTAAAACATGTTTACACCCTTACCTTAAGTCATTTAAAAAGGGGGAGGAACCTGTTCTGAACTTTTTTTTGTTGATGACAAAAGAGGGAGAAGGGAAAGTATTTATGTCAGGGAGGAGAGAAAAAATTTCTTTAATTACATTGCATGTATACGTATAAGTTAAAGGGAAATCTGCGAAAAGGTGCTTAGTTAGACTCTGAGCCCTGTTTTAGAATCAATTTTCTTAATATTCTGAGAATGAATGAGATTGATTATGAAAGTGAATTTAATTAACCTGGATAGAACTCAAGATGAGCTTACAAACCTCAACTTAAGAACTATCAGACTCAAGGGGAGTCAGAGCTTACAAACCTCAGAACCCTTTAAGTCAACTTGTTAATTAGATTAACAACAATTGACCTTTTAAATACTAATGTTTGTCATCATCAAAAAGGGGGAGATTGTTGGAACAAAGGTGTTCAACAATACCACGTTTTGAGTTTTGATGATAACAAGGTATTAAAAAGTTGTCAATTGGATATTGCTAATATTTGTTTAAGTATGCAGGATATCAATTAAGATTTGTATCTTAGAAAGTATTATGTTTGAACAATGTTAAAGAGCAATAAATCCAGAGAAGCTTGTTGCTTGTGAATCTGTATCGAAGAGAGTCTGAAGACTGTATCGAAGAGAGTCTGAAGACTGTACCGAAGAGAGTCTGAAGACTGTATCAGAGTCTGAAGACCTTCAGAATCTGAGAACTAAGAGAGTCTGAAGATTATCAGAAGCATAGTGCTACAGTGAGTCTGAAGCCACAAATTTGATGATCTGCTAACAGTGATCTCTACTGCATTGCTATGCACAAAGAAACTCTAATGGAGTAACGGCTAGCTTCTAAGTCAACTTGAGCGTGGGAAGCACAAAGACAAAGATTGCAGGCCAGTACAGAGTACGTTGTACGAACTCTGTTTCCACTACTCCACTACCTCGTACAGTTTGGCAACTGTGTCTACCGGTATTAATCCTCAAAGGGAATGGAATTCAAATGATGCTATTGAAAGGACTATTACCAAATCAAGCAACAGATCAACAGTCATTGATCAAGCTTCAGAAATCATCCTGATGCGCTGGATGACTCAACGTCTCTTTCCTACGCCTATATAAAGGATAGAAGACTTGAAGAATTGTTGGACTCTACAACTTAGAAAAACTGCATTGCGCTGCTTTCGTATTCAACTGAGTCTTAACAAAAGCATATCATTAACTTAGATTCTTACAAACTGAGTATTCTACAATTTCTAAGTTTCACAGAAAAACAGAGTCTGTCTTTGTTGTAATTGAAACACATTTTGATTGTTATCAAGTGTTTCAACTGTATTCAATTTTCTGTAATTGTGTAAAAGTCTCTTGCTTTTGTGCTTGAGCAAAGGAAGTCTCTTGGCTGCGTCCTTGAGCAAAAGAAGTTTCTTGGCTGCGTCCTTGAGCAAAGGAAGTCTCTTAGTTGTGTCTTTGAGCAAGGAAGTCTCTCGCCTGTGTGCTTGAGCAAGGAAGTCTCATACTGTGTGTTTGCGCAACTTGTAATTTGATATTACATTTTAGTGAACTCTCCTTGGAAGTACAAGGGGGACAGGACTACTTCCGGTTTGTGGAAGGAACCTGTATAATTGCTTGTGTTCTCTCTTCTCTCTTTATCTCTTGATTATTCCGCTGCAATCAGAACCTAATCTCCTATCAGACTCTGATCTCATTCAGACTCTGAGTTTAAAGGAATTAGATTCTCACTCTTCAAGAGTTGCGAAAAGAAAACACAATTCAACCCCCCCCCCCCCCTTCTTGTGTTTTTCTCACCTTCAAGTTGTTCTTATTAAACAAAACTTCATAATTACTATCACACAATTGACTTATGCTAAGTAGATTATGTCTTAGTCCATCTACAAACCACACATTATTGACTAAGATTAAGGAGTTACCAATGGTTCTAGTACCAATAATTTTGCCAGTTTGGTTTCCTCCAAATCTCACGGTTCCTCCCTTTTTCATGGTCAGGGTTATGAACATAGACTTTTCTCCCGTTATATGTCGCGAGCAACCACTGTCTAGATACCATGACTTCTGCTTTTTTTGTCCTTTTAGACATACCTGCAACATCAGCAATTTCAGATTTAGGTACCCATATCTTTATGGGTCCTTTGGGGTTAATCCTTGAACCATTTAAACTCTTTTGTGTCTTGTATCTGGAAGTCTGAGGCAATGTTTTCTTCCAGACTTTAGGTTCAGAACATTTTAATCTAGAGTCCAACGTACCACACACAGTTTCTCTTCTTTAAATTCTAGGCTTCTGATTTTCAGACTCTTTTTTCTTCAGAATCTGTTTACCAGAATCTGGTTTCTTCAGAATCTGAACTTTTGGAGCCTTTGACTCAAAGTTGTTATGTACCTTTGGCTTTAGGTTCTTTGGTTTTGACTTAGTCATTGCTTTAGAGTTTGAAGCTTTAGGTTCTGAATGAGTCACTATGTTGACTTTTTCAGACTCTGACACAAAATGTTTTTCAAATGCTTCTTTGGTGCCTTCAGAACATGGTTTCAGAATCAATTCATTAGAGTTATCTCCTGTGAATCCAAGACCTTTTCCTTTGTTCTGATAACTGCTATAAATCATGGATGCCACTTTGGTTCTATCAATTCCTGTGAAAATAAACTCTTGTAGAGCAGCATCCTGCTCACTCAAGTGATTACTGTCACACTTCTTAGTCATTAAGTTTTCATTTTCTTTCTTTAAAACATCCATCTCCAACATAGTTAAGTCATATTGTTTCAACAACTTACTGTGTTGTTGTTTAACTTTCCTCAACTCTGTGGATTTGGTTTTATAATGACAAAGAAGCTCCTTGAGAGAATCAATCAGTTCAGATCTAGTGAGGTTAGAAAATACCTCTGTTTCACTTTCAGAGTCTGTATCAGATTCTGCATTGAATGATTCCTTTTCTGGTTCAGTTGTTGCTACTAGACCCACAGCTACATTAGCTTCATCCTCAACATCATCCTCATCAGACCCTGACTTGTTGTCTAGATCTTCCCAAGTAGCCATAAGACTCTTTTTGATCAGCTTCTTGAACTTGTTGGACTTGAAGATTGGCTTCTTTGACTTGGATTTATCTTTTTGTAAATCTGGACAATCAGCAATGAAATGCCCAGGCTTCTTGCAGTTGAAGCAACCTTTCTGATCTTCTTTCTTGAATCATTTACCACTACTTTTACCCAAGAACTTCTTGTTCTTTCTAGCTAAGTACTGCAGTCTGTTGGAAAGCATAGCCATTTCTCTAGCAACATCATGATCTTCCTCAGAGTCTTCAGAAGAAGATTCATTTTCAGACTCTTCAACTTTGAGAGCTTTTAAGGATCTTCCTTTTGACTTTAGAGCAATGGTTTTTGACTTTCTATCAGAGTCATGTTCATTGAGACTTAACTCATGAACCTTGAGGGAACTGACAAGATCTTCAACACTTAGGGTGTTTAGATCTTTAGCTTCCTCAATGGCAGTTACCTTAGGTCTCCATCTTGAGGGTAAGCTTCTCAGAATCTTGCTCACGTGATCAGAAGCTATGTAGCTCTTCTTCAGTATCTGGAGTCTGAAATCTTGAGTACATCTGCTTAATACTTTCATCATCTTTCATCTTGAACAGTTCATATTGATGAACAAGCTAAAGAGATTTTGCTTCTCTGACTTTCTTGATACCTTCATAGTTAGCATAGAGAGGCAAACATAGCTTTTGCAGTAGACTTGTCACTCATCTTCATATATTCTGATTTGGGAATGGCTATGACAAGTGCTCCTCTGATTATGTGATGTTTCTTGTAGCTTTTCTTTTGAGCAGCAGTGTGTTTCTTTTTGTCAATAGCAGATCCTTCATCATCAAGTTCTAAGTCACCAACACCATCTTCTAGTATGTCCCATAGTTCATCATCTAAGCCCATGACATAACTGTAGAAGTTGGTTTTCCACCATGAGAATTCCTCAAGGTCTCCATTGAACTTAGGAATTTTTCCAAAGTCAGCATTCTTGTTACTGTTACTGGATCCATAATCATAAGGTATAGCAGCACCAGCACCACTACCAGAAGTTGTAGGTTCACCAAAAGACATGTTTTTCTCTGGATCTTTTATGTCACACGGTTAAGTGCTATGACAATAGAGCCGGAGCTCTGATACCAACTGAAGGTGAGAAAAACACAAGAAGGGGGGTTGAATTGTGTTAACTTTTTCGCGTCTCTAAAATATTGATTCTGTTTTCCAGATCAGAGTCTGAACAAGTTCAAGTTCTGAGAGGAGTTCAAAGTCTGTTGCAGCGGAATAAAGTAAAGAGATAAGGGAAAGAGAGAACACAAGCAATTATACAGGTTCCTTCCACAAACCGGAAGTAGTCCTGTCCCCCTTGCACATCCAAGGAGAGTTTACTAAAATGTAATAACAAATTACAAGTTGCTCAAGCACACAGCAAGAGACTTCCAATGCTCAAGCACACAAGCAAGAGACTTCTTTTGCTCAAGGACACACCCAAGAGACTTCTATTGCTCAAGCACGCAGGCAAGAGACTTCTACACAATTTACAGAAAATTGAATAAGAGTTTAAATAGTTGATAAGCAATCAGTGGTGTTCACAAATACAAAGCAAAAGACAGACTCTGTTTTCTGTAACACTCATAAATTTTAGGATAAAGAGGTTTGTAAGAATTTGCTAAGTTATTGATGTGTTTTGGTTTGACTCAGGGAGAATATCAATATATGCGTAAGAGTTCAGTTAGTCAGTAGTAAAGTCTAACCAATTCTTCCAGTCTTCTTTCCTTTATATAGAGGTTGTAGAGAGACGTTGAGAAAAGCCAGCACATCATAGAGTCATCTAGAAGCTTGATCAACCACTGTTGATTTGTTGATTGATATGGAAATCGTCCTTCAAAACAATTTTGAATTCCATTCCTCTTGGAGTGAAAATACCAGTAGACACAGCTGCCAATAGTACAAGTAGTAGATTAGTAGAAACAGGGGTCGTACATGTACTCTGTCCTTTTCCTGCGCTCTTTTGTCACAAAACATCCCATGCTTAAGTTGACTTCAAGATATTCGTTACTTCATATGAATGTTCCTTCTGGAACGAAATGACTTTAGGGATTCATTAATTCAATATCTTGAGTTTGCGATCTTCAGACTCTCTGTAGAACTTTAGACTCTGTTAAGCTTCAGACTCTCTTAAGCTCCTTCAGACTCTCTTCATTCTTCAGATCCTTTAGACTTGCGCTTCTCGAAACAGCTTCTTCAGACTCTCTAAGTCTTCAGAACCTTTTGACTTGTACTTATTTGAAACAGCTTCTTCAGACTCTCCAAGTCTTCAGAACCTCTCGAAACAGCTTCAGATGATTCTCCAGGCTCTCTAAGTCTTCAGAATCACTTGCAACAAGCTTCTTATAGAAATTGCTCTTCATTTGTTCTTTCAGAATGCCTTCTAAGATTAAAATCTTTCACTAAGATCATGCATACTTAAACAAATATTAGCATATCCAATTGACAATTTTTAATACCTTGTTATCATCAAAACTAAAAGTGGTATTGTTAAACACCCTTTGTTCCAACAAAGTCAACTCATTAATTAGATTAACAACAATTGACCTTTTAAATACTTATGTTTGTCATCATCAAAAAGGGGGAGATTTTTGGAACAAAGGTTGTTTAGCAATACCATTTTTAGTTTTGATGATAACAAGGTATTAAAAATTGTCAATTGGATATGTTAATATTTGTTTAAGTGTGCAGGATCTTAGTCAAAGATTTTAATCTTAGAAAGTATTCTGTAAGAACAAATGAAGAGTAAAATCCTTAAGAAGCTTGTTGCAAGTGATTCTGAAGATTTAGAGAGCCTGAAGAATCATCTGAAGCTATTTCGAGAGGTTCTGAAGACTTGGAGAGTCTGAAGAAGCTGTTTCGAAGAAGTACAAGTCAAAAGGTTTTGAAAACTTAGAGAGTCTGAAAAAGCTGTCTCGAGAAGCGCAAGTCTACAGGATCTGAAGAACGAAGAGAGTTTGAAGGAGTTGAACAGAGTCTGAAGCTCAACAGAGTCCAAAGTTCTACAGAGGTCTGAAGACTGCAAACTCAAGTATTTAATCTTATGAATCTCCGAAGGCATTTCATTGCAGAAGGAACATTCATATGAAGTAACGGCTATCTTGAAGTCAACTTAAGCATGGGATGCTTTGTGACAAAAGAGCGCAGGAAAAGGACAGAGTACATGTACGACCACCTTCTCCACTACTCCACTACTTGTACCATTGGTGGTTTTGTCTACTGGTATTTTTGCTCCAAGAGGAATGGAATTCAAAATTGTTTTGAAGGACGATTACCATATCAAGCAACAAATCAAAAGTGGTTGATCAAGCTTCTAGATGACTCTGTAATGTGCTGGAATCTCTCAACGTCTCTCTTCAACCTCTATATAAAGGAAAGAAGACTTGAAGAACTGGTTAGACTCTACTACTGACTTACTGAGCTATTACGCTATTTTTTGATATACTCCCTGAGTTAAGCCAAACACATCAACAACTTAGGAAATTCTAACAAACTTCATATCCTAGAATTTCTAAGTGTAACAGAAAACAGAGTCTTATTTGTTTGTATTTGGAACACCACTGGTTGTATATCAAATGTTCAAACTCTTATTCAATTTTCTGTAAATTGTGTTAGAAGTCTCTTGCTTGTGTGCTTGAGCAATAGAAGTCTCTTGCTTGTGTGCTTGAGCATTGGAAGTCTCTTGCTGTGTTCTTGAGCAACTTGTAATCCGAAATTACATTTTAGTGAACTCTCCTTGGAAGTGAAAGGGGGACAGGACTGACTTCCCATTTGTGGAAGGAACCTGTATAAATTGCTTATGTTCTTTCTTTCCCTTATCTCTTTACTTTATTCCGCTACACAGACTCTGAACTCCTATCAGAACCTGAACTTGTTCAGACTCTGATCTGGAAAATAGAATCAATCTTTTAAAGAGACGCGTAAAAAGTTAACACAATTCAACCCCCCTTCTTGTGTTTTTCTCACCTTCAAAAATAACCCTTCAAAGTTTTCAGAGTAAAAGTAGTATAAGTTAGTGTGGGGGAATAAAGATCAAATCAAAGAGGAGCAGAAACAAATATATTTATAAGGGAACATCATTAACTCTGGGGGATGAGAGTAGGCCTCACTAACCTCCCACGTGAAGGTGGTGTTTCTCTAACAACTAAAAGTAGCTTCCGTAAAATCCTTCTAAAACATCTCAAAAATGGGATAAAACTAATTGATTCATAAAGAGCATCACTAACTCTAAGGGGCAGGAGCTGCCCTACCTGACTTCCTACGTGAAGGTGGTGTCTCTAAACTTAAAATTCTGCAGCTCTACATAAGGGGCATCGCTAACTACACTAACTATAGGGGCCAGGAGTTGCCCTACCTGACTTCCTACGTGAAGGTGGTGTCTTTTAACTTTAATTTCTGCAGTTCCCCCGAGGTGTTTAATTGTCAAATGATCTAAATGATTCCTATCTCTCTTATATGAAATGAAGAAAGAACTTTTCTCGGTTAATTTAGTATTAAGGTTAGAACATGTTTCCTCATAATATCTCTTATACAGGAGCAAGAAAAGGGCTGGACTACACACACACACACACACACTCACTTGAGACTTGTTGTTGGGCTGAATAAGTTTCATGAGAAATGCTTGAAGTTGTGATTAGTGTACACTTGAAATAAAGCCTTAAAGGAGACAAAGTTTTTAATTGTATTGTCATATGTTAATTCTTGTTTATGCTGCTTATGTTTATGCCTTTTGCTTGAGGACAAGCAAAGATTCAAGTATGGGGGAGTTTGATGAGTCAATAATTAGTGTTTTTTTATATAATATTTGAGTTTGTTTTATTTAAATTATATTTGTTTTTATTTCCTTTTTAGAATTATTTTACTTCTATTGCAAGTTTTTAAATTTCAGGAACAAATATTCAAAAGATTGAGTCTTGGAGCAAAAGAAAGGAGATTTGGAGCTAATTTATGAAGATCTCATGCAAAAATATCCTTGGAACAAATTTATGCTAAAAATATGAAGATCTTGAAGGAAGATCGAATTACAATAGAATAAAGCAGCAGATAAAATTTTCGATTTTCTTTCCTTGGATCATTACGAATTCGATAAGAATCAGTGATTCGATTGTTACCTCGAAAGTGTGGAGTCTGGAATCGCGATCACAACAAAGCCTCTAGCAAGTCCACACGAACGGTGCTCCTCCAAGTCTTGGTGCTAGCTAAGTAATCAGAAGTTTCAGAGAGTTAGGGTTTCTCAAAAACGTGTAACAAAGACTTCAACACTAGGCTTCTATTTATAGAACTCCTAGTGTGTTCTGCAAGTCAGAAGTCACAATTAGGCTTCAGTAAGCCCAATAACGAGTTTAGTAATTTTGCTAACTAATTTGCGTTATTTACTAAACGCACCCCTTATATAAGTCATACTTATATATTTCTCCTTTTGACCGTTCATTGTGTGTGACCCTATAGGTTCTAGTCACGTTGACATTAATATTAAATCTAATATTCAATACTATAAACAATGAGCGGTATCTAGCAACACATCATTGCTATCCAAGTGACAAGAATGTCAAGTGATCTGACGAAACCTTTTTCCATGATAATATTTATGTGTACAATTATTCCTTTGTCCTAATATCTTTATTGATATCAAGGCATAGATATTGTCACCCTTGTATAGATCAATATTTATATTTCTTGATTCCAAAATATACTGAATAACGAGTAAGTCCAATATCTCATATTGACTTAGTTCGGCATGACCATGCAATTTTACAGTCATATTTCATCAAGAGGCCTAAAGATATATTTCCTATTATGAGGAGGGACAAATCCCATCAAGGACACTCATGTCCCTCAGCATGATTGATCAAGTACCCATTAACCAACGTTATGGTTATCCTTTTACAGACAACGTTAGAATGACAACAAAGCACTTGAGTCCATATCTAGGGATCATAATGGTTTCAGGTTTAAGAGTGATATACACTATTATCATTGTGAGAATATCTTATGAAAATTTCATAACATACTATATAGTATTCTCACAGTGGGTCAATCCAGTATAAATATTACTCCTAATATTCATACATATGTATAGATTTAATATCTCATATCTATGACCCATGAGATGCGGTCGTCGGTCTACATACATAATAGTCTCGACGCTTTATTATTATCCTAATTCATATTAAAGCTCGACTACAGATACATTTAAGAATAGCGTTCTTTATCATAATGTAATCTCATGATTAAGTCACACTTAATATATTATTACATGAACTATCTATTCTAGGGACTTATACCAACAGATCTCATGCAAAAATATCCTTGGAGCTAATTTGTGCTAAAAATATGAAGATCTTGTACAAGAAAATATAGTGTGCAAAGAAGTTCGAAGATGCTTCATCAGAATATATATGCCTTGCGCCCCATAATACCCTTTTGCTGCTTTTGCTTCTTCAACAAGCTGCCTATTTTAGTTAATTTTTGACCAACAACCCATGGTTTATTGTGCAACACTTTAGTGATTTATTTCTTAGGGATTAAGTCATTGTTAGACTATAAATAGAGCAGCCACTAGACTTGTATAATCATCTTTTGTTCTGGAGAATAATAAGTGACAATTGTTCTTTTAATAAAAGTTCTTCTTTTTATGTTCTTCTTCTTCTTCTTCTCTATGTCTACAATGAACATGAGTGAGTAGACTTCTTCTTGTCTTGGGATTGTTTGATGAGTCTAATGACTAAATCCTAATCAAACCAAACCTCTAACCTTTACTTTGTGTAAACCTATTTTCTAATCTAATTTCACCATTCTTATAATCAATAACAGATATTAGGCGATGGATCGAGAGACGAAGTCTAATAGTTGTTATTGATTCATCACAAATATTAAGCGATGGATTGAGAGATGAAGTTTTAATATTGGAACAAGTGAATTTAGACAAGGATTGCGAAACATGAGAATAGTCTAGCAAACCTTGAGACATATAAAGTTTCGATCATTCAAGGATTTCAATAACAATCACCCATGAAAATAGGCGTGATTGTTAGAGAAACACACTCAAAGAGACCGAGAGGAGATGTGATAGGCTTAAGAGAAACTTGTCTTTAGAAAATAAGTCCAACATAAAGTCTAGGTTTAGGGTTTGATTTGTGAAGAGTAGAGCTGACAATGATCCGAACCAACTCGACAATAGTTCGAAACTCGATTCGATAATTATCTCGTTGAATTTGGTTCATGAACCAAATGAGCTGAACTTGAGCTAAAAATTAAGTTCGTTAAATAAATGAGCTGAACTTGAGTTGTAGATAGTTCGATTCGATTGGTTCATGAATTGGCTCGATAATATATATATATATATATATATATATATATATATATATATATCTGTGTGTGTGTGCGCGCGCGCGCGCGTGCGCGCGTGTTAGTCTAATATTTATTTGCTTGTTTTTAGAGGAATTATTACTAATTTAATTAACAATAATTATAATAAAAGAGAGGAAAAAAGAAGCTAATAACATACTTGTAGAGGCTTTTAACTAAACACATATGTATACTAATTAGTCCCACATCGGAGAGTTTGAAAGCATCTAACAAGAGACGTGGATATAAAAAGAGAAGTGCGCTGCACATTATATGGAGTATACTACTACATGGACTGTGCTACACTACCATTGTTATAGTTTTCATATAATTATAAAGTTCTACTTTTTTCTTATGTAGTCTTAAGACCAGCATGGTCTGTAGTTTTATTTTATTTAGTTCAATTTTTGTTTTTTTTTTCTAAATTAATTAAAAGGTCAAGCTATACATTTTGACAAAAAAAACTTTTGTCAAATGAGTTGAACCTAACGAGCTGAACCGAGTGGTTCATGAACTTTAAACGAGCCGAACTCGAGCTAAAAAAAGGTTCGTATCGAACTCGAGTCGAGTTTCGAGCCGAGCTAATTCTTATCGAGTCGAGTCGAGCTCAGACAAGTTTGGTTCGACTCGACTCATTTCCAGCCCTAGTGAAGGGGTTGTCATATGATGAACCAATAATCCCAAGGCGCTTATTATTATTATTTTTAAACCGTAAAAATACAACCTTTTCAACTTAACTTTTCTTCTAATCATTCCTGAAGTTGATTAAATTAACCAAATTTTTGTCGGAGCGATACTCTCTTTTTAACTACTTTGATAAACCGTGCACTTGCGGATTTATCTCATCAACTACGCTGAGAATCACCACAAAATACTCGCCGCACCACCACCACAAAAACCCTCAGAAAACCATCACAAACCACCACAAAAATGCAACAAACTAACACCACCATGAACGCCAGCGATGGAGAAAACAAGCTCTGAGAGAAACCAATTGCAGAGTGATGCGGACGGCTAAAGCCAATCATCGCACCACCAACAATTGAATCTACATTGCAGCGGATATAGGTTGGTTTGGAAGGGAGGAGGGTGACGGTGGAGATATGTAGTGTGCACCGTGAATGGAAGAAGAGACGGTGATTTCAATTACAACGACGGTGGCTTAAAGAAATTCAATTCTTATCGCAAAGCTCCAGTACAATTGAAATCTGTTTTGAATGATTCAATTTGATTCAACTCGTTTTTCATATACAAGAGTTGTTTACGATGTTGAATAATAGAGTAGTATTTGATGTTGAATTGTGAATTCAATGATCCCCTATTATATTAAAATCACAAAAATGGTTCCCATTAATAAGATTAATATTTGGTCAAAAAAAATTAATAAGATTAATATCGTAATTTTTCTAGGGGATTTATATCGGTGACGGATCCAAGAATTTTGGAAAGTGGGGGCACCACATGTACATATATATATATATATATTTATAAATTTGAAACATTAAATAAACACACACACACACAAAGAGAAAAATGTTGTGTGGTTTAAGTGAACCATTTAATGAACATTTCAACTATTACTATATTACTACCACCTAAAAAAAATCTTCAAATTTAGTGCAGGCACAAGCCTACAGACTTGTGTACATGTATCCGTCCCTTATTAGTATCGTAAAATTGTTAATATTTTCTTTCATTCATTTATAACTTTTTCTTTTCCTTGGATTCATTTTATCAAAACTAATTTTATTTGAGTCGCATCATTCACTCCGGTGGATATAAATCTTTTCCTTGGAAGTCTAATCCTCACTATTGTCTCCAACCTCTATTGATATTATGATTTATTATTAATTTTATAAAATGATATTCATGATCGTACTTGATCAGAAAGTGACTACCGGAAAGTTTCACCAACCGAAAATTTTCACCTAACACAATGTTACCGCAGAGATTAAGTTTGAAAAACTCTTTCTTCACCTTCAACGACTCAAATCCATAGTAGAATCTCAATCAAAATCGCAATCAAAATCGATGGATTTAATGTTAATTTTGTTTTTTCTTTCCATTTTTAGTTGCTTAACTAGTGCCCTATCCAGGGCACTTGTTAACATCACCATTTTTTATAATTATAACTAAAGAATATAGTGCTCTTTCTTGATTTTGACAATTTTTTTTATTAAGGAAATTGATTTTTACTATTCGATCATTTGTTTGTTGGAGCCACGTTTTTTTTTTTCATAAGGAAGATTGACAGTGAGAAAACATAATCTGATATATAGAATCGTCATCTTCCTTCTAGATAATTTAAATGTCACTGAAACAAAAATACAAGAACGATAAGTTTTCAGCTGTTCTGATGAAGCACAATGCATAATACACTAACAATCTGCAATTCTATAGTCAATACTATATGCTTATCCTACTGCACATTTCTATACATTGTCAATTTTATGATAATGACTAAACACACTTTTTCATTAAAAAAATATATGAAGAATACCATTGTTACAATGTACATTAGCAGTTATTTGTACCTAACAATTGGAATGTCATAGAAGATGGCATATATATTAACGCAAAGGGTGGAAAAAAATAGGAACAAATGTACATTTTTACCTACCCTCTCATGAAAAATACACACATTTTTACCTACCCTCTCTAAGAGTGTCATGAAGGATGGCTTTAGAAGGATCATTTGGTGATTGAATATCTGCACCACCAACCATGCTTGTACTTGCTGTTGAATTGTAATTGCTTGTATCTAGTCCCTTCGTTGAAACGTCAGTCATGATGCTGCTAACGTCGTCAAATTTCCAGTCGGTCAAGTATCCGGGCCTAGATGTTACAGTGCCCACTTCAATATCTCCTGAAAGCATTGCTACTACACGTGACATCGATGGCCGTAAAGTTGGTGATGTCTGAGTGCACAAAAGTGCTATTCCCACAAGACGTTGGACTTCTTCCTTGTTGAATTCTGATAGTCTAGGATCTATCAGTTCATTTATAGAGTTCCTTTCATGAAGCTGCCAAGCCTAAACAAAGCAAAAATAACATTAAGTTATGTCTGAAAGCGATAAACAAGAGAAAACACAAGCTAAATCAGTTCTTGGACAGAATCATGACCTATTAAGCCTAACCAAAGCATGATATTTTATATTCGACGAGAATTCGAGACCTTGTACAACGGAGGTTAGGACTTGGATAAAATAATTTATCTTTGGATGTTGAAGAGTGTAACTATAGGAATCTTATGTTTGAAGAAAAAGATTGTATGGACTTCATAGACAATGTAAGGTAATTACAACATGTGGCAAAGAGCAGCATGCATACCCATTCTAGAAGATACATCTTCTCTCCTTCCAAAGTTGAATCAGAATTTGGCCTCCCACTAACTAGCTCCAGAGCTACAACACCAAAGGAAAAAACATCTGCTTTCTCCGTAAGGTGTCCGCGCATGGCATACTCCGGTGCAAGATATCCACTTCATCATGAGTTTTACAACACATTGACAATTTAGTATAATTTGAAACAAAATATATGCAAATCAAATACAATATTGATAAAATAACGAAAAAACAAAATGATCAAGTGTTAATGACTTACATTGTCCCAGCAACACGGGTGCTTATATGGGTTTTTTTATCATCATATAATTTAGCCAATCCAAAGTCGGATATTTTCGGGACAAGCTCAGAGTCGAGTAAAATATTACTAGCCTTCACATCACGGTGGACAATCCGGAGCCGCGACTCCTCGTGTAAATATGTCAAACCTCTTGCAACACCCATACATATATCATATCGGGTTGACCAATTTAGGAATAAAACATTTCCTGCTCAAACAAGCCAATAATGACCTTAATTATAAACAAGAGAAAAGAAAAAGGAAATAAGCATTAATACATACAAGAAAACACAGACATGGAAGGAAATTATTGTATTCTCATACCAAACAATGCTTGATCGAGACTCTTATTTTCTAAATACTCGTAGACAAGTAGTCTTTTACTCCCTTCAATACAACATCCGTATAATTTGACAAGATTACGATGTTGCACAGCAGATATAGTAGCAATTTCAGCTACGAACTGACTCTTTCCTTGATGAGATCCTATAGATAATTGTTTCACAGCTACATCTCTTCCATCATTAAGTATCCCCTGCAAGGACAAAAAGGAAAAAAAAACTAATTCCATAAATAAACAAATTAAGTTTGAATATTAGGTTAGAGTGTTTCATTTTCATATATAATAGAAGTTAAATATGAGTTAACAACCAAAATACAACTACTATCAATGGCAGAGCAAATTCTTGGAGGTTGGGAGAAGCTCTAAAAAGAATACCGTTATTAGTTAAGAACAATATTATAAATAAAAAGATAATTGCTTGTCATCAGCTAAATTAAACACTCAACAATTAACTTCTGTGAGCTAGAATTATAATCGTCCAAAAATTAAAAGTAATCCTAAAGATGGTAATTATCATGAGTATTATTTTTTTGAAGAAGTACTGACAATGATATCATGTAGTAACATGTTATCATAATATCTTATACAGAGACAGTAAAATATTCACCTTAAAAACAGGTCCAAAACCTCCCTCTCCAAGTTTATTGTCACGATTGAAGTCACCGGTAGCATTTTTCAACTCAGAATAGCTGAAAGTGTTTGGCATTGTATCGATGCCTAAAAGGTCTGCAAAAATTAAACGTAAACATGGTTTAGAATGATATGGACTAAAAAACCAAGCAGTAGAGAAGCACATACATGCATGCATACATACATACATAAAGAACTTTGTGTGCTACAAGTGAAAATTTGACTTGTTATTAGGCAAAAACATATATATGGCATCTTCCCTATATCTAAAAAGTTCAGCATGCAAACTTAACTTGCTTATACTCTACAACAACATCTAAATATATGTAAGAAGAAAATTTAATTAACCAAGCAACAAAACTATACAATATATTTATTTTTTGAAGAAGAACTATACAATATATTGATACAATTTCATTACCTTCATCATCTTCGTAGAGTTTTCTTCTCCGGTTGATATAGAAAATGGCAAAAACTGCTAGAAAGCATACAGCTCCAACACCAACAACAATTCCTATGATTAGACCTGCTCTATTCTTTTTACTGCTCGGAGGTTTGTTACTGACAGTAGGTATAAAATCTATACAAAATTGAATAACAAAATTTTATAATAATTCCAAAGAAAATATTATTGTTGTAACAAGTATATTTAAGGTGCATAATCTTGTTAGAAGTTTTACCTGGGGTAGCACTGATGGCTTGAATCAAGGGTCCATAAGTACCTTGGCCAGGTATGCAACAAGTTCCTTTTCCTGCCCAAAAAAGATGGACCTCGACATAATTTTCTTTAACTTCAAACCTAAATTGTCTTTGAACAGCTCTGTAGGAGACACCTCCAGCTTCTTTTTGTATGTCAAAATCCTTCAAAACGCGAGTTCCCTGAAATTTAAAATCGAAAACATGAAAACTAGACAATGTGAAGATTCCCTTAGCCGCATAAGGACTTCATTGAGTATATATCTCTAGTCATTGTGAGATTTCAACAACAAAAATACCTGGATATAAATGTCAAAGACCCGTCTCCCAAGGCTTTTCCATGTGGTAGAATCCAGAATAGCTGTTTCCGCAAATTGGAGGGTTATGTTGTAAAAACCATTTTGCAATCCCAAACCGTAATATCTTAATGATGATGCAGATAGCCGAGCAAATTGAAAAAGCTCCGAGTTCACAGTACCAGTGAACTGATTCGAAACAAAACTTTTGAACAGAGGATTGCTGATCCCGGTAAATAATCCAACATTACTAACAGCCCATCTATTTGTGTCAGTAACAAAATAAGTAGCAGGACCAAGTGTCTCATTGTCTGTTTCATACACAATTCCATCTGTAGTTCTAATTTGGGGACCGCCACACTTGATCGCAAAGTCAGAATCTGCACAACAAATTATAGATTTATTAATGATCGAAAATGTATTTTAATTCATAAAATTAACTTTAGCTAAAGCCTTAAAAATTCCAGTCTCGTTTAGTGCAGAGAAAGTAGACCTGAGTACAATAAAAGTTGTTCGAATTTGTTTTCGAAGTTTAAGTATATTTAGACAAGACAAATAAATGTAAGCTCTTTGTATCAGTTTATGCATTTTTCTATATTTCTATTACTCTAGCGTTTTTGTTGAGCAGTAATTTTTCCTATTTCCTCCTCCGATGCAATCTTATTTTTAGTATAACAACAGTTGCTAAATTTACTTTAAATCTAATTTAATTAAAATTGTCATTGATACTTTCTTCATTAGATTACTTTAATAATAATAATAATAATAACAACAACAACAACGACAATAATAATAATAGTATCAATAACAATTTTCATCGTCATGATTCTAACAATTGATTTGAGATTATCCTTTCGTTTCCTTTTCATTGTCTCACAAGAAAAACAAGCTTATAATTAAACTTACATCTTGCAGCACCACGATTGCATGGAAAATTTTTCTGAAGACAGTTGAGCCCAGTCGGTAAACCACTGCAAAATAAAATTATGTGTCAGACCATAAAATTTATATGGCTTTAACCAGATTGATGATTAAATCATAAAAAATATCAACTATTTGGATACAGTTTTGGTCAAAATGAAGAAAAAAATAAACGCAAATCTAATTTATAAGTATTTTCACTACAAACAGATTTTAGACCCCAAATTATTACATTCAATCCCAGAAATTATACATTCTACGTAAAAATATTATGACATGCCATGTTGTTAACCATAGTCTACATCTTTGGTTGGACTAACCAAATTGTAAAATGCAATACAAGTTGAGGTAGCAAACTATTGTAACAGTAGTTCTTCACTAACAGTGATAAATTTTCTTATGAAGTTGTAAAATAATTGTGAATGAAATAGTTATAGAATACATGCACAAGCTAAGCAGTATCTAATGATAACAGTCAAATGTACATAACAAGATACCATAGGATGAGAAATAGTCGAGACATTGATAAGAATATCTATTGCAAAGTACTGCAATTAAAAAGGCATTTGTCTGAAATAGAAATGAGTTGGATCGAAATATAGTTTATGATTGAAGGATATCAAGATCAATGAGTTGGATCGAAATATGATTTATGATAGACTATGACGTAATTTGATCCATGTAGCTGACCCTACTTAGTGGGATAAGGCATGGTTATTGTTGTTGTTGTGGCTATTGTCTAAAATACAATTAAGATAAAAAATTTGGCTCCATATCTAGGTAATAAGCCTAGGCTCCAACAAGCCATAACACATTGATATCGTTTCTCCTGCTACTGCCCGTCCATATAACAACCTCGTCATTGTTCCTCTCAAAAACTAAGATCCATGACCTCTAATTTGAACATCTTAGAGTGTAAATTGAGCGATGTCAACAATCGATGAACAAATCAATAATTGATACTATGTGCACAGTCACAACAAATCATAGTTACATATACTATATCACATTTTCAGGAAAGCTTGTAAAAATCAAAATAATTGAATGACTGAAAATGTGAGTGACAAAATTGTGGAAAGATCAAAATTCATATTATTGCCTATAAATAAGAGTAAATTCAAAAAAGTTAAAGATTTATTGAAACAGACAGCATTGTATAATTATTACCTGCTATTTGAATTTTCTATTGTCAAGTTGTTTGCTACTAAGTTCCTGCATATCATGCCAAAAAAATATCACAATAGTTTCACACTTAAAAATGATAAAAAGATGTTTGCTACTAATTACAGAATAAAAGATGTAGAGTAAAACTTTAGCCAGGTTATGATCTAATTTATAAACTAGTTGACTGTTAAAAGAAGCGAGACATTCATAATCTTATTGTCTAAGTGAAAGAACTACTAAAATGAGAGTTACTTTTGAAAATTAGACCATAAAACTTACAATTGTAAATTTTGTTCGTTTATCCAAGAGGGAAAGCTTCCTGATAGATCATTGTATGACAAGTCGCTGCAAACATATTAAGTCAAATGAATTGAAGGACAGAAAATGAAGATTGAAAATTCATGTAGAACTAATTGGATTGATCATAAAACCAGGCGTGGATTGTTAAGAAGAAAATATCAAGGTCAAATGAAATTAACTCTCAATTCTCTCGTAAAAATACTCCTCCAGTTGATACATTTCATGTACACGCATACATACAAACAGAAAGATTGATCTCCATCTTCTTATAGAATACAAATAAATCAGGCCTACTCACATGTTCTTAAGAGATGATCTTTTCTGTTGAGGGAGACTGCCACTAAGTGTGTTATTTCCAAGAAACCTTGAAACAGATAAAACCAAAACATCATTTATACCACATATCATAGCATACCACCAAATCAATAAATATTTACGTAGTAAATGAAATATTACAAGGAAGAGAGCGAACTCAAATTGAAAATTGATCCAGGAATTTGTCCTGAGATGTTGTTGAAACTTAAGTCCCTGCAAGAACAAGCATAACTATAAAATCATCCCACTAAGATAAAACACAGATATAGTAACAGATAATTATCGGCATCACAGTATCATATGCAATAGGAAAATATGGAAACTGAAAAATATAAATTAATGTTAAAATTGGAGTTTATGCCAATCCAATAATAAGTATGTTAAACTCTGAATTGAAAGGATTTGGCTTAAAAATTTCCCATATATTTGTTTTGAAAATGTGTTAATATTTCACTTTAGAACATGCTCTGTGCTTTAAAGCACATAGCATGTTCTAAAGTGAAATAGAACATTCTGTGAAAAAGCAACAAAACTTGTTCTAAAGTAAAAACACATTTTACCTAATGGTTTCAAATGCATCTAAATTCAAACACAAAAGTTATACTCACAGCTGGGTCAAATTTTGAAGTTCTCCTATGGTGGAAGGAAATGAACCAGAAATGTTGTTATTCCTCAATTCTCTGCAGCAATCATAACCGAATGCTTAGATTAATTTTGCAAAAATAAACACAACTAAAGATTTATTTCTACTTGGGAAAGTGTAGCCATTATAATCAGTAGAGATGTATCCTTACAAGATAGTCATAGACTTCAGATTCCTTACAAATTCCAATGATGAGCTCCTATTAGATAGACTACTTATTCTCCTACATTATTGTACATATGATATATTAGGTTTCATGAATCAATATCAACCATACAAGAAACTAGTGACAAAACTTACAACTCTGTCAAAGAAGTCAGATTGGATAATGATGAGGGTATTGGACCTTCAAATGAATTACCCTGAAACCTCCTACGAAAACATACATCAATTACAGAAAGTGTTAGTACATACTTCTGGTACAAGATATGAAAACAACAATAAAAAATTATATTTCAAATATTATATGATTGTTTATTCCCAAACCTATCTACCTTATAAATTTAACCTAAAAAGGAAAATGAATTAACCAATAAGATTGTCTTACAAGGATTGAAGCTTAGACCAATTTCCTATGAAGTCAGGTATTCTGCCTGTGAGTTCTGTGTCTGAAGCCCATCTGAAATGAGCAGAAAACCCATAGTTACCATAGAAGTTCTAGTTTTTAAATCTAAAATCATAGGGAAGAAGGGATAGGCAGTATCTTACACTGTCACCAAATTTGTAAGGCTTGCAAATGAGGGTGGAATTGGACCACTGATTCCAGAGCTATCCATGTAGCTGCAAGTAAATAAATATTCTTTGAAATTAATACTCCTTCTATTCACAAAAAGATATAAACATCTGTAATAAAATGGAATTTTGAATAAAAACAGTTGATACTTTGCACTAGATATAAGTTATAACCCTTAATTTACAAGTCTATGGATGCATGCGAGTTACTTTTAAAAAAGATATATACCCAAAAAATGGCTCTTCCAGTTTATACAGGAGTGTGAAATGTTATAAGTTATATCCTTGACATTGGTTTCAATTTACAATAGTCTTACCAAAATCGTTATAAACCCTACACCAAAACAACTTCAACATTCATCCTTTAATGTTAAAGCTCACTCTAATTTACCAAAACAGATTTATGGACTATACATTTGACTTCAAAGAGATATGACATAACTTCCAATTTGTGACATAATAAGTGTTTAAAAAGTACAAAGGGAGCTTAAACACATTACATGCATAAACTTGAGCATTTTTTTCTTCCAATTGTTAAATTTTTATTTTTGTTCTACCGCTTAGTTGTTTAATAGCTTTATATTAATTTCAGAAGAATTTTCAGTGTTCTACTTCTAATATGTTTCTAGAACATTAATAATTGCCTCCATTCTTTCAAGAGTGTTGAGTCCAATTCACACATTGTAATTTTTAACCCGACTCTGATACCATGTTAAATGGGCTAGGATCTCACTCATAAAATCTAGCTTTTAAGAGGAGGGTGCCCAAACACATGTAAATCCAACAGGCTAGAAACCTTGGTAATGTGGGACTCAAATACAATTTCAATGGAGAAAATATTCAAACAATTGTAGCATCACTTTTACAAATGGAGAGTGACAAAACTTCAAACTTCATTAAATAAACAGAGCATATGAAAGTTAAGACTGAGTACTTACAGTTGTTCTAGTTTTACCAGCTTCCCAAGTTCAGATGGCAAAGATCCTGAGAAGTTATTGGACCCAAAACCCCTACAAATTTAGGGGATAACAAATCTGAATTGTCATAAAAAAGATATTTTGAAAGCACATTGTGTATTCAAAAGAAAAATTAGTAGATTAAAAGTCAATCAAAATTGACTCTAAGTAATATTATTATGTATGGTCTCATCACTGATCTAGTCAAACAAATATCAATTGTCATACCAATTATAAAAGTTGAGTTGCCAAAATTAGCTTTCCCCATAAAAATGAGATTGCGACCCAAAATATTTCTCTAATATATATTCTCGGTAACCATCATTAGACAAAATCAAAAGCAAATAAAAAAACAAAAGAAGCAAATTTTAGATAACATACAATACTATCAACTGTGTAAGATCTCCCAGTTCCTTTGGAAGCTCTCCTGATAAAGCATTTATTCCAATGGACCTAAATCGATTAAACAATAACATTAGAAAATTACATTTCCTAACAGTAACTATACATAATGTCATGAACATGAGTCAATAGCTTTACATGTATTGCATACGAGTCAGATTTCCAATTGCCGGAGGTAGAGACCCTGTCAAGTAATTTTGGCCAAGGTTCCTGTTTGCAAATTCATGAAACTTAGCATAGAAAAAAATATGGTAGGTTCATTTTAATCAATATACATACATATGAAAATAACAAACAAATTCTCGAGAATCTCAACATAATCATTTTAATCATATTGCTCATAATTCGTCAAAATGTGTGTGCTTCTATGACACTAGAGAACATGAGTCTATATAATTTGACAAAATCACACAATTAGGGAGACTATGACCATCCAGATCACAAGAAAATTTGATATCTTAATCATTTGATCTCGATCAGACGATCAGAGCCTCCATAACTACATCATTTGATCTCGAGTACAATGGATTGAATAAAACATACAAATTGGTGAGGTAAACAAGAGTCCATAGCTCTGGTGGAATTTCACTAATCACATCCAATGCATAAACTTTCCTGTTACGTTCCAAAGAGATTATATTAATTAAATATAGTAAGGAAAATAAAAGAAAACAAAACAAGTTAAGAGAGAAGGGGTTATACAATGCAGTGATGTGGCATGTAGTTTTGTTGTTAAAGGAACAATCACATTTGATGAATGGGTTGTAAGTGGTGTCATCGATGGTGGTACTGCTATCAGTGGCTCTTCCACTGCATATTTCGCCGCTTGTGTTCCATTGAGTTTTGTCTGCTGATATCTTCCATTTGCTAAAGATTGAGTTTACAACTCTTGCTGCATTCACATCACAACTTCATTCATATTTCAAAGGTAGAAAGTCAAATTAAAATCTCCTATCTTCGTACATTTTAACATACCGAAAGTTTTTTCTTAAAGGAAATCATCCAAATGATATTTTTTTCTTAAAGCAAACCATTCCAGATGCATCAACTTATTCTTAACAAATTCACATTAAATTTGCGTTGAAATTGACATTTAAATCACAATAAAATAAAGGCTAAATTTTTTCCTCTTAAGTTTCAAAATGTTGCGATTTTGACCTTCTATTAAAAAAAATTAAAATTTGCCCATTTCGTCTCAAAATTGTTGAGAATATGCCACATATCCCAAAAATGGGTCATAATCATAACTTTTTTTGTAAAGATAAGGGTTAAAAAGCATATTTCTCTTACGTTATGGGTCAAAATAACATATTAACATGGGGTTCACTTTTGCAATTTTTTTTAAGTTAGGCGAAAAGTGCAGTTTGGCCTAAAATAAAATAAAATTTGTCACCCAATAAGGAGGTTTCATACTCTACCATTTTGTACCACACTTAATTATTATCTAATTCCTTTTTATTTATTTTATAAATGGGTACCAACTATGATTCTTGTTGAAATTAACGACAACAAAAGCAAATGATTTTTTTGCTAGAATTGTTAGGCTTCCAAAAACCATGTGAAACCATCGACCATCCATTTGATTTTAATGAATAACTATATGAGTTTTTTTAGATTTGATATTATGATGCTATTAAGTTGTCGTCATATATAAAATATCGGTATGCTAAGTCAATGTTAGATAAATATAATCTAGGTTATGTATTATAGGTTATTGCTATCAAGGAGGGAATGGAATCAAACAAAAAAGAAAATGTTAAGCTAATGTTAGATAACCTATTTGCATATTAAAAAACTCATAAACACGGGCCTAATATTTGTAACTAATAAAAACTCATGGGACATTTATGTACTAAAGTTTTTTTATAAGAATTTTATCATTGATAAATATATAAAAATAATGGATAAATATTTGTCAATAATAAACACATAACATATATTTGTCATTATAGCGACCTTTAAAAAAAACATTATAAATATAAAAAAAATATATGACAAATATTTGTCATGATAAAAATAAAAAAGACATTGTTAAATTATTAGTCATTGTTACATAAAAAGAAAGTACGAAAGAAATATTTGTCATCTGAAAAATAAATAAACACATAGGTCATGTCAGAAGCGTGGGGTGGGAAAAGAAATGGTACACAAGTAAAAGGAGCTAAATCCTATTAATTGAGGCTAAAACAAGTGCTTTAGGATTTTAAACTTGAATTGTTCTTTAACAACCCGAAATTACCTTAACATCCTCGGTGGTAGTTAACTGCCGATGTAGGTATTAAGGTAATTCTGAAGTGTTAATGAGTAATTTTTGAAATAAAAAGAGTAAAATCCGTATTTTTTTTTTTTAAAAAAAGGTCAATATAACATCAACTTGCTTATATTACTTAGGCCAAACTCTATGAAGAAATTACGAATAACACACTTTCTAAACAAGAAAATTGTTGTTTGCACTTTTTAGTTTGTTGAAAAACACCAAAAATTACTCAAACACCCTCAACGATAATTAATTGTCATTCGATTTTTTCGCGATGACAATTAACTACGGTTCCACAACTATATTACTCCCTCCGTCTCACAATAATAGTCACTTTAACATCTTTTCTTTTTCTCAAAATAATTGTCACTTTAGAATATCAGGGCAACATTTATTATTTTTTTTCCATTGTTATACCCTTATTTATTAAATTTCATTCAACTTAATTACTCCACTAACTACAATTAATAAAGAAATTTTAGTAAATGATATTAATTTTACCATTGAAATCAACACAATCAATTATTTCCTTAATAATCGTGCACAAACATTAAACGACTATAATTTAGAGACGGAGGGAGTAACATATACATGAAGAAGAAAAAACTTCCAATAGCACTCAAGAAGTGCCGTGTAGACCATAAAATTTGATGTTGCCTATTGGTCTTTCACTAACTTTTCCACTCAACACAAACCAAGTTGTTGCCTCTTGTACATGATGGGTCCCATTATAAAATTTTGATATTTGAGACTTGCTTGGTTGACTTTAGCCCCACCATCCTTCACATGTTTTTAACTTGGCTTGCTGTTATGGACGTTACAACACTTTGCCTCTCATTCCCCTTATTTTATAGCCACCATGAGAGGAAAACATGCCAAGCCAATTATAATTATCAAATTTTATTTTCCACGGCACTTAAGTACCGTTGGAGTTTTTTTCTATGCACATCTAGTTATATGTATTTGGAACGGCAGTTAATTGGCATCACGAAAGAGTCGAACGAGAGTTAATTATCGTTGGAGGTATTTGAGTAATTTTATAGTATTTTTCAGTAAACTGTGAAATGTAAACAGCAATTTTCTTCAAATAATAAACAAATAAAAAGTCAACCATAGACTCTTATTGGTGTTAGGTAGCTACAAGCTAGATAAGTACAATCGAAACTTTAATCGATGAAAGATAAGATGCCATCAATAATACGAAAATGAAATGAAAAAAGAATATTCTTTTCTATAAAAAAACAAAAATATCATACAATGAGAGGAAAAAGAGGATACAACTAAATGAAAAACAAAATAAAAGAGAATCATAAGTTTAAGATGCGATTAACATGCTAAAATGAAAAAGAAAAAATAAGATTAAAAATAGGAAGCTAAGTAAAAGAAAATATGGACGAAAAAAAGTTAAACTCCTAATTCTATTTTAGAATGGTCTAATATATATATATATATATATATATATATATATATATATATATATTTTGACAAATATATATATAAGAAAATATGTTTATAGCATTTCATTAATAATAAGAGGTTCAATACAATCGGGTATATGAAAATAAACAGTGGGAATAGATAGTAACGTGATCTCTTCTGCAAGAACATGAGCAACCTCGTTTGCTTGTCGCCTAACAAACTACATCCTAGAGTTGGTAAAGAAGAAAGAACTGAACAGCGATATATATATATATATATATATATATATATATATATATATATATATATAATCTATCTATAAATCAAGAGCTTCACTAAATAATTCCCTACAAAACTCTGATACTAAGAAAGTTTAGAGACTTTCCATCTTCCACAAAGAAGGTTAATATATATGTTTAACATAAAATACAAGTTGATATGTGAAAGATAAAGTGTTGTTAAGGAAATCACTGACCTTCAGAAGGATCTGTAGTAGCGTTTGCAGTTTGAGCTTGTGCAAAGTTAAGCAAACAGATGAAGACACAAAGAACAATACCAAGTGAAGAACCCAAAATACTCATGGTGAATCTTCAAACAATAATCTTTCTATTTTGTAAACAATACTAAAGAAAGGACCCTGTGATTTTGTAGATTAAATACTAATTGTAGAGCCAAAGTTGGCGTCTATGACTAGTAATTTCATCCATATATAATACAAGTAATAATAATGATAACAAAATATACGATGGTCTTCCTCATATATAAATAGTGCGATTTTTTTCTCTTTTTTTCTAATATAATTGCTCTGTGAACATAGCTCAGTTCATAAGGACATGCATTGTTGTATTTAGAGGTTAGAGTTCGAACTCCTAACATCTCACTTATTCACTTTTAAAAAAAATAATTCTAACCACTAAAATACTTAAGAATTATTTTTTTTAAGTGGGTTCAACATGTTCATCAAAATTAAGACAGACTTTAACGAATGTATACGGAGGTAGTTAGAAATCGTCCACATAAAAACCAATCACATTAGCAACTTAAGTTGAACTTTTGCGATTAATCACTTTCTTACCGGCTGAGTAGCATGATGTCATGGTCTTTGATATTGATTTTAATTAATTAATTAATTAATAATTATAATACCCATAGTAAAAAGTTTACGTTGATTTTAATTTGGCACACGACCATACATTTAGGACCTTGTCAAAAATGATCCACTAGGCCTTCCAATGTGAATTTGGCTTTATTTGAAGCGTCCTTTAAGTTGGTTGAGACATTTTCATATTGCAAGTTGGTAAAGTGATATATGTAGAAACCGTACATTAATAAATGGATTATCCCACCAACTAGGCTAATCAACTCTATTTGTTTTTATTTAATTGAATAATATTCTGATTCATGTATAACCGCATGTGATCACATTTGTTAGTTGAAATTAATTGGGTTAATTAAATTTTTGGTCCCTATAAATATTTACAATTTCGTTTTTATTCCTTATAAAATAAAATCACACTTTTTAATCCCGGTAAGATTTTCCGTCAGCATATTTAGTCTTTATAAAATTTTCCATCAACATTTTTAATCTCAAAACTACAGATATTTATAGAGACCAAAAACTTAATAACCCAAACTAATTTGATAGTAAGACTTTGAATATTTACCACCTTCCTCTATTTCATTTTACGCAAAGCCTAGCAATATCATCAAAGAGGAGTTGGTGCATGTAGTTAATTAGGATTAGGAATAGGATTAGTCTCCACAACTAACAAATTTAAATGTTTCGTATGAATACTAAAGTTTACAAACCAATAACCACTCACATTTCCTCCGCATAAGGATAGTTAATTTGTAAATGTCGTCTTAACTTTAGCACCTTTTAAATATGGAGAATCAAAATAATGATGTTTCCATGGAATTTGAAATTGTCAAAAATAATGTCGATGAAAATCTTTGAATCACTCTCTATAATAAGTTATTTTTGAGAAATAAGTCATTTTGGGTGAATTGAATTAAATTGTTTTGGGTTAGAAAACTATATTTTTGGGTGAGTATAAATTGTTTAAGTGTTTGGAATGAATTCGGTGAAAGCAGGATCGAAAACGGATCGAAACTCAGACTTTTCCTCGCGCGCGAAAACACAAAATGTGTTGTTTTGCTGTCAAAGGCAAAACGCACGGTCTTCCTTCAAGGAGTGCACAAACCGTACAAAACTCCCTGGACCGTGCGTTTTGTGTAGCAAAATGTGCACAGACCGTGCACACGTTGTATGGTCCGGAACGGTGAAATTTTGTACTTCCAAGGTTCCAAATGCATCCCTATGAGTTCCAAATACCTAAACCTATTTGATCAGAGTGTAATTAAGCTTATATGATTGATTTGACATACCTTGTTTTTGAAAAGAAATTGATTTCGAAACATGTAGAAAATGAGACGAACTTTAGAAATTTTGAGAAATAAATGGACTTTGTGAAATGAAGATGCTATGATTGAATTACTAAGGTGTTAGATGATACGTAGGAATGTTTTGTTGATATGCAAAAGCTTAGTATCCTACTTTTGTTGAGAAAATTGAAAATAGACGATTTTTGCGAAAAAAGACGAAGATAAGGATTTATGATTTGATAACTCGCAAATGGATTATATTCATGATAATATGATGAAATAAGAATGAATTAATGATTGATGAGTTTATATTATGTTGGTTATCATGACGTGGTTGATTGTTCGTCTATTATGTGAATTTTGCTTTGTGAGACGATGTTGCTTTCTTATGGTGATGATTGTAGATGATTATGGTGATGATGCCTTGTTTGTAAGGATGTAAATGCTTGATATTGAAAATGGTGAGTTTTGGTGAAGATATTATATGATGGTGAAAATTATATAATATAATGTTGCGATTTATGCATTGTCGAGTCTTTACGTGAAAGTTCATGCATTCATAGTCATGTTGAGTCTTTGGTGAAGAACGAAATCCGTAAGGGTTTATGTTAGTTATTGAAGAACAAAATCCGTAAGGATTTATGTTAGTTGATCACTCGATAAGATTATCTCAGAAATCCAAAATATTGGTACCACATGCATGTAGAGGTGTCTAGAATATTACATGCATATGAGTTATGTGAAACATGTCATATGTGATTACGTGCATTGGTGAATTTTGACGAATGTTGTGAATATGTGAACTTGTGTACTTGTATATGTTGCTTGGTTATGTACACTTGAGATAATATTGTCGATGCGATGATTCTTTGTTGGATGATTTGATTAAGAGATTATTTACTTGACTTGGAAAATGAATAGGTGTTGATATGCTACGTTTGAAGTATGATAATATTCGCATGATGTTAGTGTTCTGGGATGATGAACATGTATATACATATGTGATAAATGAAATCCTTGAATGCTATTTGTTTGATTATATTTTATTACGTGGAATATTATCTAACCCCGTGGTCGTTTGGTTGACCGCCTACCCATTTGTATGAACGGTGTAGTCGGCGTGCAAGATTGATTTCTTTTTGCTTGTGAGTGTTTGAGGATTAGCTTGGAGCTACCTCTTTATCTTTTACTTGGAGATTAGTTAGACTTTGATTTATGAGTGTCGGGACTTTTGCTTTTATGTCATTTATTAGTTGTTGAATTTACTTGCTAAGACTATTGTTATGTATATGAGATATGAGACATGGTGTGTTGAAATTTTATTATTCATGTACTTGAGGTAGATTACATGTTGCTAAGATATTTATGTATGATGATGTTTATGTACATAAGGGAAAATGAAACAAAAAATTAAGGGAACCATACAATGTCTATAACTCAGGGTACTAAAATGAAAGAAAAAGACGTAAGGTATTTGAGCGAAATAAAAAAAATAACTTAAAAGACAAAATGTGTAATTTAACCTAAAAATTATATATAAATTGGGAAGGAATTTGATGTTATAGTTAAATTAATAAAAAATAAAATAAAATAATTAAGTTAATTATTTTTCAAGGTCTTATTAATGATATGTTATAGAAAAAATATCACTTTCGTAAAAATAAAAATAAAAAATGTCACTTTGAACATAAAACATTAACTTTTGTCGATAAAATTGAAAACAGAAAATTGATAGGGATTAAAATTCAAAGAACTTTTTTAAAAAGACCAAAAGTAGAAGTTGCTATATTAAAAGGTGATAGTCATTTCGTCCTTAAATGTGTAATGAGTAGGCACAATAACCCTTCGATTTAGCGAAATTACAAAATAGTCCATAATTATTTACTCCTTGGTCATAATAGTCTTTGATGTCCTTGAATCTGAAAACTATTTTTTCATTAATTCTAATTGGTTTATATGCCTGAGATACTATTTTTGATGCACAATCAAAGACTATATTAGAATTTTACTTCATTGAGGATTATTGTTCTTACTCATTATACATTCAAGGACGAAATTGATTATTTCTTCTTTTTTCATTCATAGAAAACTTCAAAGATATATATTATTGTATATAACACAACAATAAGTAATATACTAGGACATTTGGAGTGACAATGAATAACATTATAAACGGTGGTTATCTAGCTAAAACAATGGTTTCTGATACGTTATCTACATAAACCAATTCATCTATGAAGCATTTCAAAAGTTAGACACTCCCTCAGTTCTGCCAATATTTGGCCCATGCATTCATAGTCATGTTGAGTCTTTATTGAAGAATGTAATTGGTGGTGTTTATTACTTTGGTGTAGAATCTCGGTAAAATTATCTCTGAATCCAAAACTTGGAACCACATGCATGTAGAAGTGTCTAAAATATTGCATGCATATGAAATTGATGAAATGTGTCATACTTGACTATGTAAATTGGTGATTATATGCATTGGTGAATGTTTGTGATTAAGTGTAATTGAAAACTTGTATGCGTTGTCTAATCATGCTAGTATACTTGATGAATAACTTGAGAATGAATGTGCTTGATATGTGGTGGTTGTTTTATGATAATATTCACATGATCTAAGCATTCTAAGAATGATGAGTATGTATGCATGTATACTTTATATCCTTGAATGTTTATTATTTTATTATATATTATTTGTGGAATATAAACTAACTCTCAGTGGTCGTTTGGTTCTATTTGCATGAATGGGTAGACGGCGTGCATGATTGATTTGCTTTTGCTTGTGAGTTGCTTGAGGACTAACTTTGGAGGTACCTCTTCTTTTATTATGCTCGGGGTCTAGTTAGGGCTCTGATTAGGGTGTCGACTTATGCTGTTTATTTTGTGTCTTAATGAGACTTGTTGCTCATTTATGTTGAGATTTTATTTGGTGATGTATTATGATACATGTGACATGACTATGTTGATGTTTTATTATAAATTGATGAGATGTTATGATATTATTCCGCTACGAGTTTTGAAAAATTATTTATGCATGTTTTAGTTTAATTGAGATGTAACATCTAAACTCTTTGAATAGTTGAATAATTTGTATGATTTATCACATTAAGGGTTTAGGGTGTTACACTTTCAATTAAAGACCAAAATGTCTTAATATTTTTAACTTAAGAGACCAATGTATCCAATATTTATAACTTAAGAGACTAAAATGACACAAAAAATTAAGGGATGTTAGTCTATATGGCTATTAAGTTGCTAAGCTAGATGGGGGATGAATAGCTTTTTGAAAATATTTCGGAGGTTATGAAAATCACGTTTAATAAAATTGACTATTGAATTCATGCGCACACAATCACAATAATAGACAAAGAGTTAAAGCAATGTGAATTAAGATTTCAATCTTACAATTGAGAGATTCACGATTCAAATCTTATATACAATCAAAATCCAATAACCTTGAACAATTAACAAAACTAGAGATCATTTCAAAGCAAACCTATATGACGATAAACCTAATTATCAATCAAAAACACAACGCACATGAAATTGAATAATTGAATTGGAATTGCAATTAATTGATCCAAGTGAAATTGTTTTAACCTAAATCAAATGAATTTAGATTAATCTTTTGAGAAAACACAACTTAGATCAACACTAGCAATTATCTTATCAATTAATCAAGTGCTATAATGAAAAGTAAAGAGTAAAGGGAAGAGATAACACATGTGTTTATAGTAGTTCACCCTTTTTCGTCTTCGCTAAGGGCTACGTCTACTCTACTAGACGAAGTACGCCTTCACCAAGGTCATTCACTATGTAACAAAAGTTGAATACAATGCGTTTACAAGAGTTCCTTGAAATTAAACCTAATTCTTCAACCCTAATGCAAACACTCCCCCAAATTTCAAGTACCCCTTGAATTTGGTGCTCCTTGAATCTTTGGATCCTTGATTACCTGTGCACTCCTTCGAACTCTTGACTCGAGTCTTTAATGCTACGTCCGGAAAACGAACTCCCTTCAACTTCAAGAACGATTAGAAAGACCCCCCAAGATCTTTGGAGGTGGAATGAGATCCTTCACTTCACTTCAAAGCCTTGATTAAAATCAATCAATCTTCTTGAGAGAACCAAACTACAATCCCTATAGGACCCTAACAAATCAATGTATCTCAAAGAGCAAAGTGATTCTAAGAAAAAGTGTTTAATCTTGAAGAATTTATGTTCCAAGAGTTTTTGAGACTTAGAGAGAATAGATGCAAATGATTCAATACTTTCGGAGTTATGAGGAGGAGACTATTTATAGAGAAGGATGATAAGGCTGAAATTTCGTACAAAAACAACTATGTGAATCGATTCACTTAATAGTTGAATCGATTCAAATCATATAAGACAAAAATAAAAAAAGGAAACATATGATGAAGAATGATACGTGTCAAGTGAAATTTGAAACGATTCAAATTGCCCAGAAGGTGATTGATACGATTCATGGCTATATTGAATCGATTCAGACTATGTCAGAAAGTTTGATAAATCGTTTCAACAAAGAATAATACGATTCATACTTGAATTGATTCACTATGTAAGGGATACGATTCATGAAGAGTCAAAGAGCACCATGTTTGTTTCACAACCTTGATGAATCGATTCAAGCTTTGTTTGATACGATTCATCAGAAGTCATAGAGCAATTGCTTGAATTTTTTAGAACACATGAGCTAAGAGAATGACAAGGAACAAGATGAGCCACTTTATTCATGAATGCCTAATTTGCTAAGGTGCTTTTACACAAACTAGGAACCTAACTAATCTAACAAATATAATCAAATTAAAAGGAACATCGTCAAAAACTATTTAGCTAAACTAGAGGCTTCAAGGGAATCATACAATGTCTATAACTTAAGGTACTAGAATGAAAGAAAAAGATGCAAGGGATTAGAGCGAAATCTAAAAATAACTTAAAGACAAAATGTGTAATTTAGCCAAAAAAATTATATATAAATTGGGAGGGAATTTGAAGTTATAGTTAAATTAATGAAAAATAAAATTAAATAATTAAATAATTAAGTTAATTATATTTTAAGGTCTTATCAATGGTATGTTATACAAAAAATGTCATTTTCCTAAAAATAAAAATAATAAATGTTACTTTGAACTTAAACCATGAGCTTTTGTAAAAATTTAAAACAGAAAATTGATAGTCATTTCGTCCTTTAATGTGTAATGAGTAGCTATATAACCCTTTAGTTTAGCAAAATTACAAAATAGCTTATGATTGTATAATCCGTTAGTCAAAATAGTCTCTGATGTTCCTGAATCTGAAAACTATTTTTCATTAATTTTAGTTGGTTTATATGGCTGAAATACTATTTTTGACTAACAAAATGCACAATCAAAGACTATTTAGAATTTCACTAAATTGAGGACTATTGTTCTTACTCATTATACATATGAAAATGATTATTTCTTCTTTTTTTATTCCTAGAAAACTTCCAAGATATATAGCATTGTGTATAATAAAACAAGAAAATATACTAGGACATTTGGAGTGACAATGAATAATATTATAAATGATGGTAATCTAGCTAAAATAATGGTTTCTGATGCATTGTCTACATAAATCAATTCATCTCTGAACCATTTCATAAGTTAGACACTCCCTCAGTTCTGCCAATATTTGGCTCATGTCTGGCCTTTCTGCTACATTTGGTGAAATGCATGACATGGCAATATCTACAACTTTTCGTGCTGAATTGATGTTAAATTCACCCTCTAACTTTGGATCAAAAAAATCCTGAATATCTCCTCCTTCAATTACAGGAATAATCCATTCAAGTATGTGAATGTTTTCTCCAGCAGCTCTTATTATTGCTTGTTGACCAGTGATTAACACAAATAGAATTATTCCAAAGCTGTAGATATCATTTTTTTTATTTGTGTTTCCTGTTCTTTGATATCTATTAAGAAAACAAACAAATAAACCAAATTAGTTATATTGACCAAATTGTCATATTGTTTCTTGTCAATGTAATGTTCAATTATACAAATTATAGATCAAAATAAACAACTATTTTTTGTCAAAAATATTATTAATATAGTACCCCAGAAGTTTTATTAAGCTCATTGATAAACTTATCTCAACTTTCCTAAAATAATATTACATCTAATCTATAATAAAACTTAGTAAACTGGTAGTTGTGTTTCAAAAATTTGTAACAAGCAAAAATGTTGTAGAATTCACAATATTCTAGATATAAACAAATGTTGCATCAAAGAGATTGAGAGAAACTCTATACATGCCACAAATTATTGAAATTTGGTCTTTTTTTTATAATGCCATTTCGTACTTACGCTGGATCAACATAACCTAGTGTACCAGCAGGTTGCGTGGATATATGAGAATCGATATCGTTACCAAAAGCTCTACTTAGGCCAAAATCGGCTATCTTGGCTTGCATATTCTCATCTAGTAATATGTTGGTAGGCTTCAAATCTCTGTGCATAATAGCTGGTTTACATCCATTATGCAGATATTCCAATCCTGAAAATCTAACAAATTAGTTCAATGTAAAGGGTAGAATATGCAAGAAACATGCCAGAAAGTGCACATTACCATATGCTGCATCAACTGCAATTTTGAGTCTCTCATTCCATTTTAAGACATTTGCATAATCTTCTACATGCAAATAGATAAGCATTAGTCTTGAAGTTTTGGATAAGCACTCTTCAAAATGAAAACAAAGAAAAAATTCTTCTCTGTGGATTAGGTTTTATATATATGACATAAAATCTACTGATGTGGAATTATCCAGGTGGATTAAGTTTCCTAGAACGTCAATAAAAATAAGATAGAGGAACAAAAAAAATATTTTTTTAAGTGGGAACCAATTCCGTGAATGGAGAAAATAAGGAGACCAAAGCTACAATTAAGCCGGCAAAAGACAAACCATAGTTACCTAACAAGTGTTGTTGAACATTTCCATTGCCCATGTATTCATAAATCAATGCCTTTTTTTCACCTTCATCGCAATATCCGATGAGAGAGACCAAATTTCTATGATGAACAATCATTAGAAGTTGCGCCTGCATTTTGAGTTAATATTAACCATGGAAAACATTGTAGGATTATTAATGTAAATACTAATATTTAAATAAAATCATGATTGAATACATTGTGTTATGATTAACTTAAATCCAATGACTAACCTCAGATTGAAATTCCTTATAACCTTGCTTTGATGATTTTGAAAGCATTTTTACAGCTACTTGAGTGTGATCATGTAAAATGCCAACGTAAACTTTTCCGAATCCTCCTTCTCCGATAACGGTTTTGAAGTTATCAGTAATAGTGAGAATTTCAGTGTAACTGAATGTTTGATGCTTTGATTTCATCCAACACCTTTTCTTAGAATTTGAGCATGTAGCTACTACATTGATAAAGAAAGCTGAATGAAAATAAGCATGGATATGGAAAAAAAATTTAAACATGTATGTTGATATAGATATTGGAACAAAATCATTTTTCTGTCATATCTAGTAGTAGATTTCTACTACTAAGAATTTGTTTATGACTTCAACATAATGTAATGATCATTCAATTATTGAAGTACCTTTTAGTGTTCTGAATATCCAACATACAAGAAAAATCAAAACCATTACACCTAATGCAATTAGTGGTACAAACAATTCTTTCTTTCCACAGGATTTCGTCATACAAAGATCAGGATTATCACCTACACTGAAAAAAGTCAAAGGTGCCAAAACATTAGTTTTCATATCATTGTTGATATTTGTATAAGACTGACTTTTAGGTTACTTGATTATATATCTTCTATTTTGTTTTGGTGGACAATGGACAACACAAATAAAATAGAAACATAAGTTTACGACAATCCTCTTTATTATATATACTATTTAGAGTAAATTATCAAATTGGTCCCTAAAATTATATCGTTCAGACATTTTAGTCTTTGAAATTTTCAAATAGGCAGAAGTATCCTCAAATTTGTAACATGCATGAGCTGACATGTTAAGTATCTATGTGACGCTCAACATACGCACACATGAATGTGATACTGTCTAGATGAAATTGAAGGATTGAAGTTTTTGGGTCTTCTTCATCATCCAGAACTAAATTCGTAAGCGTAAACAACTTTTTTGCGCTTTAATGTGTGAGAAGTTATCATTATGGTCTCTGAATATATCAAGTACAAATGTAGACCTAAATGCGTCTTTTGTTAGTAATTTGATTATATAATGTTTTTTAGTTACACTTTGGTTGGCTTCAAAGTCTCAGTTTTGATTTTATGCGTTGTCAATTGAGGCAGACTAGTTTATATTCTTAAAAAAAAAAAAGTTTCTTTTAGTTTGTTAGTACAATCCTTGATAGCTTTGCGTATAGAGGAGCATACCTCAATGATAGTGAACCTGTTTTATATCTCTCAAGGAGTTCACTTGGAACTAACCCTATAAGTTTGTTCTTCCCCACCTTTCTGCCAACACATGACAAATAAATATGACATATATATTTTTTTTTATCTTTTATGCTAATAATCAATGAAATTACATTTGATTTATCGGCATGGGACTTACAAAACTTTTAGTGATCGCAATTGGATCAAAAAATCAGGTAAGGGACCGTTCAAACTGTTGTTTGATAAATCTCTGAAATGAAAGAATTGAAATGCAGTGTTAAAATTTTGAACCTAATGGAATGCATATGGTTTCACCATTCAACTAAATGAGCTTTATCCTAAAAACGTCTCCCCCGTTTGCATGCCTAATGCAATGGGTATATTTTAGTATATATTTGAGATTTTGAAAAAGTTAAATTAACAATATGATAGATAATCGTATAACATTTCAATCAAAGTTAATATCGTTTAGAAATATTTTATTGCTTCATTAGTTTAAAGGTTAATAGACCTTTACCCCCTGTAATATAGGGCACTTTTGGTTTTGCCTCCTGTAATTTTTTGAATTCAATCATTGTAAATTATTTTTTTGAAAAAATCAGATATGCCACGTTTGCCCATAAAAAAAATTATACAGTCAGCACGCCACGCCATTCGAAAAAAGTGACACAGCATGCCACATCAGCAAAATAACATACTCAACAGGTCTAGGGGGGTTTTTTAAAACAATTTTTTTTTACAAAAACCGAATCCAAATTTTTTTTTACATAGGGGTAAAAACCTATTAACCCTTAATTTAAAAACAAAAATATGGTTTTCCTAAATTCCTAGATCCTCCGTCCGAACATACCCAAGCCGCTCTTAATTTAACATAATGAGATAAATAACTCACAAGTGTTGTAACATTGTGAGGTTTGAGATGAAAGATGATATATGCCCTGTCAATCCACTTGAAGACAAATTCCTGGTTGGTTCCATTTCCATATATACTTTTAAGTCAAAGGATAATTGAAGTTTTGAATTATATTTGCATATGGTTTATTTAAGGAATGAAAAACTTACAAAGATGTGATTCTTGGGATGCTATAGCCATCAATACTACAGTTTAGGCCTTCCCACATATAATTCACAGGACCACATGGATCTCCTTGCCAATTTCTAGCCACCCTATAAGCATCCTTGATGTTTGTAATAGCATCAACTAGTATTTGGTATTAAAAAAAGCAGTTCAATAAGGTTTTAAAGCCAATTTGCACATAGTTTACTTTACACCACAAATGACACAAAATTCTTATACTACCTCTGTCCTTAAATAAATTAAAAAATTGACAAAATCACAAAAATTAAAAAAATTTGTAGTAGTATTTAATTTATTGACTATTAGCATTGTCTTATAAGCTTACCTATAATGAGAGAGAATTAATTTATACATTCATCGTTATATGTTGATAAAAAGAATAACTAATGCAGTTGAAAATAAGAAAATATAAAGAGGGTTTATATTAGCGGAAGGAGGTAGTATGTTTTAGTTTAAATTGCATTTTTGTCCCTTAACTATTTAGGTAGTATTGCTTTGGTCCCTTAAATAAAATTCGATTTATTTTGGTCCCGTAAATTCTCTCGGTTACAATTTTGGTCTTTTCCGTTAGTTTTAATTCAAAAACGTTATGTTTTCTTCATTTTCTTCTGGAATTTTTCTGGGATTCTTGTTGTTGAAGGTTGATGAAGATGATATGAAGATGAAAAAGAGAAAAAGAAGATGAAGAAAACCTAACGTTCTTGAATTAAAACTAATGAAAAGGACCAAAATATGTAACGGAGAGAAGTTAAGGGACCAAAATAAATCGAATTTTAATTAAGAGACCAGAGCGATACTACCTAAATAGTTAAGGGACCAAAAATGCAATTTAGCCTATATTTTACAAATAAACTAAAGCGTCAACTTACCATCATCATGTTGAGTTTCTGATTGTGAGAAGACTTTTGCCATATAAATCTCAAAGGCATTTAGGATGGGTGGAAGGGTTGAATTCTGTGTCCTAGAAAGAGAAATTTGATACCTTGTGGATCCAGTCAAAGGTGTTGCTTCCACAATGGTTCTCACTTTCAAAAACTCATTAAAGTCTCCTTTCAAAACATCGTCATTAACTGTGATATTTGTGACTCTAGTTTCATTTTCAGCCAACTTCTCAACCTCATTAAAGTGCAAATAGAAGTGGAATTGGTCATTTACATTATCTGCATCCCAATGAAATTGTAATGGAGCACTGGCATTTATTGGTGTAACAGCAGTGCTCATCACAATTGCTGACAGTTCATAAATATTCGGAATTGGTAGATTTACATCGTTAACGGAGGAACTTAATCGTCTCCAACCACCGGATAATTTACAAGGCATCCAAATGCGGTCATAAACATCCTTTCGGTACCTGTTCTTTGTACATGGCCGAAAAATTATAGTTAGATAATTAGTGTACTGCTAGATGATTCCATGCAATATTGTATTCTACTTAATTACCTGTATTCCAAGTCTATGATGGAACCTAAATCGCATCGCTGGAAGAGTGATAATACCGATTTAGGTGAGTATGTGCGATAAGCTGAATTGTTCAACGTCCTCAATTCTATCGCTGAAATGAAAGGAGTCCCTTTGCCTGTGTTAACAAGACATAGTTGTATGTAATCTACTGATGGAGTGTATATGATCTCCTTGATTGTGGTGTGTGATGCATTGGAGAACAACTTCACTGTATCCCACACATTAGGTCCAAAATGAAGATCAAATTGTGGTGGTTCATTTAGATTATCATAGTTTCCATAATAGAAAGAAGCTCTTATTAAATATTTAGTACCACTTGTTACATTTATTTTGTAACAATTTCTTACTCCACTTGGAAAGCTCCTTACATTCTCTAGTTCCTGTCGAGAAAACTCTTTCGTAGGTTGTATGCTCTTGCAAACGCCTTTATCGACGATGAATTTTGCATCTGAAATGTAATTTATGCCCGTCTCCAACGAAGAATAGCTGATCAAATCTTCAGGTTGACCACAATCTAGGCTAATGAATCCTGATACATATAAATTGAGAAACAAATTTAGATAACTTCAATTATAAAAATAATTACTAGTAACAACTATGTGACATAAAGCAGGTATAGATAATTTCATAAACAAACCTGATTGATCTTCCTGACCTTGTATCAAAACTATAACAGTAAGGACACCAAACAATAAAGAAAGAAAATGGAGTAACATTATCATCATTCTTGTTCTTGTATGCTAATACAAGGAACCATTTATACTGTTAGAGAATCGCATTCCACTTCAATATGCATACTCAAAACGCTGTCAAATTTTCTATTTTTTTAAATATTTATTTAGACACCTATTTAAATTCGATATCTGGTGAAACAATTTTTATCCTTTATTAATCTTTCGGCCGATCTTTGGATTATTAGCGTCTCTTTTTCTTATGAGCAAGAGGGTTAACACAAAAAAAAACTCTCATTAGGGGGCATTTGTTTCAAGTATAATAGGTTTATTTTTGGAAATAACTTTTCGAAGATTATAAGGATAAAAATGTGTGTTTTATTCCTAACTACATAAAAATAATGTTTGAATATTTTGGGAAACTTTATAATAGTAATCCCATTAGATAGACTCTTCATAATTAAAAACAAATTAATCACAAAAATTATATTACGAAATGTGCCTCGGTATAATATGTGTTTCCGAAGTTTATTAAGAGCAACATTATGAAGCAACAACTTGAATCTTTGATTGATTGAGAAGACTCATAGGTCGTTAGATGAGACACTATGAGTATTAAGTATTCTACAATGTTTGGTTTCATGAGAGGCTAATTGATTCAGAGACTCTACAATTGATTTTAGTTTGAAGCAGTATTAGATGCTTCTGAGCCAAATCGAATATTTTCCAGTTTTTTTAGGGGATATTCCATCTTTTTGTTGGACAATTATTTAATACTATTTGCATGTTTGTCTATTTATTTTTGTCAGGGCTTGTTTGTCTATTTTATTATTATACTAGTATATTATTCCTGCGTTGTCCAGGTTATATATAATATTAGAGTTATGCTAACCACTCTCCTTAAACATTAGTTAAGGAAACTAAAAATAGTAAGCGTGCATTGAATTTAACTTAAAAGTCAAATATATCACTTTTCACCTTTTCTCAATACAACATATTTAGGTTTGTCCTCTCAACCAAACCAATACCTTAAGGGCGCTGTTGAACATTTTTCATAATATTATTAGTTGAGCTCTTTTCTCTTAAAAAAAATCAGTCGAGCTCTTTCAAAAAATATATATTATTAATCGAGTTATATGTATAATATTCATTAAAGATTCACATATACCAAAAATAATTAAAGAAAGTAGATAACTTGTATATTGACCCATGATTATTAAATGAATTATTAACACCTATAAAAAATATAAAATAAATAAATCCTAATTGTGTAAGTTGAATTAATAATCAAATAATGTGTGTATAGAATGAATAGAATGGGCACGTGTAAAAAAAAAGGTGATATTTTCTTATATTTAAAATTGATTAAAGTAAATGATTTAATTTTAATTAAATAGTTATTTGATATTTAAATTTTCTCTATCAATTTTTTTTTTAAAAAATGAATTATCTTTCAAAAAAAATTGTAAGAAAAAGATTAGGTGAGATTCGACAGCCCACCAAAGTTAGGGCAGACTTCAAGCTCAAAGAACATTTGAAAGAGATTGTATGGAATCTCTTCCACCTTAACCAGAATTGGGTTTAATTCTAACATTAGTAATGCAACAATGTTAGATCTCTTGAGTTTTGCCAACCATTGTAGTCCTACCAAATTCGAGGGACTAGCATATGCAGTTGGACACAAAAGATGTCTGGTTCATTTAGCAATTATTGAGGATGACAAAAAAAATATAAGCATGATACAAACAGATAAAATCCACCATGGGTATATGCAGATAAAATATAACATGATTTTTAAAAAATTAATAGTACGAAAAAATAATGATTATTTATCTTTGAAACATAAAATAGTAACAAAATTGATTAAATTAAACTCATATGTATACGTAGTATTAACTGAATTTTTAAAAAAATAGTTTACTATAATATATTATACTTATAAAAAATGGAAATATGTATTAAAATATGTATGAATAATAGCTTTATCAAAGTTTGGTTTGATTAGAATCATACGAATACATATTGTTCACTTTCATATGGTAACATACTATATTATTTTTTTAAAAGACACCAACAATATAAAATTCTTACAAACAAAAGTTTTTAAATATATAATTGAAAGTGAAAAGGACAACCTAAAACCATGTATCTCTTTCCTATACAATACCGTGTGTCGGGGAATTGGAGTTGTGTCTGGAAATTAAAGTTGCCGTCGAAAGTGAAGAACTTTCTATGGAGAGCTTTCTGCAATTGTTTGCCTACGAGAGTCCGTTTACAAGCAAAAGGTGTTTAATGTCCAGATCAATGTGCAGTGTGTGAAAACTCGACTGAAGATAGTGCTAATATTTTATCTATGTGCAACTAGAGTGTACTTTGTTGGCAACATATTGATTTATGGAGTTATTTGATGGTTGTTTTTGATCTTGGTGTAAGTTTTCCGATTAATGTGTTTGTTATTTTACAACATCTGCATCAACATCAAAAGCAAGATGTTGAGGGAGGAGTCGAAGGAGGAGCAGTGAGGCTGTGTGGTGGTTGGTGAGGGGGTTGGAGGGGTAGGGGAGTGGGTGTTTCTAATGAAGATTGTTTCTTGGAATATTAGGGGGTTAGGTGGGTTTGAAAAAAGAAAAGAGGTGAGGAAGTTGTTGGAAGAATAGAAACCTTCTATCACATGTATTTAGGAAACTAAGCTTGCGAAGGTCAATGATTTTCTTCGTTCTACGCTTTGGGGAAGTTCCTCCCACGATTTCTCGTTCAGATCGTCGGTAGGGGCTTCTGGTGGTTTACTTACCATGTGGGACAGTGATGAGGTTGATATCAGTTGCTCCTTCTCTTTTGATCATGTACTAGCAGTGGGTGGTCGTTTTATGCATTCTGATGAAGATTTTGTTTTATTTAATGTGTATGCTCCGTGTGATATCGGGAGCCAAGTTGTGTTGTGGGCGACTTTGTCAAATAGGTTGAGTAATTATGTTGGTCATCTTGTTTGTGTTTGCGGGGATTTCAATGTTGTTCGGGGGGTGCAGGAAAAGAGGAGTACAATAATATATCAGAGAGCCTCAGGTGTTACTTCTTTTAACAATTTCATTGATGCAAATGATTTCATCGACCTTCCCCTCATTGGTCGTCGCTATACTTGGTATCGTGGTTATGGTCAATCCATGAGCCGTATTGATAGATTTTTACTGTCTGAAAGTTGGTGTCTGAGATGGCCTAATTGTTTGCAGACTACTCAGTTACGTGGTTTGTCAGATCATCGTGCTATCATTCTTTATGCTGATGAACAATATTTGGGACCTCGACCTTTCCGCATGTTGAAATGTTGGGCAGATGTGCCGGGTTATAAGAATTTTTTCAGTACTAAGTGGCAGTCGTTTCAGGTGGAGGGGTGGGTGGCTATGTCATGAAGGAAACATTAAAATTGATCAAGACAACTCTCAAGGAATGGCATGCGGCTCGTACTGATGATATTCCAGCCAAAATATCTAAAGTGAAGGATCGTATTTCGATGTTAGATGAAAAAGGGGAGGTGTCTTTTCTTGAGGAGGAGGAGGTGGAGGAACTTCATAGTTTTGCTGCAGAGTTACATTCTCTATCTCAGATTGATTCTAGTATTTGTTTGCAAACAGTCGCGCCTAAATTGGTTACGGGAAGGGGATGCTAATTCAAAATATTTTCATGGTACTATGTCATGCCGGAAGTGGGTCAATGTTATTTCAACAATTGATGTGGGAGGTGTTTTAGTGGAAGGTGTCAGTAATGTCAGGATGGCGGTTTTTATTCATTTTTCGAACCACTATAAAGCTATAGAGGAGGGGCACCCCCGAGCAATTGACATGCATTTTTCGTACTTTATCTGTTAGAGACGGGGCGGCCATAACTAGGTGGGACTGTGATAGCTGAAGGTGAGAAAAACACAAGAAGGGGGGGGATTGAATTGTGTTAGCTTTTTCTTTGTTTTCTCCTAAGCTGAAAACACTGATCAGAAGCAGATAGAGTTCTACTTCTGAAGTGATGTTCAAGACTAATCGCAACGGATAAAACAGAGAGAGAGAGAGAGAGAGAGAGAGAGAGAGAGAGAGAGAGAGAAGAAGGACACAAAGCAATTATACAGGTTCCTTCCACAAACCGGAAGTAGTCCTATCCCCCTTGCACTTCCATGGAGAGTTCACTAAAAATGTAATATCTGATTACAACTGCTCACTGCTAAAACTAGCAAGAGACTTCAAACTACTCAAGCACAACTGCAAGAGATTTCCTATGCTTCTGAACACAATCAAGATACTTCCTATGCTCAAGCACAACTGCAAGAGACTTTTATTCAAACAGAATTACAAAGAAAATTATTTGAGGTTGAGCACTTGATATACAATCAGTGGTGTTCATAATACAAATCAGATACAGACTCTTATGACTCTAGAATTTCTAAGATGTGAACTTTGTTAAGAAATTCTAAGTGAACTTTTGACAGAGTTTAGGCGCTTTTAAATTGTTGTTGAGTCTTGCCATTCTCTAAGTCTTCACTCCTTTATATAGAGGTGTGAAAGAGACGTTGTGAATTGCCATCACATCAAAATAGAGTCGTTTGAAGCTTTGATCAATCACCAATGATCTTTTGCCTGATTTGGTTATTGTCCTATGAAAGATCAATTTCAAATCCATTCCAAGTATGAAGGAACATTGTTGCAAGCATAACTGTTTTCCTTGTCCTGTAGCAGAGACACAAACTGAGTAGTGGAGGTAGTGGTTGTACACTTCGTACATTTGTACTTTGTCAACGCTTTTCAAAAAGCAAGCATCCAATGCCTTCAACTTCATTTGAATTAGCCGTTGCTTCACTCTCCTGATCTTCTGCAATGCTTAGACGAGATCAAATCCAATGAACAACCTTTAAAGCTTTTAGTCTCTCATCTTCTGATGAACTTGCTTCTGATGACGTCATCACTTCAGGTGAACTTAACTTCAGGAGCACTTCTCTTCAGATGCTTCAAGCTTCCTTTTTGTTGATTCCATAGCTCTCAATTTGTTCCATCAGAACCTACAAATACACTTAACCTTGTATATGATCCTGCACACTTGAACAAATATTAGTATATCCAATTTACAATTTTTAATACCTTGTTATCATCAAAACTCTCAAAGGGTAATGTTAAACATATTTTGTTCCAACAATAGCTACAAATGTCCTGGTCCGGATGGTGTGAATTTTGGCTTTATTAAGGACTTATGGTTGGAAATGAAAGAAGATCTAATGCACTTTGTTTCTTATTTTCACCGCAATGGAAAGCTTCTGAAAGGTATAAATAGTACATTCATTACTCTCATTCCAAGAAAAGATTCCCCACAAAATTTGAATGATTTTTGCCCCATCTCTTTGGTGGACAGTTTGTATAAGATTTTGGCTAAGTTACCGGCAAATAGGCTGAGGACGGTTATCAGTAATGTTATTTCCGACACCCAGTCGACATTTATAAAAGGAAAACAAATATAGATGGTATTTGGATGATGTGATTGAAAAAAAATGTCTTTTCCGACTCTTTGGAGGAAATGGATGCGAGAGTGTGTTACTACAGCTTCAACATCAACCTTAGTGAATGGGAGTCCCACTGAAGAGTTTCCCCTGGCCCGTGGTCTTCGACAAGGGGACCCCTTTTTTCCCTTTTTGTTTTTGTTGGCGGCTGAGGGGTTCCATGTTATGATGGATTCTATGGTTACTAATAACATCTTCTCAGGTTACAAAGTTGGTCGGGAAATGTCTCTGTCAATTTCTCACCTCCAATTTGCAGATGATACCCTCATTATGGGGGAAAGAAGTTGGGCCAATGTTAGGGCTATGAGAGCCGTGTTGCATCTTTTTGTTGCCATGTCGAGGTTAAAAGTAAATTTTCATAAGAGTGAACTTGTTGGTATTAATATTAATCAGTCTTGGTTACTTGAAGTGGCGACGATTTTAAATTGTAAAGTGTGTGGCTTGCCTATTATGTATTTAGGTCTCCCAGTTGGGGTGGGGGGATCCTCGAAGGTTGAATTTTTGGGAACCTGTGGTTTTGGTGGTCGCCTTGTTCTCATAAAGTCTGTCCTGACTTCACTCCCTGTTTATGCTATTTCCTTCTTCAAAGCTCCCTTAGGTATTGTCGTACCCTAATTTTTGACCAATTTATTTCTTATTTATTCGTACGTTGATCGTTTTTCAGTCGTCCGTTAGCGCGCTAATTCCCGTAATATCTGTTTTTATTCGTACTTGTGGTCGCATTTATTTTTCGTTCGTCGTTTATTTTTTAATGTCGCTCGCGTATTAATTTCGTAATTTTTACTCGCGTTTCGTGCGTATTTTAGTGTAGCGTGACGTTTGCGTTTTAAAGTTCATTTTATTCACGTCGTCGTTTTATTGTTTTAATTAGCGTAAAAAAGCCGCGTATCTCAGTCGTGTCAGACGAAATTTCGGCAGAGAGGTATTTTAAAATACCTCATTTTTTTGGTTCCGACGGGACATTTTTTTTATTTAATTTTCGTTTTTGTATTTAATTATTTATTTAGTCTTTTCTTTTTCCATTTATTTAATCAGTTGTTATTTATTTATCAGTTTTATTATTTTTTAAGTCATTGTACACTTGTCATCTTGTCATTGGTCCTGTCCAACTTTTTCTCCAAGAAACTGCAGGGGTATTTTTGTCATTATCAGTGTATCAGTGAACAGTACTATAAGAGTACTGTTCACGCGTCAGAATGGTCCCCCAAGGGTCAGAATCAGTCAGAAAGGTCACAATCAGTCAAAATCATCAAAAAACACAAAAATATTTTCTCTCTCCGAAATTCAAGATCAAACTCATAAAACCCTCAAGAACACTCATGAATATTCATGAACAACCATCATCCAAACTTTTATGAACCAAATCCATACCTCATAACAACAAATCCACACAACCAAACAACAACATATTTTCGGCCAACACAACCGAATCCACAACCAACAAATCCGAAACCATTTTCGGCCTTGAATAAAACACCACAATCATTTTCGGCCATGAACCACAAACAACAACAACCATAAGTTTTTTTTACCGGCCAAGGCATCAACACCAAAACCGAAATCCAAGCAAGGCAAGAAACAACAAAAAACGAAAAGAACAACAAGAAGAAGAACAAGAGCAAAGAAACCGAACCAAGGAAGAAGAAGAAATAAAGGTAGTGTTCTTGAACTTTTGGGTGTTTTTTTGTTAGTGTTTTTTTTTGTAGATCTAGGTTGTTTGAAAGTTGATTTGGGAATTTTGAGAGTAGATTTGTATAGAGGATGAAGAGAAGAAGAGGATGGCATAAATTTTTTAAAAAAAAAATAAAAAAAAACCTCCGGCGCGGCGGCCCTCCGGCCGACCACCGCGCCGGAGGAGCTCTGGCCACCTCTCCCACTCCTTCTTCTCCGGCGACCCCTTCTAGAGAGAAGGGAGAGCATTTTTCAATTTTGTTTTTTTTAGAGAGAGAGAGAGAGAAATGGATGAAATGAGTGAAAAAGCTTTGAAAAACCCTCTTATACTCATTAATGAGTTGGGGCGGGTCACCCATGGGTTGACCCAGTACCCGCCCCAGCTCTTGTAATCCATGCTCAGCCCAATTTTGCTTCTGTTTTGCTGTTTTCACCCCCTTTTTGGCTGTCTGCACCCCCTGCATCTTTGTAGTAACTTGTGTTTTTTTTCAATTTCATGCACCTATCTTTTAAATTAATTCTTATAAGATTTAGATTACATTTCATGCATTTTTATTAGTGTCTTAATCTTCATACCATGCATTTTTTTATTTGTTTATTTAAATTTTATCTCTTATGTTTTAGTTCATTTTAGGCTATGAAGTAACATTTCATATTTTTTCCATTTTGTCTAATGTTTTAATTATTATGCATTTATTATTTGATTATGGTTTAATTCCTATCGTATGCATTTTGTTTAATTAGCATTTCGAGTATCATGCATTGTATAGTTACCTATTAATTTAATTTCAAACTCATGCATTTTTTCTAACTAATATTTCTTTTTTTCGAAAACTTGCGTTTCGTATTTTTTTAAAATATGCTTGATGTCATGCATTTTATTCGGTAGTTATTCTAATATGTGATGTTCTTTTTATGCTTAATGTTTCGGTATATTTCGTTTTGCATCATCTCTAGTATAATCTCATGCATCTTTTAATTTTTTGTTATGTATTTATTTATCATACTTAGTATGTAATTAGGGAATTGATGTAATTTATTTTCGCGCATTATTTTTCTTTTTTCTTTTGAGACCATAGAATGTATTTAGGGTATGTAATATGTAATCGGCACACGCACTGACACGCGCACCGACACTCCACTTTATTTATCGCTTTATGCTATTTATTTTTCCGTCGTTACGCGATTTCATCGTTAGTTTAGAAAAAATATTTTCTTCAAAAAATCAAAAAAATCAAATTCAAATTTCTTTTAAGTAAACCATGGTTTGTAATCCAAGTATTTTTCCTTTTATTTTCCTTAATCAAATGTTAATTAATTTAATATCCACATTAGACATGGATTTCGTGCAATTAAAATTAACCAACTTCATCGTATTTTCTTCTCATGCCTTGAGGCCTCTCATCTCTTCTTAAAATCTTTTCAAAAAAAAATGTTAAAATCAATTCAACTCATCAAATAAGTTCTTTAGCCGAACTACTTGATTTTGATCCCGATTTATTTGGGTAAGTAGGCAAAGGGTTTCGACCCTTTCAAATCAATAAAAATAACCAAAAACATGCTTCATCTTTCTCCTTTCTTTCACATTAACTCTTAAACTCTTTTTATAAGTAAAATCAATTTAGCGCAAGATTAGAGAATAGATAGAAGGTTCCTATGGGATACCATAGTCGGTTCGGGTGCCTAACACCTTCCCCAATCGAAACCAACCTCCGAATCCAAGGTCTCATAAGGGTTTTTACTCACTTTTTCCCTTCCCGCGAATAAAAGTTGAGAGTTCAATGATTAAAGGTTCAAATCCGATCAATGATTTTGATACCCGAAAATCACGAGCACAGAAATGGCGACTTCACTGGGGACCTTTTAGAGGGTTAAGCCTATTTTATCTTTCTTTACTTTTGCGCTTCATTATTTGCTTGCACTTTGTAAATACGTGTTTATTTGTTTACTTTCTTACGTGAGTGGCGAGATAAGTCCCCCTACCCGGACTTGAGAGGAAATTAGGATAGGATGGTGGTATAATCATAGTACCTTACCAAGAGTGATTTTTGGTTGTGGTACATGTGATAACCCCACTCAACTAAGGAATCTTGGAAGTATAATTTGTTAACATGAGTATTCATGTTTGGCATGCTATTTTCAAGTGACCGTCGAAGTTGAGAACCTAGAGTTACATTTAACCCATCTCAGCCTTTTAGGACGTAGTGCGGTGGCTAAAATCATGAGTCAGTCTTGGTTTAGTCGTTACGCGATACTACACTCAAACTAGACTTCCTTGTGAATGTTATGGGACTAAGAGTATTCCTAGGCCCCAATATATTCAAAAGGGGGTTGTAATTTGGGAACTTGGTAGAACCCGTGATACAAGTACATTTGAAACCATAGTCCTTACCTAATGGCGTGTTTTACCCTCAGCTTCAACTTTGTGGACTTAACCCCACCATGTTTTCTATGTTCTTTATCATAATCATGCATACATGCATTCATCCATAAATATATTTTTTGCATCCGATAAAATATCGAAGGACTTATTTAAACTTTTCTTGTAAACATCTTTAGATATGGACAAAGTAAGGAGGTGCACCAGGAAGTATGCTTTCCATAAGCCGGATGTGTTAAAGCTAAGAGATTTGGCAAAGAAGGTAACTAGTCAGGAAGCTTTTCACAAGCGTCATGGGAGATTGTTGGGTATCCTCAAGACAGATGTTGAAAAAGGAATCTTAGAAACATTGATCCAGTTCTACGATCCACTCTACCACTGCTTTACTTTCCCTGATTACCAATTGGTTCCCACCCTTGAAGAGTATTCCTATTTAGTTGGTCTGCCAGTGCTTGACGAAATACCGTTCAGTGGCCTTGAACCCGTTCCTAAGTTCGCAACTATTGCCGCAGCTCTCCACCTTGGAGCCTCTGTCATAAAAGCCCACCTTACTACCAAAGGAGGTCTTCTAGGCCTGTCTACTGATTTTCTGTACCAACAAGCTTCCACCTTTGCCGACGCATCCAGTAATGAGGCATTCCATTCCATTTTAGCTTTACTCATATACGGCATTGTGCTTTTCCCAAACCTCGACAACTTTGTCGATATCCATGCTATCCAAATTTTTCTCACCAAAAACCCTGTCCCTACTTTGTTAGCCAATACATACCATTCTATCCATGACCGAACCCTCGCGAGACGTGGGACTGTCTTTTGTTGTGCGCCTTTACTCTACAAATGGTTTACCTCCCACCTACCTCAAACCCACTCATTTCAAGCCAATCAAGAGGGTCATCCGTGGTCTCGAAGAATCATGTCTCTAACCCCATCCGATATAGTCTGGTACCGTGCAGCTAATGATGTGGAATCTATCATTGTCAGTTGTGGTGAGTATTCCAGTGTACCCCTTCTCGGTATACACGGGGGAATAAACTACAACCCCATTCTAGCCAGACGTCAGTTTGGATACCCGTTGAGAACTAAGCCAGATAATATTTACCTAGAGAATGAATTCTATCTCAATAACAAAGATCACCTGAACCAGAGAGGGTTGTTTGTGCAAGCTTGGCGTGGCATCCATAGACTTAGTAAAGGTCAATTAGGAAGAAGAGAAGGTTTTGTGCACAAATCCTATACCCAATGGGTCATCGACAGGGCTGCAGACTTTGGAATGCCTTATGTTTTACCGAGGTTCCTATCTTCAACTGTACCAGCACCAATCTTGCCTTTACCTCCTCAGACTGCAGAAGAGTATCAGATACGTTTGGCTAAGTTAGAATGCGAAAAGGCTGAGTGGGAAGGAAAGTATCAAGTAGCTAAGCGTGAGAATGACACCCTCATGAACTTACTAGAAGAAGAGAATTGGAAAAATCATAAGAAAGATCAGGAGATTACTGAGCTGAAAGAGCGTATCAGGGTGAAGGATGCTATACTTGAACAGGTTCCCAGGAGTAAGAAGAAATGCATGGATTTCTTCGCTGGCCCGCATTCAGATTTGGAGGAGTAGTCTGCTTCAAGAGCTTAAGATCTTCACTTTTGTTTCCTTTTTATGTATTTTCCTAAGTTTTCTGTTATGTACTTTGGAGTCTATCCCTTGGCTCAGTTTGTTAAAAAGGGAATTATCTTGTATTTGCTTTTTATTTTGTAATGAATGTTTAAGGTTGTTATGTTTACAAGAATTTTCCTTATAAGTTCTTCGATGATTTTAAAAAAAAAATTTGCATTGTTTTTGCATTTAGCATATCATGCATCATACATCATCCATAAAATGTCAAAACCGAGTCTCATAATTCTCTCCTTTCTGCCTCAGTCAAGGAAAGTGGCCCGGCGTATTCAGTATAAGCCTGCTCGCACTCACAACACTCGGGCATTTGTTAAAAAGAAGATGGATTTGATGGAACAAGAGAACAGGGATCTCAAAGAACAGGTTATTACACTCAGAGAAGGGATGGATAAGTTAACAGTTATGATGGAAGCTATAATGGCCAATCAAGCACAAGCGGCAGCTGCCCAACCGGTTCTTGATGTTATCCCAGTCCAACCGGTTCTTGATGCTCAGCCGATTCCTGTTGTTGTTTCTGCTGCACCTAATTCTCCTGTGGTTGTTTCGTCTGCCCAGACTGGTCCTACACAACCGATCCTTACTGCTACGTCTGCTGGTATTGCATAGCCCACCCCGGCTGGTTTTTCTTTGGGAGATGCATCGAATATGTACAATGAAAGTCTTCGTCCTCCTCGATTTGCTTATCACCCTCAGAACTACATGTCCAAAGAGTATCCTTGGAGTATGCCTCTTACAGCTAATGAAGGTGTTCGCTTTGCTGGCCCAGAAATGCCAACTCCTTATGGACAACAAGCAACGCCACTTTTCCATCATGGACAATTATTCCCTCAAGCTGTCATGAATCATACGGCACCCATTGTCCATACTGCCCAGCAAGAGGAAGGACCAATCTATTATTCGGGTAGTGTAGTAGGAGATGACAGAATGGTAAGTCTGGAAGAGAAGTATGACGTAGTGCAGAAAGAACTGAAAGCCCTTCGTGGTAAGGACATCTATGGTCAGAATGTGCACGATCTTTGTTTGGTCCCAAATGTGGTACTGCCTCCCAAGTTCAAAACACCGGATTTCGTCAAATATGAGGGGAACACTTGCCCACAGAGTCATCTGGTTATGTATGTAAGGAAGATGACAGCCTACAAAGACAATGAACCTTTGCTCATTCATTGTTTCCAAGACAGTTTGACTGGTCCCGCGCAAATATGGTACATGAATCTGAAGGGTATCACCACCTTCGAAGAACTGGCCAGGGCTTTCATACAGCAATACCGGTATAACATACACTTGGGGCCCACTCGAAGGGAACTGCAAGCTATGGCTCAAAAGGATAAAGAGTCTTTCAAGGAGTATGCTCTCCGCTTTATTCAAAAATCGGCCCAAATCCGCCCTGCTATGGAGGAAAGAGAAATGGCTGATTTGTTCTTTGAAACTTTGAGCCCTTACTACTCGGAGAAAATGATAGGTTGCGCGTCGCAGAAGTTTACTGAGATGGTTGACGCGGGGGTTCGCATTGAAGATTTGGTCCGTAAAGGAATTTTGGCCAAAGAAGGTAGTGTGTCAAGTGCTTCGTCAGGTGGGTCGTCTAATGGATCCAAGAAATTTGGAAACAGTTATCCAAAGAAGAGTGCTCAGGAAGTCAGTGGTAGCGCAGGGGGGATCCCAGCCAATATATCCAAACTACCCCTTCATTGCCAATATTCCACCACCTTTTCCAGCTCCACAAAATCAACATTACCACCCACAAACGCCTCAAAGGCCTCCACCATTCTACCCACCACTATAACAACAACCGTATCCGCAACCTTTCTACCAACAACCATACTACCCACCACCACCTCAACAACAACAACCTCGTAATCGAGCCCCACAACAACCAAATCGCCTTCCCAGAAAAGAGTTTCCCCCCATACCCATGTTGTATGCAGACTTGCTACCCTCTTTATTAGCAAGAAATCTTGTGCAGACTAGGCAGCCCCCTCGCCTACAAAATCCATTACCTCCATGGCACCGTGCTGACCTTACCTGTGCCTTTCACCAAGGGGCACCTGGGCATGATGTTGAGCATTGCTACCCGCTCAAAGAAGAAGTTCAGAGGTTGATTCAAAGCAAAGAGTTGTCCTTCGAGGACACCAATCCCAACACTCAGAATAATCCTTTGCCACCTCACGGACCGGCTGTTAATATGATTCAAAAGGATCAAGATTTGAGTCTAATTCTCAGGGCTCAAGATGTCAGAACTCCTTTGGTCCCGATTCACGCTAAGATGTGCGAAGTAAACATGTTTAACCATGATCACGATGCTTGTGAAGTGTGTTCTGTGGATCCCCGAGGGTGTGGGCGAGTCCAGGAGGATATACAAGGATTGATTGACAGAAAAGAGCTGATTGTCAAGAAGGAATCCAGGAATGTTTGTGTTATTACCTCGGTGTTTAAGAATCTTGAGGTAGCCCGTGATAGTGTGAAGTCAGACGTCACTCCTCTGGTGATCCGCTTGCCAGGACCTGTTCCCTATACTTCTCAGAAGGCCATACCCTACAGGTATGAGGAAACCATCGTGGAGAATGGTAAAGAGATCCCTTTGCACTCTGCAGATGCTGTCGTAAATATAGCAGGTGTGGGCAAAGTAATGAGAAGCAGGCGTATTCTCCCCACTGTTGTGCGCAACGAGAATATTGCTCCGAATGTGCCAGTGCAGAATCTTGATAAAGGTAAAAGTGCCAGCCAACCTGAGGGGATTATTCAGGAAGATAGTGATGAGATTTTGAAGCTGATCAAAAAGAGTGAATACGAGATAATCAATCAGCTGTTGCAAACCCCGTCCAAAATTTCCATAATGTCTTTACTAATGAACTCTGGAGCTCATAAGGACACTCTGATGAAGATTTTGGCTCAAGCATATGTGGATCCCGATGTTACCCTGGGGCAATTCGGGAGCATAGTTGGGAATGTAACTGCGTGTAATAACCTGAGCTTTAGTGATGAAGACCTCCCGGCAGAGGGAAGAAACCACAATTGGGCTTTGCACATTTCTGTCCTTTGCAAGTCAGACTCGATGTCGAATGTGTTGATAGACACCGGTTCCGCCCTCAATGTGATGGCGAAGACTACTTTGGAAAGGCTGGCATACCGTGGCGCTCAGTTGAGGCCGAGTGCCGTGATGGTAAAAGCATTTGATGGATCTAGGAAGTCGGTGATTGGGGACATAGACTTGCCTATCACGGTGGGCCCTCATACCTTCAAGGTCACATTCCAAGTCATGGACATCCAAGCTTCATACAGTTGCTTACTTGGACGACCGTGGATTCATGAGGCTGGAGCAGTGACCTCCACTCTTCATCAGAGGCTAAAATTCGTAAGTTGTGGGAAATTGATAACAGTAATTGGTGAATCAGCCTTGTTGGTTAGTCATTTGTCTGCTTTCTCCTATATTGGTGCTGATGATGTGGAAGGAACTTCTTTTCAGGGGTTCGCTGCGGAAGAAGGAACTGCTAAGAAAGGTGAGACTTGTATGGCCTCTTTGAAGGATGACCGAAAGCTTGTACAAGATGGTAAAGCAGGAGGCTGGGGTTAGTTGGTACAGCTGCCTGAGAACAAGCGGAAAGAAGGTTTCGGTTTCTCTACTAGTCAATCGAGTGCAAGTTTCAAGCCAGCTGAGGGCATCTTCCATAGCGCTGGGTTTATTCATGCGCCACCGGAAACCAATGCTATCCTTGAGGATCAGTCGGAAGAGGCTGCACCTGTCTTTGTGACACCCGGAGGAGCCTGCTGTAATTGGATCGCTGTGGATATTCCTTCTGTGATGCATGTGTCTGAGTAATATGTTTGTCTACTTTTTTGTTTTCTTTAAGAAAACTCTTTTCGTCCTGCCCCAGACGGAAATGAAACCTTGTAGGGCTTTTGGTTTTATCTTCAAGTATTGTCGTTATTAATGAAAAAACGTCGTTTCTATCATGACTGTTTTTTTTTATTTTACTGCTTTTTCTGGAAAAATGGTAATAGAAAAATCCCAAAAAAAAAAATCATTCTCTTTTTCTTTTAAAATCAATCAAATTCAAAAGTCTGCATTCACTCATTTACTAAAGTCAATCATAAATCATGTGCAGACTGAACATACATAAGCCCGTTGAACACAGTGACCCTATGCTTCTGCCCAACTTTGAATCCCTTGTTTACGAGGCTATGGTAGAGGAGGATGATGAGATTCCTGATGAGATCAGATGGATGTTAGAGCAAGAGAAAAAGATCATTCAGCCTCATGAGGAAGAGTTAGAGTTGATCAATCTGAGTACTGAGGAGGATAGAAAAGAGATCAAGATTCGAGCGTCATTGGAGATTACCGTCAAAGAAAAGGTAATTGAACTGCTCAGGGAGTACGCTGACATATTTGCTTGGTCATACAAAGACATGCCAGGATTAGATCATGAAGTTGTAGAACATCGCTTGCCTTTGAAACCTGAGTGTCCTCCAATCAAACAGAAGCTCAGAAGGTCTCATCCTGATATGGCTCTCAAGATCAAAGAAGAAGTACGGAAGCAGATTGATGCAGGCTTTCTAGTTACATCCGAGTATCCTCAGTGGTTGGCCAACATTGTGCCTGTTCCAAAGAAAGATGGTAAGGTCCGAATGTGTGTTGATTACCGAGATTTGAACAAGGCAAGTCCGAAGGATGATTTCCCTCTACCTCATATTGATGTATTGGTGGATAGTACTGCTCAATGCAAAGTTTTCTCCTTCATGGACGGGTTCTCTGGTTACAATCAGATCAAGATGGCTCCTGAAGATAGGGAAAAGACATCTTTCATCACGCCGTGGGGTGCTTTCTGCTATGTAGTAATGCCATTTGGTTTGATAAATGCTGGTGCCACTTATCAGAAGGGTATGACCAAGATATTCCATGATATGATGCACAAAGAGATAGAAGTTTACGTGGATGATATGATTGTCAAGTCTGGTACTGAAGAAGAACATGTTGAGTATCTGTTGAAGATGTTCCAACGTTTGAGAAAGTACAAGCTCCGTTTGAATCCTAATAAATGTATTTTCGGTGTCCGATCAGGGAAACTTTTGGGCTTCATTGTTAGTCAGAAGGGCATTGAAGTAGATCCCGACAAAGTCAGAGCCATTCGGGATATGCCCGTTCCAAGAACAGAGAAACAAGTCAGAGGTTTTCTCGGAAGACTGAATTATATCTCCAGGTTTATCTCTAATATGACTGCTACTTGTGGGCCGATATTCAAGTTACTCCGCAAAGATCAAAGGATTGTTTGGATGGAAGATTGTCAGAAAGCCTTCGACAGTATCAAGGAGTATTTGTTAGAACCTCAAATTCTTGTCCCTCTAGTTGAAGGAAGACCGTTGATCATGTACTTGACTGTGTTAGAAGATTCCATGGGTTGTGTACTCGGACAGCAAGATGAAACTGGTAGAAAAGAGCATGCAATTTACTACTTAAGCAAGAAGTTTACAGATTGTGAATCCCGATACTCGGCTCTTGAGAAGACTTGTTGTGCTTTAGCCTGGGCTACCAAACGTCTTCGGCACTATATGATCAATCATACCACTTGGTTGATATCCAAAATGGATCCAATCAAGTATCTCCTGGAGAAGTCTTCGATATCCGGAAGAATTGCTCGTTGGCAGATGTTATTGGCCGAGTTTGATATTGAATACCATACTCAGAAAGCGATCAAAGGGAGTATCCTTGCAGATCACTTGGCTCATCAACCAGTTGAAGATTACCAACCTGTTAAGTTTGATTTCCCTGATGAAGAGGTCATGTATTTGAAGATGAAAGATTGTGATGAACCGTTGTTTGGTGAAGGTCCAGATCCTGAATCTAAATGGGGTTTGATATTCGATGGGGCCGTTAATGCTTATGGCAATGGAGTCGGGGCAGTCCTTGTCACACCTGAGGGTACTCACATCCCTTTTACTGCAAGGCTACGATTTGACTGTACAAACAATATGGCAGAATATGAAGCTTGCATCATGGGCATTGAAGAAGCAATCAATATGAGGATTAAGAATATTGATATATGTGGAGATTCAGCTTTGGTGATTAATCAGATCAAAGGGAAGTGGGAAACTCACCATGCTGGTTTGATTCCTTACAGAGATTATGCAAGACGGTTGTTAACTTTCTTTAACAAAGTGGAGTTGCGTCACATTTCCCGTGATGAGAATCAGATGGCAGATGCTTTGACCACCTTGTCTTCGATGATCAAAGTAAATCGTCACAATGATGTGCCATTAATCAGTGTGCAGTTCCTTGAAAGGCCCGCTTATGTGTTTGCAGTTGAAGTACTTGCTGATGGTAAGCCATGGTTTCATGATATCAAGGTTTTCCTTCAAACTCAAGAGTATCCGCTTGGGGCATCTCACAAAGATAAGAGGACTTTGAGAAGACTGTCTGGTAATTTCTTCCTGAATGAAGATGTATTGTACAAAAGAAACTTTGATGCAATGTTGCTCAGGTGTGTGGATGAACGTGAAGCAGATTTATTGATGCATGAGATACATGAAGGTCCATTTGGCACCCATTCCAGTGGACATGCAATGGCTAAGAAAGCATTGAGAGCAGGTTATTACTGGATGACGATGCAAGCTGATTGTTATAATCATGCCAAGAAGTGCCACAAATGTCAGATATATGCAGATAAGAGCCATGTACCACCATCTATGATCAACGTTATCTCTTCTCCGTGGCCTTTCTCCATGTGGGGCATTGATATGATTGGTCGGATTGAACCAAAAGCTTCTAATGGACATCATTTCATACTAGTGGCTATTGATTACTTTACCAAGTGGGTTGAAGCGGCATCTTTCGCCAATGTGACCAAGCAAGTAGTGGTTCGGTTCATCAAGAATAACATCATTTGCCGTTATGGTATTCCTAACAAGATCATCACGGATAATGGTACAAATTTGAACAACAACATGATGAAAGAATTGTGCGATGACTTCAAGATTGAACATCACAACTCTTCTCCATACAGACCTCAGATGAATGGTGCGGTTGAGGCTGCAAATAAGAATATCAAGAAGATTGTGCAAAAGATGGTGGTTACCTACAAAGATTGGCATGAGATGTTACCCTATGCTTTACATGGGTATCGTACCTCAGTGCGTACTTCAACAGGGGCAACCCCTTTCTCTTTGATATATGGTATGGAAGCAGTGCTCCCTGTGGAGGTGGAAATCCCATCTTTGAGAGTCTTGATGGAGGCTGAATTAACTGAAGCTGAATGGTGCCAGAGTAGGTATGATCAATTGAATTTGATTGAAGAGAAACGCATGACCGCTTTGTGTCATGGACAACTATATCAGTCAAGGATGAAACAAGCGTTTGACAAAAAGGTTCATCCCCGTGAATTCAAAGAAGGAGACCTTGTGATCAAGTGTATCAAATCTTTCCAACCGGACTCCAGGGACAAGTGGTCTCCCAATTATGAAGGTCCTTATGTGGTCAAGAGAGCTTTCTCTGGTGGTGCTTTAAACCTTACAACTATGGATGAAGAAGATTTACCTCGTCCTGTGAATTCTGATGCAGTCAAGAAATACTTTGTCTAAAGATATATGAAAAGAACAGCTCGGTAGGTCGAAAACCCGAAAGGGCGGCCTAAACCAAAAAAGAGCGTCTCGGTAAGTCGAAAACCCGAAAGGGCGGCTTAGGCAAAAATTAGAGACAAAAAAAAAAAAAAATTGAAAAAAAGAGTTTATCCTGATAGGTCGAAAACCCTAAAGGGCAGCCTATGCAAAAGTTAAGGACTATGACAAAGTAACTGCATCAGATCAAGCATCACCCATTTGGGGCACCTTAGCTGTCAGAAGTCCTCCGATACTAAAGCATCTAAACAGTGGTTCAAAGTTGTTAGGGAATGTAGTGGTTATTGTGTTCAATGTACCTTCCCATGTAATTACCATTTTCCAACTTTTGTAATCCGGGGAGCCATGCCTTTGGCCGGTTACCACCCTATTACATTAATTTGAGCCGGTGCACTCTTTTGGAATTCTTGTTTATTCTATATGCAAATTTTCTTCTTCCATTTTTAATGTCAATACTTGAAGTAAAAACTTTGAAAATTCTTTTACTTTTTATGTTTTCTTTTGAAAAAAAACACAAAAAATGACAAACATATTATCTGTAGATTCATGTATCATGGAAACATATGTCAACATCCATTCAAACACAGGTGAATTCAGAGAGGATCATAGTCTTGCAAAAAAAAAAGAAGCAAAAAAAGAGAAAAAGAAAAGCTCGCTAAGTCGAAAACCCGAAAGGGCGGCTTAAGCCAAAAATGAGCGTCCCGGTGGATCGAAAACCCGAAAGGGCGGTCCAGGCAAAAATTAGGGACATACAAAAAAGAATATATTCCCGGTGGATTGAAAACCCGAAAGGGCGGTCCAGGCAAAAGTTAGGGATTTCAAAAAAAAAAAGAATACAAAAAAAGCAATGACTGTGAAGCACGATTTTGAGAAGGTACTTTGGTTCAGTTCAGAAATGGCGACCTCAGCCAGGTTTTTTGTGTTATGTATTCCTTACCCAGCTTTGGTTTGGTTAGCGGTGGTACCCCGATTGTGGTTTGATTCATCTCCAGTGATATTATCCCCAGTGAAGAATGCTCAGTGTTGGCACTGTAATACCGGGTCACTATCCTTACGACCTGCCCAATCTTGTCTCGTCAGTCGCACCGATATATTTTCATACATGATTCATTCATTCATGCATACATATCATGCATACTGATACCATTCATATGCATTTTACCAATGTGTCTTACTCCATGTGTATCCAGTGAAATTTGTCATCACCAATGTGTTCATTTTGGTTTGCTTACCAATCAAGTTTACTTCAAGTGGCAGGTCCCACCTTTCATTTTTCCCCAGTATCTTGTTTAGTCTACATTTCGTACGAAGAGTATTCGTTTGTACCCTGTTTTTGTTTGGCTAAGTTGCCTCAGTAATAGTAACGCATGACTGGTATTTCATTTGGTTTGTTCGTCGTTACCCCAGTAAAGGTAATTGACAGTTTTACCCTTCGTATGTTCGTCGTTACCCCAGTAAAGGTAATTGACAGTTTTACCTTTTTCGTATGTTCGTCTTTACCCCAGTAAAGGTAATTGACAGTTTTACCCTTCGTATGTTCGTCGTTACCCCAGTAAAGGTAATTGACAGTTTTACCCTTCGTATGTTCGTCGTTACCCCAGTAAAGGTAATTGACAGTTTTACCTTTTTCGTATGTTCGTCATTACCCCAGTAAAGGTAATTGACAGTTTTACCCTTTCGTATGTTCGTCGTTACCCCAGTAAAGATAATTGACAGTTTTACCCTTCGTATGTTCGTCGTTACCCCAGTAAAGGTAATTGACAGTTTTACCCTTTCGTATGTTCGTCTTTACCCCAGTAAAGGTAATGACCAGTATTTCATTTCGTATGTTCGTCTTTACCCCTGTAAAGGTAATAGACATCTTTTTTCTCCCCAGTAACACTTTATTTGGTCCTCGAGTGAGGGTTTTCGTCGTCATTGCATTCGTACTTGCATAACAGACAACTCATATCATTACATCCATAGAGCTTTCTCGATTTCTGAGTTGGTCAAAAATTGATGTACTTGATATTTAAGTCTCTCCGACCCGTTGTTTCAAAAATCTTCGTCTTTTTAAATCCTCGTGACGGAGAAACTTAAATAGGGGCATCTGTCGTACCCTAATTTTTGACCAATTTATTTCTTATTTATTCGTACGTTGATCGTTTTTCAGTCTTCCGTTAGCGCGCTAATTCCCGTAATATCTGTTTTTATTCGTACTTGTGGTCGCATTTATTTTTCGTTCGTCGTTTATTTTTTAATGTCGCTCGCGTATTAATTTCGTAATTTTTACTCGCGTTTCGTGCGTATTTTAGTGTAGCGTGACGTTTGCGTTTTAAAGTTCATTTTATTCACGTCGTCGTTTTATTGTTTTAATTAGCGTAAAAAAGCCGCGTATCTCAGTCGTGTCAGACGAAATTTCGGCAGAGAGGTATTTTAAAATACCTCATTTTTTTGGTTCCGACGGGACATTTTTTTTATTTAATTTTCGTTTTTGTATTTAATTATTTATTTAGTCTTTTCTTTTTCCATTTATTTAATCAATTGTTATTTATTTATCGGTTTTATTATTTTTTAAGTCATTGTACACTTGTCATCTTGTCATTGGTCCTGTCCAACTTTTTCTCCAAGAAACTGCAGGGGTATTTTTGTCATTGTCAGTGTATCAGTGAACAGTACTATAAGAGTACTGTTCACGCGTCAGAATGGTCCCCCAAGGGTCAGAATCAGTCAGAAAGGTCACAATCAGTCAAAATCATCAAAAAACACAAAAATATTTTCTCTCTCCGAAATTCAAGATCAAACTCATAAAACCCTCAAGAACACTCATGAATATTCATGAACAACCATCATCCAAACTTTTATGAACCAAATCCATACCTCATAACAACAAATCCACACAACCAAACAACAACATATTTTCGGCCAACACAACCGAATCCACAACCAACAAATCCGAAACCATTTTCGGCCTTGAATAAAACACCACAATCATTTTCGGCCATGAACCACAAACAACAACAACCATAAGTTTTTTTTACCGGCCAAAGCATCAACACCAAAACCGAAATCCAAGCAAGGCAAGAAACAACAAAAAACGAAAAGAACAACAAGAAGAAGAACAAGAGCAAAGAAACCGAACCAAGGAAGAAGAAGAAATAAAGGTAGTGTTCTTGAACTTTTGGGTGTTTTTTTGTTAGTGTTTTTTTTTGTAGATCTAGGTTGTTTGAAAGTTGATTTGGGAATTTTGAGAGTAGATTTGTATAGAGGATGAAGAGAAGAAGAGGATGACATAAAATTTTTTTTTAAAAAAAAAAAAAAACCTCCGGCGCGGCGGCCCTCCGGCCGACCACCGCGCCGGAGGAGTCCGGCCACCTCTCCCACTCCTTTCTTCTTCGGCGACCCCTTCTAGAGAGAAGGGAGAGCATTTTTCAATTTTGTTTTTTTTAGAGAGAGAGAGAAATGGATGAAATGAGTGAAAAAGCTTTGAAAAACCCTCTTATACTCATTAATGAGTTGGGGCGGGTCACCCATGGGTTGACCCAGTACCCGCCCCAGCTCTTGTAATCCATGCCCAGCCCAATTTTGCTTCTGTTTTGCTGTTTTCACCCCCTTTTTGGCTGTCTGCACCCCCTGCATCTTTGTAGTAACTTGTGTTTTTTTTCAATTTCATGCACCTATCTTTTAAATTAATTCATATAAGATTTATATTACATTTCATGCATTTTTATTAGTGTCTTAATCTTCATACCATGCATTTTTTTATTTGTTTATTTAAATTTTATCTCTTATGTTTTAGTTCATTTTAGGCTATGAAGTAACATTTCATATTTTTTCCATTTTGTCTAATGTTTTAATTATTATGCATTTATTATTTGATTATGGTTTAATTCCTATCGTATGCATTTTGTTTAATTAGCATTTCGAGTATCATGCATTGTATAGTTACCTATTAATTTAATTTCAAACTCATGCATTTTTTCTAACTAATATTTCTTTTTTTCGAAAACTTGCGTTTCGTATTTTTTTAAAATATGCTTGATGTCATGCATTTTATTCGGTAGTTATTCTAATATGTGATGTTCTTTTTATGCTTAATGTTTCGGTATATTTCGTTTTGCATCATCTCTAGTATAATCTCATGCATCTTTTAATTTTTTGTTATGTATTTATTTATCATACTTAGTATGTAATTAGGGAATTGATGTAATTTATTTTCGCGCATTATTTTTCTTTTTTCTTTTGAGACCATAGAATGTATTTAGGGTATGTAATATGTAATCGGCACACGCACTGACACGCGCACCGACACTCCACTTTATTTATCGCTTTATGCTATTTATTTTTCCGCCGTTACGCGATTTCATCGTTAGTTTAGAAAAAATATTTTCTTCAAAAAATCAAAAAAATCAAATTCAAATTTCTTTTAAGTAAACCTTGGTTTGTAATCCAAGTATTTTTCCTTTTATTTTCCTTAATCAAATGTTAATTAATTTAATATCCACATTAGACATGGATTTCGTGCAATTAAAATTAACCAACTTCATCGTATTTTCTTCTCATGCCTTGAGGCCTCTCATCTCTTCTTAAAATCTTTTCAAAAAAAAAATGTTAAAATCAATTCAACTCATCAAATAAGTTCTTTAGCCGAACTACTTGATTTTGATCCCGATTTATTTGGGTAAGTAGGCAAAGGGTTTCGACCCTTCCAAATCAATAAAAATAACCAAAAACATGCTTCATCTTCCTCCTTTCTTTCACATTAACTCTTAAACTTTTTTTATAAGTAAAATCAATTTAGCGCAAGATTAGAGAATAGATAGAAGGTTCCTATGGGATACCATAGTCGGTTCGGGTGCCTAACACCTTCCCCAATCGAAACCAACCTCCGAATCCAAGGTCTCATAAGGGTTTTTACTCACTTTTTCCCTTCCCGCGAATAAAAGTTGAGAGTTCAATGATTAAAGGTTCAAATCCGATCAATGATTTTGATACCCAAAAATCACGAGCACAGGTATCATCGTCTCTATTGAATCTCTTTTAATTCGTTTTTTTGGGTGGGTGTGAGGATAATAGGAAAATCACTTGAATTGATTGAGGGACCATTTGTTTGGATACGGAGGTTGGTGGTTTAGGGGTAAGGAGAATTTAATTTAGCTCTGTTGGGGAAGTGGTGTTGGAGACTGTTGTAGGATAAACATGGTCTTTGGTTTAGAACGTTGGTCGCCAGACACGGTCTAGAGGGTGGTCGGTTGAAGGCTTGTGGTCGGGAGGGGTCAGTGTGGTGGAGGTCGATAGCTAGCATCTGAGATGGTGACGGTGTGGTGTCAGGTAGTTGGTTTTCTAACAATGATCGTCTTAATGTCGAAAAGGGAGCTCGCTCTCTTTTTTGGTTGCATAGGTGGGTAGGTGTAGGGATGGCAATTGAACCCAGATCCAATGGATACCCGCAAAAAATACCAACAATGGGTAGGATAAAACCCTACTTTCATGGGTATGGGCACGGGTCCGGGTAATACCCACAAATTTTAATGGGTATGGGCACGGGTAAGGGTATTAACCCAGCCCCGCAACCCCGCATATACATATTTATATAATATTATAAATAATTATTTATTTTTTGTGTACAATTAATTAATTAATTTAGCTATTTAAGGCTAAACCAAAACTTAAATAAAAAAACTACTTAATACAATAACAACTCCATCTTGCCTGTGTTCAATTTATTAGGGATATTTTGAATGTTTTTTATTTGACTAAATACTACAATTCATACTATTTTATGAGTTAATTTTAAAAAAATTAGACCATAATTTTATTTCAATTGTGATGTTTTTATTGCCTTTGCATAGTTAAAGTGCGGGTAATGGGTGCGGGTTGTTGGAACAAAGGTGTTCAGCAATACCACGTTTTGAGTTTTGATGATAACAAGGTATTAAAAAGTTGTCAATTGGATATTGCTAATATTTGTTTAAGTATGCAGGATATCAATTAAGATTTGTATCTTAAGAAGCATTATGTTTGAACAATGTTAAAGAGCAATAAATCCATAGAAGCCTGTTGCTTGTGATTCTGTTTCGAAGAGAGTCTGAAGACTGTATCGAAGAGAGTCTGAAGACTGTGCTGAAGAGAGTCTGAAGACTGTATCAGAGTCTGAAGACCATCAGAATCTGAAAACCAAGAGAGTCTGAAGATTATCAGAAGCTTAGTGCTACAGTGAGTCTGAAGCCACAAATTTGATAATCTCCTAACAGTGATCTCTACTGCATTGCTATGCACAAAGAAACTCTAATGGAGTAACGACTAGCTTCTAAGTCAACTTGAGCGTGGGAAGCACAAAGACAAAGATTGCAGGCCAGTACAGAGTACGTTGTACGAACTCTGTTTCCACTACTCCACTACCACGTACAGTTTGGCAACTGTGTCTACCGGTATTAATCCTCAAAGGGAATGGAATTCAAATGATGCTATTGAAGGGCTATTACCAAATCAAGCAACAGATCAACAGTCATTGATCAAGCTTCAGAAATCATCCTGATGCGCTGGATGACTCAATGTCTCTTTCCTTCGCCTATATAAAGGATAGAAGACTTGAAGAATTGTTGGACTCTACAACTTAGAAAAACTGCATTGCGCTGCTTTCGTATTCAACTGAGTCTTAACAAAAGCACATCATAAACTTAGATTCTTACAAACTGAGTATCCTAGAATCTCTAAGTTTCACAGAAAAACAGAGTCTGTCTTTTGTGTAAAACAGAGTCTGTCTTTGTTGTAATTGAAACACATTTTGATTGTTGTCAAGTGTTTTAACTCTATTCAATTTTCTGTAATTGTGTAAAAGTCTCTTGCTTTTGTGCTTGAGCAAAGGAAGTCTCTTGGCTGCGTCCTTGAGCAAAGGAAGTCTCTTGGCTGCGTCCTTGAGCATAGGAAGTCTCTTAGTTGTGTCTTTGAGCAAGGAAGTCTCTCGCCTGTGTGCTTGAGCAAGGAAGTCTCTCGCATGTGTGCTTGAGCAAGGAAGTCTCATACTGTGTGTTTGAGCAACTTGTAATTTGATATTACATTTTAGTGAACTCTCCTTGGAAGTACAAGGGGGACAGGACTACTTCCGGTTTGTGGAAGGAACCTATATAATTGCTTGTGTTCTATGTTCTCTCTTTATCTCTTGATTATTCCGCTGCAATCAGAACCTAATCTCCTATCAGACTCTGATCTCATTCAGACTCTGAGTTTAAAGGAATTAGATTCTCACTCTTCAAGAGTTGCGAAAAGGAAACACAATTCAACTCCCCCCCCCCCCCCCCCCCCCCTTCTTGTGTTTTTCTCACCTTCACGGGTATGAGTACTTAGGTGCCCATAGGGTACGGGCACGAATACGGGTAATTTTTACAAATGCAGGTATAGGGATGGACACTGTAGTACCCTACCCATTGGGTATCCATTGCCACCCCTAGGTAGGCGAGGTCCCTCTTTGTGTTAAATTCTGCCGTTTATTTGATTTATCATAAAATAAATTGGCGACTGTAGCACAAATGTTTGCTATGGGATGGGGTGAGGGTGAAGAGGCTTGGAGGTGGCGTAAGAGGTTGCGGGCTAGGGAGGAGGCCTTGGTAGAGGAGTGTAGGAATATGCTGCTAAATGTTATATTCCAAGCTGATATCGAGGACTCTTGGAGATGGATACCTGATCTGATTGTGGGAGACACTGTCAGTGGTGCTTATAGAGTGCTCACAGCAGGGCCGTCAACCACTATGCATGTCCCAACGGCTTTTTTGTGGAGGAATTGAGTTCCATTGAAGGTCTCTGTGTTTGCTTGGCGTCTTTTTCAGAATAGGTTGCCTTACAAGATCAACCTTTTCCGTAGAGGCATTATTCCCTTTGAGGCTCAGTTGTGTATTTCTGGGTGCGGGCAACAGGAATCAGAGAATCATTTATTTTTGTCGTGTCCTCTTTTTGCCAGTTATGGCAGTTGGTTAGAAACTGGCTTAGTGTTTATTCTGCAGATCCATCTAATATTGTGGATCATTTTTAACAGTTTACTACTTCTTTCGGCTATGGTAAATCACGATGTTCTCTAATGCATCTGATGTGGTTTGGTTGTTCGTGGGTAAGGAATGACAAGTTATTTAACAGTAAAGAAAATTCTCTCGTTTGGCTTATGGAGAATGTTAAACTCTTTCCTTCTGGTGGTTTAAAGCTAAATATGTAAACTTTTATTATAGCTTTCATAATTGGTGCCAAAACCGTTTCTTATGTGCGGGAATTGGCTAGTTTATTTTGCTTTTTGTTGAACTCTTGTTGTACTTTTCGGACGTCTTTGGTGGTACATCTTGTGCCGTCAAGATAGTCCATTGTTTTGTGTTAATATATCATTTTGATTTCTTCAAAAAAAAAAACATCAAAAGCAAGGTTTTTGGTGTGACCCTTTGGAGCATTTGGAAACATATGAATAATAAGGTTTTAAATAATGTTATTGAATCTGCTCAATCTATACGTGAACGGTCAAATTCCCTTCTTACTAGTTGGATGAATGCCCAAACCATGCGTAATCACACTCCTAGACAACCTTATATTCAAGGTGTGGTACAATGGCAGAAGCCAAGCCCAAGAACGTATAAATGTAATGTAGATGCTTCCTTTTCTCATGCGTTGACTAGAGTTGGAATTGGCATGTGCATTCGGGATGATGAGGGGCGATTTATGCTTGCCAAAACAGAATGGATGACTCCACTTCTTGATGTGGACTTGGGGGATGCTTTGGGATTGTTATCAGCTCTCAGGGGGGTTCATCACCTACAGTTTGACATTGTGGATTTTGAGATTGATTCCAAACTATGGTGGATAATCTCTATGGTAGTAAGAGTGGCGTATCTAATCACAGTACAGTGGTTAATGATTGTAGATGCCTATTAACTTCTGATTTTACAACATCTGATGTTAGGTTCATTAGGAGACAAGTAAACGAAGTTGCTCATTGTTTATCAAAAACGTCTCCGTGTCATGCTAGTTTATGAAAATTATATAGCTACAAAATTTTCAATTACCTAAATATTTCAAGGTGTATGTTCTATGTAAATTGAATTCAACACTGTTCATCTTATTTATAACTACAAATTTTTATTTGGACAACAATTTGTTGTTGAACAACATACTTATATGCAATGTAGATACTAGATATGGGTCTGTTTACATAAAATTGGATTGAATTCATTAAAAAAAAAATACACATTAATACACTTTAATAAATACACCTCTTCAAAAAATTAATATAATATAATAATGGATGTGTCAGATGAATATTATACTTAATGGATTGGATTGAATGAATTTTTTAGAAGAATTTTTAGTGGATTTTAATAGATTAATGTATTGTTTTGATCTATCCATTAGAATCTAAATGCATATCTATCCAGTTCATTCATTTTGCCACCCCTATAAAAATTTAGTAATTTTGAACGGGCTTTCAATGCATAAGTGGGAAACAATTACAGCAAAATAAATTGAAGAGAAACAATTTGAAACAAACAACGTAAAACACAATTCAACGTGCATGCAATTACTAAATATGAAAAGGTATTTTGATCAACCATTCAGCAAATCCTATCACATGATATTAATATCTCCGATCTAAATTATGAAAAAAACAACTTCAAATAAATTTTTATCAGTACCTAAATAAGCCATTGCCCAAGAGGATTAAGCACTTGCCCAACAAAGAGTATGGTTCCAGACAAATCTTCTCTAATCAAAAACAAGAAAGGGTGATCAACTACGAAATTTATCGGTGGCGGAGTACGAGGAGAATCACACAAACTTGTCCCCATATAGCTTGCCCCATAAGCTTCGATACCTTCTTCATTTACTTCAATAAAAGACTTATGAAATATGTCGGACACATAAAGGTTTTGAGCAAAACGAGAGTCCACCATTCTTGTCAAAGCGCCTTCGGAGAAAGGTAAAACCACGCCTAGCTCTTTTAGCATATCAGAACATTCAAGCCCAAAAGAAATTTCAATTTCGGAATCCTAAAGGCACCAACTTCCACTAATTCGCGAGGAAGCTTGTGTTCCAAGAACTTAGATTCGGAAGCTAGCTTCTTAATCAAAGCTAACAGTCCATCATTTGCATCAGGAAGAAAAAAGTAAATTGAGAATCGACGTTTTGAAGGTGAGAAAAACACAAGAAGGGGGGTTGAATTGTGTTTACTTTTTCAAAACTCTTAAAGAGTAAGAATCTGTTTCTACAGGATCAGAGTCTGAATGGATTCAGAGTCTGATGGGAGACCAGATTCTGTTGCAGCGGAAAATAACAAGAGATAGAGAGAAAGAGAGAACACAAGCAATTATACAGGTTCCTTCCACAAACCGGAAGTAGTCCTGTCCCCCTTGCACTTCCAAGGACAGTTTCACTAAAATGTAATTTCAATTACAAGTTGCTCAAACACACAGTAAGAGACTTCCAATTGCTCAAGCACGCAGGCAAGAGTCTTCCAATGCTCAAAGACACAACTAAGAGACTTCTTTGCTCAAGCACACAAGCAAGAGACTTCTGACACAATTTACAGAAAATTGAATAGAGTTGGAGACACTTGATAAACAATCAAGTGTGTTCCAATAACTTAAACAAAGACAGACTCTGTTTTTCTGATAAACTTAGAGATTCTAGAATACACAGTTTGTAAGAATAATCTAAGTTGTTGATGTGTTTCTGGTTTGACTCAGTGAGAATACAATAGCTTAACAGCGTAGTTTTTCAGTTGTAGAGTCCAACATATTCTTCAAGTCTTCTATCCTTTATATAGGCGTTGGAAAGAGACGTTGAGACAATCCAGCACATCAAGAGAATTCTGGAAGCTTGATCAATAGTTGTTGATCTGTTGCTTGATATGGTAATAGTCCTTCAAATGCATATTTTGAATTTCATTCCTTTTCAAGCTTAATACCGGTAGACACAGTTGCCAAACTGTACGAGGTAGTGGAGTAGTGGAAACAGAGTTCGTACACACGTACTCTGTACCATTCTGCATTCTTTGTCGTTGAGCATCCCACGCTCAAGTTGACTTTGAAGCTAGCCGTTACTCCAAGTGAGTGTTTCTTATGCATCGTAATGCCTTTAGAAATCCTTCTAAGCAGATCTTCAGATTGTAGGCTTCAGACTCACTGTAGCACTTCAGCTTCTGATGATCTTCAGACTCTCTTGGTCTTCAGGTTCTGATAGTCTTCAGACTCTTTTGAACTTTTAGGTTCTGATCATCTTCAGACTTATATGAACTTCAGATTCTTTTAGTCTTCAGGACTTCTTGACACAGCTTCTGATGATTCTTTAGACTCTCCAGATCTTTAGAATCACAAGCAACAAGCTTCTCTTGGTCTTGCTCTCAAAATGTTCAAACAAAATACTTTTCTAAGATTAAAATCTTGATTAATATCCTGCATACTTAAACAAATATTAGCATATCCAATTGACAATTTTTAATACCTTGTTATCATCAAAACTCAAAACGTGGTATTGTTGAACACCCTTGTTCCAACAATCTCCCCCTTTTGATGATGACAAACATCAGTATTTAAAAGGTCAATTAGTATTAATCTAATTAACAGGTTGACTTAAAAGGGTCTGAGGTTTTTAAGCTCAGAGTCTGAGGTTTGTAAGCTCTGACTCCCCCTGACTCTGATAGTCCTTAAGTTGAGGTTTGTAAGCTCCCCCTAAGTTCTATCCAAGTTAATTAAATTCATGTTTAGCATAAGTAGCTGAATCAAATCTCAGAATAATAAACGAATATGAGAGAAGATTCTTTTTAAATTAAATTGAAGAATTTAATTTATTGGGGCTCAGAATCTAACGAAGTACCTTTCGCAAACTTCCCTTTAACTTTACATACTCACTGGTCTTTCTCCCCCTTTTGTCATCAACGAAAAGGTTTAAAAACAAGTTTCTCCCCCTTTTTATATGACTTCAAGTGAGGGACAAAAGATTTTTAAAGAAAATGAGAAAAGAAAATTCAGAGCACAAACAAATTAGAGTCTGAAACAGGACAAATTCTAAGTAGAATTCGGTAGTTAGACTTCAGATGCACTAAGATAAATAAAGCAAGATATATCAGAAGCACATATAGTTGTAGTAAAATATTGAATAATCATGAAGTAAAAGTTTAGAAGATAATAGAAATTAGCAAATAAGAGTACAAGCAAACCAAAACAGATTAAACATTAGATGTGCAACTAAGGTTGGTTTTGTCTGGCAATGTGATCCATCAATTTCTGGAGATCGTCTTGCTGTTTCTTGACAATTTCTTCGAGAACTTCTATTCTTCTGAGATGGGCTTCTCTTTCAAGTCTAGCTTCTTCTTGAACTCTGTGAAGCTTCTTCTTCAGCGAATCATAAACCACTGTTTCCCTTGGATTATATTGATCAGCATCAAAGAATGGTTTATATTCCAACTGTAGAACAGGAGTCTTCTTCTTAGCCTTTGCTGTCTCAGCTTTCTTAATTTCTTCCAAATGTTTGGCAAGAACAACAACTTGTTCTTTTACAGCAGCCTTCTGAATTTTGGTGACAAAATCCACAAATTCATTCTTCAGAGTAGGAAATTTATCCTCATAGCTTACATTGAGGATTGGCACAAATCTTTGCTCAATAATATCCTTGAGCTTTGAGTTGGACATTCCATAAAACTCATCTATTCTCAACTAATCAAAGAGGTTGTGAGGAATAAGAGTTTGATTTGTCTCAGATGAAGTTGAAGGTTCAGAAGTTACGATAGCTTGTGAGGTTTCAAGGCCAATTTCCACAGTTTGGTTTAGGGGTTCAGTAACTGTTTCAGACACAGGCTCTGCTATGCATTCTGTTACAGGTTTTGGGTCAGGTCTGACATTAGAAACTTGTTCCAGAGTCTCAGAGATTGGTTCCTCTACAGTTACAGTAACTAGTTCAAATGAAGCTAAGGTTTGAATTTCTGGTTGAGGTTGGGGTACGGAGTCTGGTTTTGAAACAGATTCTGTAGTGTTTGTTGTTTTGGATTTTGCAGGGGTCTTTGGTAGTTCTCCTCCTAGGTGTCTTTCAAGAGAATCTAGGGTGTCTGGAGAGTCTACAAAAATAGTTTCATGTTGAAGGGATGGTTGAGCAGATTGAATGGGTTCTTCAGGTTCTTCAGTAGGCTGAATTGCCTGAAGTGGTTTAAGAAATGATGGTTGAGCAGGATAGTCAGAGGGTAAGTTCAGAGACACTGTGATGGTGTCTTGAATAACCCTGTCAATAGTTGAATCAACATATTCACCTATTCTTGGGTTAAGTGGATCAAATGATGAGATAGGTTTGATTGGAGAGGGGGTTTTATTTCGAAGGGATGGAAGGACTTTGCTCAGGGGTATGTTATCTGATTCAGTTTCAGATGAGGGTGAAGACTCTTGATTCATAGAAGAGAAAGGTGAGTCAAATGAAATGTTACCTGATATGCCAATGTCAGCTTCTAGAGAAGCTTGTTGGTCAGAAGCATCAGACAGAATAGCTTCTGATTGATCAGCTTCTGCAGGGGCAACCTGACTCTTCTGTTTCAAAGCTGCTGCAAGCAACTTAGCAGCTTCCTTCACAATCTCATCTTTAAGTCATTCTGTCACAACTTCTGCTGCCATTTCCTTGCCAGCAACATGATCATCTTCAATCATAGATACAGAAGTACCTATCTTCTGTGCTACATCCTTAGCCACATGAACAACTTCTATCTTCCTTTTCTTGACCTGAATTTCTTCTTCATCAGAATCAGTATCAAGAAATTCAGCAATTTCTTCAACCAACCTCTTGTGATCTCTGTCAGCTTTACCTTTCTTGGCTTTCTTCTCATCCCTTGCCTTCTTCTCGTCCTTTGTTTTCTTCTCATCCTTGGGTTTTTTTATCCTTTCCTTAATTTCCTTGGATGCAGGAGAGATAGACAGAGGCATAGGATCTATGGTTTCAGAGGCACCAATAGTCACTCCTGGAAGAGCCGTAGACGTTTTCTTCCTCTTAGGAGGTTCTTGCTTCTCTTCCTCTTCCTCTAGATTGACTTCCTTGGTTCTTTTGCCTTTGACCTTAAGAGGTCCTCCTCCAACAGTCTCAGGAATGGCAGAATAGTTGATTATTCTACCAGTTTCATTGTAGTAGTCTACTACAAATCTTGCAAGGACTTCAGGATTGTCTTCTTTGGAAATAGGGGGGAAGTCCATCATCAGATCTGATTGTACAGAAGATTCCTTCATATCTAGATTAGGGTTGAACTTCCTGACAATCTTCATGTATTGAAGAGTCTTGCCATTGATGATTCTCCCTGTTACTGTTCCAAGCTGAGCGTCTGATACAACACCAGATTCTGTCAAGACCTTCAAGAGGCCTCCTTGATACAGAATCTCTGAAATCAATCTTCCAAAAGGAACTTGTCTTCTGGATTTGATTTGGCCTTCTCTGATGGCCCAGCACATGTGATGAATCACATATCTTGGAAAGTTGATTTTCTTCTTTTTAATCAAAAAGTACAGAAGCACTTTATGATCTACAAACAGAGTGTATGTTCCTCCACCTTTCTGAAGCATACTGTCCAGAATGATCTTCAGAAGCATCCTATGTTCAGGATGCATGTCTACCAGCTTATTTGAGGGTCTTCCTTCAAATAAGAGTTTGTTGCAGATGCCCATCCATTCACTCTTCTTGTCCACATTCCACTGAAATTTTCCTTCATTTGTTACCCTGCATGCCCTGGCAACTATTTCTTCATTGATGAGGATTGGAATCCCCATCACAGCAGACCTTATCTCTAGACCTTTGTACGGTCTCAGACCCATTTGCTTTCTATTCTTGCCAACCAAGGAGGGGTTGTTCATGATTGCAGCAGTTTCTTCTATGGTTGCGTTGTCCTTGTCAAAAACTTCTGCCCTTACCCAGAGGCCTCTAACCAACTCTTGATATGTTGGTCTATTCAACATACCAAAGTAACTCATCATTCCTTGTGATAAGAAATGAGAAGAGACGTCGATACCATGCCTTATCAGGGATCCGAAATCAACTGGAGATTCAACTTGAACTTCCAGAGTCTCTTTGATGATATTCATAGTTCTGGGTTTAATCACATAGGATTTTCCAGTTTTGATGATCACACCAGATTGAACGAGATCACTTGCCATTTGTAAGGTTCTAGGTTTGATTTAGAGAACAAAAATTTTCAGAGACTGAAAACGAATGAGATGTTCAGAGAAAAAATCAAAGTGTAAAAAGTGAAGTGAGTTGTGTGTGATTGCTATTTATAGTGAAAAATGGAAAACCGTTTGGATGCAGTTAGGTATAACAAAGAACCTATCATACCTCTATACAGCTTCTGATCAACTTTGGTTCCTTTATCTTCTTTGCTCAGAGTGCAGGTTGGATGCATTGGACTGTTCATCTCTTTGCAGTCCTCAAGATTGAACTTCTTCAGGAGCTCTTTAGTGTATTTGGACTGATGAACATAGACTCCTTCTTTGCATTGGTTGATTTGAATTCCTAGAAAGAACTTCAATTCTCCCATCATACTCATTTCGAATTCATCCTGCATTACCTTAGAAAACTCTTTGCAAAGTGAACCATTAGTTGAACCAAAAATGATATCATCAACATAGATTTCAACTATAAGAATGTCCTTCTTCAGAGTTTTTCTGAATAGTGTAGTGTCAACTTGTCCTCTTTCAAAATCATTTTGAATTAAGAAATTACTTAGTCTTTCATACCAAGCTCTGGGAGCTTGTTTCAAGCCATATAGTGATTTTTTCAATTTATAAACATGCTCTGGATGTTTTAAATCTTCAAAGCCAGGAGGTTGTTTGACATAGACTTCTTCAGAAATGACATCATTAAGAAAAGCTCTCTTAACATCCATTTGATACAAGATTATGTTGTGATTGACTGCATAGGAAAGAAGTAACCTGATTGCTTCCAATCTTGCAACTGGAGCAAATGTTTCAGTGTAATCAATTCCTTCTTGTTGACTATAGCCTTGTGCAACAAGTCTGGCTTTGTTTCTGATAACTTCTCCTTGTTCACTAAGCTTATTTCTGAACACCCATTTAGTTCCAATAATGTTCTTGTGTTCAGGCTTAGCTACTAGATCCCACACTTCATTCCGTTTGAATTGATTAAGTTCATCTTGCATTGCCAGAATCCATCCTTCATCTCCAAGTGCTTCTTCAACAGTGGTTGGTTCAATAACAGATAATAATCCCAAGGCAGACTCTTCTTGTCTGAAATATGATCTAGTTCTTCTGGAACTATCTTTATTGCCAATTATTTGATCATCAGGATGTGGAGACTTGTATTTGAACGAATGTTTGGATTGACTAGCTTGTTGAGAACCATCTTAAGCTTTTTCAGAAACTTCTTCATTAGGAACTTCAGGGGATGCTCCAGCTTCTGGAGTATCTTCAAATTCTGGAATCTGATCAGATTCTGAGTTGATATAAGAATCTTGAGATCCTACACAGCTTTCATCTTGCTCTGGAGTTTCACTTCCAGGCACTTTGTCATCTAATCTGACATGCATAGATTCTTCAACACATTGTGTTTCTGAATTATACAGTCTGTATGCCTTAGATCGTTCAGAGTAACCTAAAAAGATTCCCTTCTGAGCTTTGGCATCAAATTTATTTAGATAGACTTTATTGTTCAGGATATAACATGTACATCCAAACTGATGAAAATAAGATATGTTAGGTTTCCTTCCTTTAAAGAGTTCATATGCTGTTTTGTTCAACAGAGGTCTGATATAGATCCTGTTCTGAACATAACATGCTGTATTTACTGCTTCTGCCCAAAAATGTTTAGCCAGACTGTTCTCATGGATTATGGTTCTAGCCATTTCTTTTAAGGTTCTGTTCTTTCTCTCTACAACTCCATTTTGTTGTGGAGTTCTAGGTGCAGAGAATTCATGAATAATTCCATGTTTTTCACAGAAAAGCTCAAAAGGCTCATTTTCAAATTCTCCTCTATGATCACTTCTGACTTTCAAAATTTTCAATTCTTTTTCAGATTGAATTTGGATGCAGAATTTGCTAAACACAGAATATGAGTCATCTTTAGTTTTTAGAAACTTAACCCTACTCCATCTGCTGTAATCATCAACAATGACTAGTCCATACTTACTTCCATATAAGGATGCAATGCTAACTGGTCCAAATAAGTCAATGTGAAGTAACTCCAAGGGTCTGGAGGTAGAAACAATTTCTCTAGGTTTAAAAGAACTGTTAACAATTTTCCCTTTTTGACATGCTCCACAAAGAGCATCTGAATGATAGTCAATGTCTGGTAAGCCTTTGACTAGTTGCAACTTGCTAAGCTTAGAGATTAACCTCCAGTTTGCATGTCCCAACCGTCTATGCCACAACCATTTCTTATCACCCATTGACAAAAGGCAAACTACCTTCTGATCAGTTAGTTCAGAGAACTTTATTTTGTAGACATTGTTTCTTCTCTTTCCCTTGAAGACTATGGATTGATCATCCTTGTTAACTAAAGTGCAGTTGTTCTTATTAAACAAAACATCATAACCATTGTCACACAATTGACTTATGCTCAGTAAGTTATGCTAAGCCCATCAACAAACCACACATTACTAATAGAGATTAGAGAGTTATCAATGGTTCCAGTGCCAATGATTTTTCCAGTCTGGTTTCCTCCAAATCCCACAGTTCCTCCCTCTTTCATGGTTAGGGTTAGGAACATAGACTTTTCTCCTGTCATGTGTCATGAGCAGCCACTGTCCAGGTACCAAGCCTTCTGCTTTTCTTGTCATTTTAGACATACCTGCAGCATCAATAATTTCAGACTTAGGTACCCATATTCTCATGGGTCCTCTTGGTTTAAAACTTGAACCATTGAATTCCTTTTGTAATGTGTGTCTTGAATTCATTGGCATTGTTTTCCTCCATACTTTGGGTTTAGAACCGTTCAGTTTAGGATCCAACTTACCTTTCACAGTTTCTCTTCTTTGAAACTTAGGCTTTTGTTTTTCAGACTCTGGCTTCTTCAGAGTCTGATCAGACTCTGAAATTTTTAGAATCTGAATCATTGAAGCCTTAGGTTCAAAGTTTTTCAGAACCTTTGACTTTGCATTCTGAGATTTTGACTTAGTCAAAACTTTAGAACTTGAAGCTATAGGTTCTGAATGAGTCACTGTGTTGACTTCATCAGACTCACTTACAAAGTGATTTTTCAATGCTTCTCTGGCGCCATCAGGAACAGGTTTCAGAATCACTTCATTTGAGCTTCCTCCAATGAATCCAAGACCCTGTCCTCTGTTCTGATATGTGCTATAGATCATGGATGCTACCCTAGATCTATCAATTCCAGTAGCAATAAATTCTTGTTTTAAATTCCAGTAGCAATAAATTCTTGTTTTACAACTACACTTCTTGATCAATAAAGAATCATTTTCTTCTTTTAAACTTTCTAACTCCAACAGAGTTGTATTATGCCTTTTTGACAGCTTATCAAGCTGCTGTTTGACTTTCTTCAACTTAGTGAATTTAACTTTATAGTGACCAAGAAGTTCTTTGATAGAATCTACTAATTCAGATCTTGTGAGTTCAGAAAATACCTCAGTCTCACTTTCAGAGTCTGCATCTGATTCTGCCTCAGATGCCTCCTTTACTGATTCAGCTGTAGCCATTAATCCAACAGCTACATTAGCTTCACCATCAACATCATCATCTTCAGACCCTGACTCATTATCAAGATCTTCCCAGGTAGCCATCAGACTTTTCTTGATTTGCTTCTTAAACTTGCTTGACTTCAAGGTTGGCCTTTTTCATTTGGATTTCTCTTTCTGCAACTTTGGACAATCAGCAATTAAGTGCCTAGGCTTCTTGCAGTTGAAGCAACCTTTTTGTTCTTCCTTTTTGAAACCCTTACCACTGCTCTTGCTCAGAAACTTCTTGTTCTTTTTAGCAAGGCATTGCATTCTGCTTGAAAGCATAGCCATTTCTTTAGCAACATCAGGATCTTCCTCAGAGCTTTCAGAGGCAGAAGATTCATTTTCAGACTCTTCAACCTTGAGAGCTTTTGAGGATCTTCCCTTTGACTTTAAAGCATTGGTTTTACACTTTCTTGCAGATTCATGTTCATTGAGACTTAACTCATGAACTTTGAGAGAGCTGACAATATCTTCAACACTCAAAGTGTTTAAATCATTAGTTTCCTCAATTGCAGTAACCTTTGGTCTCCACCTAGAGGGTAAGCTTCTTAGAATCTTGCTAACATGGTCAGAAGCTATGTAACTCTTCTTTAGTATCTGAAGTCCAGATACTAGAGTTTGAAATCTTGAGTACATCTGCTCAATACTTTCATCCTCTTTTATCTTGAATAATTCATACTGATGAAATAATAGAAGGGCTTTAGCTTCCCTGACCTTCTTGCTCCCTTCATAGTTTGCACAAAGAAAAGCAAACATGGCTTTAGCAGTAGATTTGTCACTCATCTTCATGTATTCATATTTAGGAATAGCAGTGACAAGAGCTCCTCTGATGATATGATGTTTCTTGTAGATCTTCTTCTGAGCAGCAGTGTGAAGTTTACGGTCAATGGCAGCACCTTCGTCATCAAGTTGTAAGTCACCAACACCATCTTCAAGTATATCCCAGAGTTCTTCATCAAGACCCATGACATAGCTATAGAAATTGGTTTTCCACCAAGAAAATTCTTCAGGATCACCATTGAACTTTGGAATTTTCCCATAATCAGCTTTCTTACTGCTGTTATTGGATCCATAGTCGTATGATATAGCAGCACCAGAATTAGCACCAGAAGTAGAAGGTTCACTGGAAGACATGTTTTTCTCTGGATCTTTTATGTTACACGGTTAAGTGCTATGACAACAGAGCCGGAGCTCTGATACCAACTGAAGGTAAGAAAAACACAAGAAGTGGGGGGGGGGGGGGGGGGGTTGAATTGTTTTTACTTTTTCGAAACTCTTGAAGAGTAAGAATCTGTTTCTACAGGATTAGAGTCTGAATGGATTCAGAGTCTGATGGGAGACCAGATTCTGTTGCAGCGGAAAATAACAAGAGATAGAGAGAAAGAGAGAACACAAGCAATTATCCAGGTTCCTTCCACAAACCGGAAGTAGTCCTGTCGCCCTTGCACTTCCAAGGAGAGTTTCACTAAAATGTAATTTCAATTACAAGTTGCTCAAACACACAGTAAGAGACTTCCAATTGCTCAAGCACGCAGGCAAGAGTCATCCAATGCTCAAAGACACAACTAAGAGACTTCTTTGCTCAAGCACACAAGCAAGAGACTTCTGACACAATTTACGGAAAATTGAATAGAGTTGGAGACACTTGATAAACAATCAAGTGTGTTCCAATAACTTAAACAAAGACAGACTTTGTTTTTCTGATAAACTTAGAGATTCTAGAATACAAAGTTTGTAAGAATAATCTAATTTGTTGATGTGTTTCTGGTTTGACTCAGTGAGAATACAATAGCTTAACAGCGTAGTTTTTCAGTTGTAGAGTCCAACATATTCTTCAAGTCTTCTATTCTTTATATAGGCGTTGGAAAGAGACGTTGTGACAATCTAGCACATCAAGATAATTCTGGATGCTTGATCAATAGTTGTTGATCTGTTGCTTGATATGGTAATAGTCCTTCAAATGCATATTTTGAATTTCATTCCTTTTGAAGCTTAATACCGGTAGACACAGTTGCCAAACTGTACGAGGTAGTGGAGTAGTGGAAACAGAGTTCGTACACACGTACTCTGTACTATTCTGCATTCTTTGTCGTTGAGCCTCCCATGCTCAAGTTGACTTTGAAGCTAGCCGTTACTCCAAGTGAGTGTTTCTTATGCATCGTAATGCCTTTAGAAATCCTTCTAAGCAGATCTTCAGATTGTAGGCTTCAGACTCACTGTAGCACTTTAGCTTCTGATGATCTTCAGACTCTCTTGGTCTTCAGGTTCTGATAGTCTTCAGACTCTTTTAAACTTTTAGGTTCTGATCATCTTCAGACTTATATGAACTTCAGATTCTTTTAGTCTTCAGGACTTCTTGACACAGCTTCTGATGATTCTTTAGACTCTCCAGATCTTTAGAATCACAAGCAACAAGCTTCTCTTGGTCTTGCTCTCAAAATGTTCAAACAGAATACTTTTCTAAGATTAAAATCTTGATTAATATCCTAGATACTTAAACAAATATTAGCATATCCAATTGACAATTTTTAATACCTTGTTATCATCAAAACTCAAAACGTGGTATTGCTGAACACCCTTGTTCCAACAATCTCCCCCTTTTTGATGATGACAAACATCAGTATTTAAAAGGTCAATTGTTGTTAATCTAATTAACAGGTTGACTTAAAGGGTCTGAGGTTTGTAAGCTCAGAGTCTGAGGTTTGTAAGCTCTGACTCCCCCTGAGTCTGATAGTCCTTAAGTTGAGGTTTGTAAGCTCCCCTTAAGTTCTATCCAAGTTAATTAAATTCATGTTTAGCATAAGTAGCTGAATCAAATCTCAGAATAATAAACGAATATGAGAGAAGATTCTTTTTAAATTAAATTGAAGAATTTAATTTAATGGGGCTCAGAATCTAACGAAGTACCTTTCACAAACTTCCCTTTAACTTTACATACTCACTGGTCTTTCTCCCCCTTTTGTCATCAACAAAAAGGTTTAAAAACAAGTTTCTCCCCCTTTTTATATGACTTCAAGTGAGGGAAAAAAGATTTTTAAAGAAAATGAGAAAAAAAAATTCATAGCACAAACAAATTAGAGTCTGAAACAGGACAGATTCTAAGTAGAATTCGGTTGTTAGACTTCAGATGCACTAAGATAAATAAAGCAAGATATATCATAAGCACATATAGTTGAAGTAAAACATTGAATAATCATGAAGTAAAAGTTCAGAAGATAATAGAAATTAGCAAATAAGAGTACAAGCAAAGCAAAACAGATTAAACATTAGGTGTGCAACTAAGGTTGGTTTTGTCTGGCAATGTGATCCATCAATTTCTGGAGATCCTCTTGCTGTTTCTTGACAATTTCTTCGAGAGCTTCTGTTCTTCTGAGATGAGCTTCTCTTTCAAGTCTAGCTTCTTTTTGAACTCTGTGAAGCTTCTTCTTCAGCGAATCATAAACCACCGTTTCCCTTGGATTGTATTGATCAGCATCAAAGAATGGTTTATATTCCAACTGCAGAATAGGAGTCTTCTTCTTAGCCTTTGCTGTCTCAGCTTTCTTAATTTCTTCCAAATGTTTGGCAAGAACAACAACTTGTTCTTTTACAACAGCCTTCTGAATTTTGGTGACAAAATCCATAAACCCATTCTTCATAGTAGAAAATTTATCCTCATAGCTTACATTGAGGATTGGCACAAATCTTTGCTCAATAATATCCTTGAGCTTTGAGTTGGACATTCCATAAAACTCATCTATTCTCAACTAATCAAAGAGGTTGTGAGGAATAAGAGTTTGATTTGGCTCAGATGAAGTTGAAGGTTTAGAAGTTACGATAGCTTGTGAGGTTTCAAGGCCAATTTCCACAGTTTGGTTTAGGGGTTCAGTAACTATTTCAGACACAGGCTCTGCTATGCATTCTGTTACAGGTTCTGGGTCAGGTATGACATTAGAAACTTGTTCCAGAGTCTCAGAGACTGGTTCCTCTACAGTTACAGTAACTAGTTCAAATGAAGCTAAGGTTTGAATTTCTGGTTCAGCTTGGGGTACAGAGTCTGGTTTTGAAACAGATTCTGTAGTGTTTGTTGTTTTGGATTTTGCAGGGTAGTTTTTCAGTTGTAGAGTCCAACATATTCTTCAAGTCTTCTATCCTTTATATAGGTGTTGGAAAGAGACGTTGAGACAATCCAACACATCAAGAGAATTCTTGAAGCTTGATCAATAGCTGTTGATCTGTTGCTTGATATGGTAATAGTCCTTCAAATGCATATTTTGAATTCCATTCCTTTTGAAGCTTAATACCGGTAGACACAGTTGCCAAACTGTACGAGGTAGTGGAGTAGTGGAAACAGAGTTCGTACACACGTACTCTGTACTATTCTGCATTCTTTGTCGTTGAGCATCCCACACTCAAGTTGACTTTGAAGCTAACCGTTACTCCAAGTGAGTGTTTCTTATGCATCGTAATGCCTTTAGAAATCCTTCTAAGAAGATCTTCAGATTGTAGGCTTTAGACTCACTGTAGCACTTCAGCTTCTGATGATCTTCAGACTCTCTTGGTCTTCAGGTTCTGATAGTCTTCAGACTCTTTTGAACTTTTAGGTTATGATCATCTTCAGACTTATATGAACTTCAGATTCTTTTAGTCTTCAGGACTTCTTGACATAGCTTCTGATGATTCTTCAGACTCTCCAGATCTTCAGAATCACAAGCAACAAGCTTCTCTTGGTCTTGCTCTCAAAATGTTCAAACAAAATACTTTTCTAAGATTAAAATCTTGATTAATATCCTACATACTTAAACAAATATTAGCATATCCAATTGACAATTTTTAATACCTTGTTATCATCAAAACTCAAAACGTGATATTGCTGAACACCCTTGTTCCAACACGTTTGTCTTCACCTTGCGTATAAGGAAGACGAAGGACTTCAAAACCATCAAGAACACGGATATATTGCATCTCATAGCTGGTCATGAAGGGAACCTTTACTGGGCTACCATTGAGAATGTGAAAATCATAGTCTCTTGTATCTGATGTATCAAACTCCTCTTCCCACACTCCTTTAAAGTATAGTACATTTGCAAAGATGAGGTTGGTTAAACTATTAAACGACTTGGATGAAAATAGATCTTTTATAAGACCATTTGTCTCTTTCTCAGCCCATAAATTTGCTTCTTTTGTCACTTCAAGAGCCTTTAAAACAAGATGACAACTAGGGTACCCATGAAAAAATGATGGGTAATTTACCTCAACCAATAAGCATTCACCTTTTTAAGTGGTATCCATGAAACATCATGACTCTACCAATAAATTGTTCATTTTTCATTGGTTGGTGGGTAAATTACCCACCATTCTTCAAAGGTAATTTAGAAAAAACCTTAAACAATATCAAACATAAAATTAATGGTGCAAAATAATCAATTGAGTTGTTCTAGTCAGATTTTTTTTTTTAATAAGCTAAATTAGCCCACTGAAATAAATATCGATATTTAGGCCACTTGGTACCCTGGGTCTTCTGTCAAATAATATTGAAGTGTTTGCAACCAACATAAAATACCAAATAAAATAATAAAAGCATGATATGGATTCAAGATTAATAAAAAGAGGGATGGTAGAGTATTTTACCTTGTTAACGAAATCAACTGAAGCAATATTGGCTTTGAAATCAGTAGCCACAATTTTTTGGAAGGAAGGTTGAAGAGAAAGTGATTGTTCAACCCACATACCATTGACGAAAGCCAAGTGAGGTCCTCTGCCGGGAGCAGCACTGGAGATCACATAGGAAACAAGCTGAAAGGCAAAGTAGTTTAGATTTTCAGTGGATGAGGAATGAGAGAATTTGTTGTTGTGTGGAACCTTCAGAGCCGGCAGCGATGATGCTCAACACTATTTGGAGCGATAATGGCGAAAACACAACATTGGTTTCTTTGTATTCTTGTTTGGAGAACCAATGTTTGGCAATGGTCAAAGAAACATTGGTTAGGTTGGTGATTGATTCGCTCTGAAAATTCATTGTTCTTACGATTGAAAGTGACAACAACAAGAACAATAAAGTGTTTGCAAAAACTCTCATCAAAACCTAAAAGCAGAGAGGGTTTGCAATCCTTCTTTTGTACTAGCGTTTACGATCTATTTTCATTGCATATTTCTATTTTATATCTAAATAAAAAGATTTGTTACGGAAAAAAAGTAAATAAAAAGATTTCTTGCTCGTTTAAAAAAAAACGTTTCTTGCAAATCAAGTCATACAAATATTTATATTTTATATCTAAGTTAAAAGATTTGTAAAAAAAAAGTAAATAAAAAGATTTTTTTGCTCGTTTAGGAAAAATGTTTCTTGTTAATTTTTTTAGGGGAAAAACGTTTCTTGCTAATCAAGTCATGCAAAATCATGAAACGTTTCTTGCTAGTACAAGGAAATAAAGGATGTTAAAGTCACCGATAATCAATTGATAACAAAGCTAATGCCAAAAACAAAAACAAAATCAAATATTTTTATTATTTTTTATATATAGACATATTCTATTCCAAATTTAAGAAAAAAAATATATTGTATAAAAATATTTGGTTTGGTTACACTTATAACACTCTAATTCTGAAATGTGTGATTTGGATTACTAGTTTTTATGAACGATTTTGGCCATCAAATCCTTCAATGAATCCTAGTCTTTATTTAACGATTTTGGCCATTAAATTTTTCATTTGTGCAATTTTTAAAGATTTTTCAATTGTACTTTATAATATCAAATGTATATGCGTTGTTTTACTTTTTTTTTTTTAAGAACGGTTTTTTACTATTTGAGTTGTACAATTATGATATGATACTAAATTTATCAAATATAGGAAAAAATTCTAATAACAACAATCAAATTTTTAATCTTCAATATTAGTTATTATTAATAAATTGCAAAACAATGAAACAAAATATATGCATGTATATGTACACATTTTATTTTAAATACTTGTTGCACCGGGCAAATTACTTACATTTTTAACTATCAATAAACATATAAGAGAGCAATCAAGTGCATGCGAGATGCATGAGAAGACTTGTGAACTTAATACATAAATTAAAGTAACAAGCCTTATACAACAACCAAGCTTGTCGAGTGTCGACAACATGAGCAGTTATCACTCAATGATACGCGCGTTGAAATAAAAGCCAACCCTTGTTGATTATGCAATGTTGAGGACAATTATCAACCTCGAGCACTTAACAAACATGCGTATGAGCGTAGAAGTTATCATATTTTTCTATGAATTTGCTTTGTAGCATAGAAAAAATAATTTGGTAAAGAAGTAAAAGAATATATATTTATGTTTGAATTATCGATTGTTTAAGGAATGAATGTATCTTTTTTTTGTAGTGTTACAAAGTAACGAGGCAAAAAAAAAAAAAAAAGAGGGATAGGCAAAACTAAGTTCCAAACTTATCTCTCAGAATGAGAGATTTTATGGCAGGCGGAGGGCAGTTCCGGTGAGCAGAGCACCTTGCATGTGATCATTCCTTAACCATAAAATCTGCACACATATTTTGTTCCCTAAGAACATGCACCAATGTTGTATTACCATTTTCATGTAAAGCATAATATGAAGGATGTCAGTAGCATAAGTGTGCAAGGTATGATCACGACCATCAATAATCAGGTCAATTGCTTCCAAACAATCACTCACAAATAATGTTGTCAAAGCCTTTTAGACTACAAAAATCAAGACCTATCTGGATAGAACGTAACTCAGCTAATAACGCATCACCTCCAGCTTCCTAGTGGGAAAAACCAGCTATCCAATCTCCATCGTGGTTGCGAACAACACCACCAACACCTAAACAACCCAAATCTTCTAGAAAGCTACCATAAATATTGAGTTTAAATGTACCTTCCGGAGGGGGGATCCAATGAGGTAAGAGGCGTGAAGAGTGTGGGTCCAAACCAAGATTGGGATAGTAAGAAATGCATTCATCATGTAACAAACAAGTCTTTCGTAATACATCTTGAATACACCAGTGTTGATCCTAAAAAATAGTATTGTTTCTCCAACACCAAGCATACCATACTACTATAATAAACAAAGTACGGAAGTACCCTTTGTCATCTCATGAAGCCAAACTTTGACATCAAATCAAAGAAAAAAATATTATAGCGCCCCATATTCAAGCGGAGCCAAAGCTCTCTAGAATGCGGGCAATCACGTAAACAGTGAAGAATATCCTCTATGAGTGAAGACCAACGGGTAAAGCTTGGAGAAGCTACCATGTTGCAATGATGCAGACAGGCATTAATAGGGAGAGCATTATGAAAACAAAGCCATAGAAAGTGCTGAAGTTTTGCTGGTACTTTAAGGCGCCAAAGCCAATTCATGTTACAATTCACATTCCAATTTCTATTTTGTTGAAGAAGCCAATAATATCCACTCGAGCAAGTATATTCACCTTTCTTTGCATGTCTCCAAACACATCTGGAAGTCGTACATCCAAATTATTAAGAGCTGGAAGCTGATGAATATATTGAACAATATCGGTTGGTATCATAGTGGCAAGACCTTGCAAGTTCCAGCTACCATCCTCCCACACATCCTTCAAACACATAATTGAATCACTGATGTTAACAAATGGAACCAATTGAAAGAGGGGACCGAGTTGTGTCCAGTCAATATTCTAAATCGATGAGTCTCCGGAGCCTACACAAAAACTATATCCTACAACAAAAATTTTAATGGCATGTTGAATACCGCGCCAAGTGATTAATGGTTTATTATGTTTCTTATTCGTTCATAAAGGCGTGTTGCCCAAGTATTTATGGGAAAGAACTTTCACCCACAATTTATATTTATTATGTAACATGTTCCACACTAACTTAACGAGTAGAGCTAAATTAGTAAGTCTAGCTTCACGAATACCAAGGCCACCAAAGCGTTTAGGGGTTGTAACCATATTACAATTAACATGATTCCAAGTTCGAGAGTGCCCATCGCCCCCCCAAAAGAAATTCCTTGCCATCTTATCTAACCTGTTGCATACATAAGTAGGAAGATAGTGAAGTTGCATGGTATAAACAGGATTTGCTGTTGTGACAGACTTCACTAGGCATGCTCGTCCATCTTTATTCAAGATATTTTCTTTTCAAGTAGCTAGCCTTTTTGAAACTTTTTCAACTACGTCATTATATACATTTCGAGAAACTCGACCCTGGACAAGAGGAAAACCAAGGTAATGTTCCAAATCCGCCACAAATTTAATACTTGAAATATCTTGTATCTCACGCTTTCTTTTCCCTTGAACCATCCTAGAACACATAGCTTTGGACTTTAATGTATTAATATTTAATCCCGAAGCTGAACAAAACTCCTCCAAGGTATCCATAACCACTTTGACATGTTCAGTACTAGCTTCACAAAATAACATAACATCATCAGCAAAAAGAATATGAGATAATTGCGGGTCACCCTTAGATACCTGTATAGGTTTCCATATTCCACTTAAGACTTTCTGTTGAATACTAATAGATAGTTTCTCCATACAAAGAACAAACAAGTAAGGGGATAAAGGATCGCCTTGGCGTAGACCTCTAGATGGAGTAAAATGATCAGTTTTGGCACCATTCCAAAGAACACTCAAATTTCTAGATCGGACACCACTCATGATGAGAGATATAATTTCCGGGGGGAAACCAAAATCATGGAGAGCGAGTTCCAAGAAGTCCCAATTAAGCCTATCATATACCTTTTCAAGATTAATTTTGAACGCAATAGAGCCTCTTTTTGCACGAGAATGGTGTATGAAATGAACAACCTCCTGGGCCAAGATGGCATTATCAGTAGTACCTTGATCTGGGATGAAGCTACTTTGAAGAGGGCTTATCAGGTCAACAAGAAACGGCCGCAAGCGACTAACCAAAACTTTTGTGATTACCTTAAAAATGACATTACAAACACTGATGGGTCTGAAATTTTTTAACCTTTGGGGATTATTCTCCTTGGGAATTTGGACAATTAATGTCTCTGAAATTGAAGCGTTAATAGTACCCATATTGAAAGCGGTTTGCACAAGATGCCATATGTCATCACCAATTTTTTCCCAAAAATGTTTAAAAAATATGGGTTGGAAGCCATCAGGGCCAGACTCTTTATAAGACTTCATACTAAACACGGCTCTCTCCACCTCTTCCTTAAGGACCGGTGTTGTAAGAGAATCTCTGCATTGTTCACTTAAACGAGTTATATCATTAACAAATAGAGTATTTGGAGTAGTGGAGTGATCTACCTCAAATAACTGTTTAAAGTAATTTATGGCTTCTGCTTGGAGGGTAGCATCATCAGTACTCCATTGACCATTTTCAAGAAGGAGACTTTGGATCTTATTTCGCTTTCTCCTCACTAGTGTATGAGTGTGGAAAAAACTCGTGTTTCGGTCTCCCAGTTTCACCCAATTCTCCCTCAACTTTTGGTACCAAAGGATTTCTTCCTGTTTCAAAACATCGTTATATTCATTTTGGAGTGATGCCTCGGTCATGGTGAGGTGGGTTGAATCGACCGTTTCCAACATGTGTTGCACCTGCTTCAGTTTCTCCGCAAGAGTACTCTTCTTTTTGTGAATGTCACCAAACACCTCTTTGTTGAATGTAGTCACATATAACCAAACATGCTCAAGACTCGCGAGTACAATATTTTCACCTTTATCCCAAGCTCTATACCTTTGGAAAATCTTTGTGTTAGCCTAGCAGCTTGAAAGCGAAAGGGTCGCACACGTTTAGCTGGAACAAAACCGACACCCCTTAAGAGCATAGGGCGATGGTCGGAATAATTCCGTGTAAAGTTCTCTACATAAGCTTCTGGAAAAGTAGTACGCCATGCGCAATCACCAAGGGCTCTGTCCAACCTTTTAGCAACCTTCAGAATCCCTCGAGGAACGAATGCATCTATGAATATGTGTTTGAATCATCGATTGTTTGGTAGGTATAATATTATATATCTATATTTATAAGAGTGTGTTTGGATGATTGAATGTTTTGGATAATGTAATACATAGTGGAAGAGCCACGAATTCAGATAAATAAGACATATCAATTGAAACATACCAACTGAAATAAAATAAAATACCAACTGAATCCTAATAAACTAAATTTCTAACAATAGTCATATGAAGCAAAAATAAAATAATAAATCTAAAGAATATAAACAACATCTTCTATAGGCATCCCAGTAGTTGTACGAGTTGCCCCTGCTACTGGTGATATTGTTCCTCCAACATGCATTATACGTAATGCTTCATTGTTATCAGATTCCAATTCCAGTTCTTGAATCTTCTTCATCCTTCTCAATCTAACGAACAATAGAATACTTAACAAGATCAAAAGTATCCATCCACCAAACAAGGACCATGCAACAATCTTCCACACATTGGAGTTATTCTTCTTCCCAATAGCATCAGCAACAACAATTGAGAAGTGTCCTTGTTGCACTGTTGAACACATATTACCAGATAGTAGAATATCAAACGTCACTGAACCATGTAGATCAAAATAAACACACACTGGAACTGAACCATATGGTGCGGATTTCACATCATGAAACTTTATCAAAATCGGTTGATAATCAGAAACTCTTATATCCAACACTGGCAATTCAGATGCATTCAAATTGTCACCCCTATAGGTCAAGAGACCCAAAACAGGAGCCAAATATGAATAACCTAATGGTAAAGGATAAAATTTCTCAGACCAATTGGCTAAGTTATGGTAAACCAAAACAAGTCTCTTTACATAAGGCTGCTCAATTACATCGGGCGGGATCTGAAATTCTTTGTAGCTTTGAACACCTCTTGTTCTCAAACTACCACTTCTAAGTCTCACTGCTGAAACTTTAACCCCAGTTAGGTTATTAGGTACATCAGCATCATAAGGTACTCCTGTTTTAGACCTAAAGGAGAATGCCTTGAAGGCATAATCTTGAAGGAGGGAATCAAGGGCTCTAGATGAGGTAATACCATCATAATTTTGAAGGTGAGCAGTTGATAATGGAAGTGAAAGGAGTAATGGGAATGAGAGAATTGCAAGGAAAAGTGTAGCAGCCATGGTTTGAAGAAATTTGGCGTATGAGTGCTGAAAGATTTACAACACAAGGTTTGTTTATATAAGCAAAATATATATATATATATATATATATATATATATATATATATATATATATATATATAAGATTCCGATGTTTTATTTATTTTGATTCATACGAGATTAGAATTTATTTGCTTAATTTTGTGTTTAGATACGATCTTTTTTTAGCTTAGATTTGATTTTTTTTATAATATGGATATTATTATTTTTTATCACGAAAGAAATTTATGACACGAAAATATTTATTTTGGCCAAAAACATTATCGATAATCTATTTTAGTTAAATAAGTGATTTTGCATAATATTTATTTGATTTGGTTGAAAGAGTATCTTTGATCATGTTTCAATCTATCAATGACTTTGATGTCTTCAACGTTGCGGATCCGGAAACATGAGTATTTTAAAGATTTGACTATAGTAATATTTGTAGGCATATGTATAAACTTGAATTAATGAATGATTATCTTTTATTTTTATGTTTCAATTCTTATAAATATTTTGGTTGGGCATGTATGAAGTAGATAAAATAGTCACAAGGTTGGGGGGGTTGAATTGTGATCCTTTAAAAAATACACATGTACCTTAAAAATGATTCTCAAGTTTTGGACTTGGAATAGTTAAGTTAGTAAACTGACTTCAGAACATTCTGAAGTATTTATGGAGAAACAGTTTATATATATATATATGTTTGTGTGTGTATTGTATACTGTAGATAAAGAGTATCGCGAAGAGAATAAGAACACACAGAGATTTATAGTGGTTCATCCAATTATGTGGGCTAGTCCACTCCTCACAATATTGTGAGAATTTCGACTATGATGCATGAGATAACTTCTCAAATCATGCACCTTACAATCTTGTTTACCTGAACAATTACAACAACTGTACTCTATAAGCCTCCACAGGCTTACACATTTCTTGCTAAGTTATCCACCTAGACTTTTACACCTTCTGCTCAAACTAACACTTTAGTACCCCTAAAGCTAGATGAGACTTTGTTTACAATTTGTTTGGAAGTTTGAATGATGTAAATCAGACAAGAGAAGAAGAATGGAGGAGGAAGTTTATCTTTAAAAAGATAAGAGAGAATTGATTCACACTCTTAAAGATTTCTTGGAATTTTTGTGAAATCAATGTTTTTGCTAAAGCTTCAAACACTCTTATATTGTTTTCTTGTATGTTTTGCAATGGTGCAAGTAATGTTGAGTCTTTCACTTCTATTTAAAGAGTGCCTTGACATCTAACACAATGGTCTTGTGTCATGTGTCCTGGGTCCAACTAGCTTTTACTTGGAAATCTGGGTGAACATTTTGAACATCAGAATATTGTTGTGTTATTGAGAATACATCAGAATGTTACGTTGTTGTGTTCTTGATGATCTTCATCTAGGTTCATCATGTATGAATGTATGATGAATTTATGGGCTTTGTCCAAGTGTAGTGTCATTTGCACGTGCATCAAAATGTTGTTGGACAATGCCCTTCCATATTTACCTTGGAATGTGTGCAGGAGAAAAGAAAAGTGGATTTGCATCTTCATGTCCATGTTTTGAGGGATTGTGTGGTCCATGTGTATCAACTCTCATACGTGTCTAACTCTGATTGAATGAAACAAAATTTCCTTTTTGTTTTTCACTTATTGTATTGTTCATAGATTGAAGCATGTGCTGAGCTGAACATTATGAACATGAGAATGTTCCTTTTGTTTCATTTACGATGATTTGTAAGATTTCTATTTGATGTAATCAAATCCTAACAGTGAAACAACAATGAAGAGCAGTGATTGTAACATCTAGGATGATATTTTCTTTGGAATATTCCTAGTACTTCAAATGTTCATAGTCTTAAATGAACATTGAAGATTCTTTTTGACATTAATCTTATAAATGTCTTTATTGCTTGATTGATCCGTACCAATGTAGTATATTGAACATGTATTCATACTGAAATTGCAATAATATGTAGAAGTTTATTTTGTACCAAACTATATATACAACTCTATATAAATACACACGCACACATATAAGAGAGTTTACTAATACACCAACAAAAGTTTAGTTTAGAGGAAGAGGTTAGCCTACCATAATATAGCAAAATAAATGTTCAAAATTCAACTGAGGTATGTATATGGCCCGTCAAAAAAAAAAAACTAAGATATGTATATGTATTATTGTCTCAAATATGATGAGAAAAGTTGTAAGAAATCTAGAAAAAAAAGAATAATTTACTAGTACATGCTCTTTTTTTAAGGGAATGTCACCAATCAATCATATCATTAATTTATTCTCTCATTTTTTTAACGTGTATACACCGTTAAGGATGTATACAAAACATTTTCCAATTATAAGTAAACAAACAACACTAGTGAGTCAGACAAGTAAGAGGAAGTAAATTTTGGTTTTAATCTCTAAAAAATCATTTGATTTTCATACTAAACTTTTTGTTGAGTATTAACACGGTTTGTTTTATATATATTTGTCACGTTGGACTAAGTTACCAACAAAACCAATCCTCATTTGTGACATGCCCATTTATTTTTCTAACTGATTTAAACAAATTTCATTTGTGCAAAATAAATAAATAATTTTATAAAGGGAGGTTTTCTCTTTAAACATGTACTGTAATTTTTTATTTAGTTATTTATATAGTGATCGACACAAATTGAAATGTCTGTAGAAAAAACACATACTGAAATAAACAAATACCGAGAGGGAATGTGGTGACCCCAACTCAACCTTAGGATTCCACAAAATTGTCCTCACAACCAAAACTTTTTTTTTAAGAGACTAAAATGAGATATAATATTAAAACAAAGTGTGTTTCCTAACACAATGTGTATTAAGGAAAGACAACACAGTCACAACAGTATTCATAATATGAACTTGTACAAGAAAACTAGAAAGAATAACTCATTAGTCTATCTCCAACATAGTAAACAGACTAAGCCACCAACCATGATAATTGAAGGGAAGCGTAATGCATTTCTCCTTCAACCACCTAAAGGCAAGAGACTTACTTTTATCTACCACCTGAATTACCTAGCATTCTATATCATTAAACAACCTATTATTTCTTTTTTTCAAATTTCCCAAACGGTAGCAAACCAAATGACCTGTGAAATTGAACAGCGCTTCTTTACAATTCCGCCACTGACACTGAATTGATTAAAGTGACCTGACACCTGAGCAGGAACGACTGCATAGATGTCGAGCCACCTATATATAAGGTGCCAAACTGACCCAAAAGTATTACAATGTAAATATAAGTGCTGAGAAGATTCAACCGAACTACACCTGCCACACATAACCTTGAATCACGATCAAGAACACCCCGATGATGCAGATTGTCTTTTGTAGGCAACCTGTCTCGAAATAACCCCGAAGCGAACAAAACAACATTCAGAGGAACATCCTTATGCCAAAGATCAGAAACTGGTACCGGAGAAACTAAAGGAGGATAAATAGATAAGAATTGGTAGGCGCTACGAACAGAGTAAACATTAGAAGATTCCAATGTCCATAGTCAGTTGTAATCCTTGTCTACCTGCAAAATAACATTGTGAAGGAATAACAACATTTCCCTCACCGTCTGCTCCTCCCACACAAACAACCTCCGCCTCCAACTCCATGCCCCACCCTCTTCTCCCCATCCCAACTAACACATATCAAAAACTGATAACTCCTTAAACATCGATAAGTCATATAAACGACTAAATCAAACTCTAAGCGTTACCCCACCAATCTGACATCCGACCAAAAAAGTGTATGCTTCCCATTACCAAGAGAGCGACTAACATTATCGCTAAACCAACCCTCCCGACACAATGCATATATGTCTTGCCACCAAACTGAAGCCTCGCGGCCTCCCCCTGAAGTCGCCCCCCCTCCACGCCATACCGAGATGCCAACACTCTAAACCACAAACTACTGCTATCTACCAACAGCCGCCAACACCACCTGCCTAACAATGCTAAATTAAACTCCCTAATTCTCCTTACCCTCAAACCACCAACCTCCTTACTCCTGCAAACAATGTTCCAGTCCACCCAATGAATTTTCCTATGGCCATCACCCCCCCCCCCCCCCCCCCCCCCCCCCCCCCCCAAAAAAAAATTAAAATAGATTCAATAGAGAAGACGATATCTGCCGGAGCCTTGAAAAAAGAAAGAGCATAAACAGGAAATGGCAACAGGACAGACTTCACAAGCAAAGACAAATGTTTCAATTTCCAACCCGACAATCTAGCTTTAATACGTTTAATGAGTGGCTCCCAAAATGACAATCGTCGCGCGTTACCACCAATAGGCATACCCAGATACACAAAGGGAATGGAACCCACCTTACGATTCAACACCATAGCTGCTTCAGACAACCATGAAGATGCAACATTTACACTTACTACATGGCTTTTTGAGAAATTAACTTTCAAACCCGACAATTTTTCAAAGAGAAGACGAATAACACGCATGGCCCAAATATTAGCCGAAGATATATCACCCAATATCAAAGTGTCATCTGCAAACTGGAGATGAGACACCACCGTCGAGTCTTTTCTTCCCACCTTATAGCCAGAAGAGAGATTATTAACCAACAACGATTCCATCAACACATTAAACCTCTCTGCGGCTAAAAGGAACAAAAAAGGAGAAAGAGGGTCCCCCTGCCTCAAACCCCTCCCCGAAGAGAATTCATCAGTTGGAGACCCATTTACCAAGACCGAAGCGGTGGCTGTTCTTATGCACTCTTTTATTCATCTACGCCAAAGAGTCAGAAAGCCCATTTTTGACATAACTTCAACTAAGTAACCCCAATCAATTGAATCATATGCTTTCTCAAAATCTACCTTGAAAATAATCAATTCTTTTTTACACCTATGTGCCTCATCAAAAATTTCATTCGCCACCAAAATACCATCCATAATTTGACGACTTTTTATGAAAGCGGATTGAGTGTCCGAAACAACAGAGCCGATCACGGAGCAAAGTCTACAAGCCAAAACCTTCGCTAAAATTGTATACATACTACCCACCAACGAAATCGGTCTGAAGTCATTCAGGCGTTGAACGCTATCAACCTTTGGGATAAAAGCAATGAACGTATTGTTGTATACCTTTTGCCAATCTACCATTCCTATGAAACTCCGATATAAAGCGCATCACATCTTCCTTTAGAATGTCCCAAAAATCCTTTATGAAGCGAAGATTAACCCCGTCAGATCTCGGACATTTTAAATTATCACATTCCCATATTGTTGCCCTCACTTCCTCAATAGAGAATGACTTTGGAAGAACCTCCCAAGGAAGTTAATCTAGAGGAAGAGGAAGAGAAGCAAGAGCCTCCCAAGAAGAAGAAGAAGAAGTCTACAGCTCTTCCAGGAGTGACTATTGGTGCCTCTGAGACCATAGCTCCTATGCCTCTGTCTGTTTCTTCTGCATCCAAGGAAATTAAGAAAAGGATAAAGAAACCCAAGGATGAGAAGAAAGCGAAGAAAGACGAGAAGAAGGAAAAGAATGAGAAGAAAGCCAAGAAAGGCAAAGCTGACAGAGATTACAAGAAGCTGGCAGAAGAAATTGTTGAATACCTTGATACTGACTCTGATGGTGAAGAAAGTCAGATCAAGAAAAGAAAGATGGAAGTGGTTCCTAAGGCTAAGGATGTAGCACAGAAGATAGGTACTTCTGTATCTATGATTGAAGATGAACATGCTGCTGGCAAGGCAATGGCTGCAGAAGTTGTGGCTGAAGGACTTAAGGAAGAAACTGTGAAAGAAACTGCCAAGTTACTTGCATCAGCTCTGAAACAGAAGAGTCAGGTTGCCTATGCAGAAGCTGATCTATCAGAAGCTACTCTGTCTGATGCTTCTGATCAGCAAGCCTCTCTAGAAGCTGGGATTGGCACCTCAGGTAACATTGCATTTAACTCACCTACCTCTTCTACGAATCAAGAGTCCTCATCTGATACTGAATCAGATAACATACCCTTGAGCCAAGTTCTTCCTTCCCTCAGAAATAAAACCCCCTCTCCAATCAAACCTATATCATCCTTTAACCCACTTGATACCAGAATAGTTAAATATGTTGATTCAACTATTGACAGGGTTATTAAAGACACCATCACAGTGTCTCTGAACTTACCTTCTGATCACCCTACTCAACCATCATTTCTCAAACCACTTCAGGCAATTCAACCTACTAAAGCGCCTGAAGTAACCATTCAATCAACTCAACCATCCCCCCAACATGAGCCTATTTGTGTAGACTCTCCAGACACCCTAGATTCTCTTGAAAGACACCTAGGAGGAGAACTGCCAAAGACACTCGCAAAATCCAAAACAACCAAAGCTACAAAATCTGTCTCAAAACCAGACTCTGTACCCCAACCTTCAGAAAATCTAACCCTAGATTCATCTGAACCACACTCTGAAACTGTAGAGGAACCAGTCTCTGAGATTCTGGAACAAGCTTCTAGTGTCATACCAGAACCTGTAATAGAATGCATAGCAGAGCCTGTGTCTGAAACAGTTACTGAACCTCAAACTGTTGTAACAGGCTTCCAAACCTTACAAGCAATAGTAGCCTCTGAACCTTCAACTTCTGAACCTCACAACCTCTTTGATTCGTTAAAGATAGATGAGTTTTATGGAATGTCAAACTCTAAGCTCAAGGACATTATTGAGCAAAGGTTTGTACCTATCCTCAATGTAAGCTATGAGGATAAGTTCTCCAATCCGAAGACTGAATTTGTGGATTTTGTCACCAAAATTCAGAAGGCCGCTGTAAAAGAACAAGTTGTTGTTCTTGCCAAACATGTGGAAGATGTTAAGAAAGCTGAGGAAGCAAAATCTAAGAAGAAAGCTCATATTCCACGGTTGGAATATAAACCATTCTTTGATGCTGATCAATACAATCCAAGGGAAACAGTGGTTTATGATTTACTAAGGAGAAGACTTCACAAAGTTCAAGAAGAAGCAAGACTTGAGAGAGAAGCTCATCTTAGAAGAACTGAAGCTCTAGAAGAGATGGTCAGGAAACAGCAAGAGGATCTCCAGAAACTGATGGATCACATTGCCAAACAAAACCAACCTTAGTTGCACTTTTTTTAATGTTTTGTTTTGCTTGTAACTTTATTCTGCTGTTTTCTATCATCTTCTGAACTTTTATTCTATGGTTATTCAAGTTTTTGCTTCTGATATATTTTTTTTACTCTGAATCTTATATGTTTTCGCTCTGAATCTTGTTTCTTATTTTCTTTAAAATTGTTTTACCCTCACTTGAAGTCATTTAAAAAGGGGGAGAAACTTGTTTCTAAACCTTTTTGTTGATGACAAAAGGGGGAGAAAGATCAGTGACTTTTACAAACTGTATGGAGAAAGATCAGTGAGTTCTATGTAAAAGTTAAAGGGAAATTTGCGAAAGGTACTTAGTTAGATTTTGAGCCCCCATTAGAAAGAATCTTTTCTCAAATTCGTTTATTATTCTGAGATTTGATTCAGCTATTTGTGTAACATGAATTTAATTAACTTGGATAGAACTTTGGGGGAGCTTACAAACCTCAACTTAAGAACTATCAGACTCAGGGGGAGTCAGAGCTTACAAACCTCAGACTCTGAGCTTACAAACCTCAGACCCTTTAAGTCAATCTGTTAATTAGATTAACAACAATTGACCTTTTAAATACTAATGTTTGTCATCATCAAAAAGGGGGAGATTGTTGGAACAAAGGTGTTCAACAATACCACGTTTTGAGTTTTGATGATAACAAGGTATTAAAAATTGTCAATTGGATATGCTAATATTTGTTTAAGTATGCAGGATATTAATCAAGATTTGTATCTTAGAAAGTATTCTGTTTGAACATTTTGAGAGCAAGACCAAGAGAAGCTTGTTGCTTGTGATTTTGACGATCTGAATAGTCTGAAGAATCATCAGAAGCTGTTTCAAGACAGTCTGAAGATTATCAGAACCTGAAGTTCAAGAGAGTCTGAAGATTATCAGAACCTGAAGTTCAAGAGAGTCTAAAGACTATCAGAACCTGAAGTTTAAAAGAGTCTGAAGACTAAGCTGAAGAGAGTCTAAAGTCTATCGGAACCTGAAGACCAAGAGAGTCTGAAGATCATCAGAAGCTAAAGTGCTACAGTGAGTCCGAAGCCTGCAATCTGAAGATCTGCTTAGGAGGTTTTCTAAAGGCTTTACGATGCGCAAGAAACTCTCATTTGGAGTAACGGCTAGCTTCAAAGTCAAGTTGAGCATGGGATGCTCAACGATAAAGAATGCAATATAGTACAGAGTACGTTGTACGAACTCTGTTTCCACTACTCCACTACCTCGTACAGTTTGGCAACTGTGTCTACCAGTATTAAGCTTCAAAAGGAATGGAATTCAAAATATGCATTTGAAGGACTATTACCATATCAAGCAACGGATCAACAACTATTGATCAAGCTTCCAGAATTCACTTGATGTGCTGGATTGACTCAACGTCTCTTTCCAACGCCTATATAAAGAATAGAAGACTTGAAGAATCGTGTGACTCTACAACTGAAAAACTACGCTGTTAAGCTATCGTATTTTCACTGAGTCAAACAAGAAACACATCAACAACTTAGATTATTCTTACAAACTGTGTATTCTAGAATCTCTAAGTTAAGCTGAAAAACAGAGTCTGTATTTGTTTAAAACAGAGTATGTCTGTGTTTTGTAATTGGAACACATTTGATTGTTTATCAAGTGTTTCAACTCTATTCAATTTTCTGTAAATTGTGTCAGAAGTCTCTTGCTTGTGTGCTTGAGCAAAGAAGTCTCTTAGTTGTGTCTTTGAGCATTGGAAGTCTCTTGCCTGCGTGCTTGAGCATTGGAAGTCTCTTACTATGTGTTTGAGCAACTTGTAATTGATATTACATTTTAGTGGAACTCTCCTTGGAAGTGCAAGGGGGACAGGACTACTTCCGGTTTGTGGAAGGAACCTGTATAATTGCTTGGGTTCTCTATTTCTCTCTATCTCTTGTTTATATCCGCTGCAACAGAATCTGATCTCCCATCAGACTCTGAATCCATTCAGACTCTGATCCTGACGAATCAGATTCTTACTCTTCAAGAGTTGCGAAAAGAAAACACAATTCAACCCCCCCCCCCCTTCTTGTGTTTTTCTCACCTTCATTCATGATGCTTTAGATCCTCAAAACCAGGAGGTTGTTTGACATACACTTCTTCAGTAATGACACCATTAAGAAAGGCACTCTTAACATCCATTTGATACAGAATTATGTTGTCATTTACTGCGTAGGAAAGAAGTAACCTGATTGCTTCCAATCTTGCAACTGGAGCAAATGTTTCAGTGTAATCAATGCCTTCTTGCTGACTGTAGCCTTGAGCAACAAGTCTGACCTTGTTTCTGATTACTTCTCCTTGTTCACTAAGCTTGTTTCTGAACACCCATTTAGTTCAAAAAATGTTCTTGTGCTCAGGCTAATCCACTACATCCCATACATCATTCCTTTTGAATTGATTAAGTTCATCTTGCATAGCCATAATCCATCCTTCATCTCCAAGTGCTTCTTCAATAGCGGTAGGTTCAACAATTAATAATAATCCCAAAGCAGACTCTTCTTGTCTGAAATGTGATCTTGTTCTTCTGGGACTTTCTTTGTTGCCAATGATTTGATCCTCAGGATGTGAAGACTTGTATTTGACTGCATTTTTGGATTGGTTGGCTTGCTGAGAACCGAGCTTCTTCAGAAGCTACTTCATCAGGAACTTCAGGGGATGCTACAGCTTCTGGAGTATCTTCAGATTCTGGGATCTGATCAGGTTCTGAGTTATCATCAGAATTTTGAGAACCTGCAAAACTTTCAACCTGCTCTGGAGTTTCACTTCCAGACACTTTGTCATCAAATCTGACATGCATAGATTCTTCAACACATTGTGTTTCTGAATTATACAATCTGTATGCCTTAGATCTTTCAGAGTAACCTAAAAAGATTCCCTTTTGAGCTTTGGCATCAAATTTCTTTAGATAGACTTTATTGTTCAGAATATAACATGTACATCCAAACTGATGAAAGTAAGATATGTTAGGTTTCCTGCCTTTAAAGAGTTCATATGTTGTTTTGTTCAACAAGAGTCTGATGTAGATCCTGTTCTGAACATAACATGTTGTGTTTACTGCTTCTGCCCAAAAATGTTTAGTCAGATTGTTCTCATGAATCATGGTTCTTGCCATTTCTTGTAAGGTTTTGTTCTTTCTCTCTACAACCTCATTTTGTTGTGGAGTTCTAGGAGCAGAGAATTCATGGATAATTCCATGTTTTTCACAAAAAAGTTCAAATGGCTCATTTTCGAATTCTCCTCCATGATCACTTCTGACTTTCAAAATTTTCAATTCTTTTTCAGATTGTATTTGGATGCAGAATTTACTAAACACATAATATGAATCATCTTTAGATTTCAGAAACTTAACCCAACTCCATCTACTGTAATCATCAACAATGAGTAATCCATATTTACTTCCATATAAGGACGCAGTACTGATTGGTCCAAATAAGTCAATGTGAAGTAGTTCCAAGGGTCTGGAGGTAGAAACAATTTCTTTTGGTTTAAAAGAGTTTTTAACAATTTTCCCTTTTTGGCATGATCCACAAAGAGCATCTGAATGATAGTCAATGTCTGGTAAGCCTTTGACTAGTTGCAACTTGCTGAGCTTAGAGGTTAATCTCCAGTTTGCATGTCCCAACCGTATGTGCCACAGCCATTTCTTATCACCCATTGATAGAAGACAAACTATCTTCTGCTCAACCAACTCAGAGAATTAAATTTTGTAAACATTGTTTCTTCTCTTTCCCTTGAAAACTATGGATTGATCATCCTTGTTGACTACTGTGCAGTTGTTCTTATTAAACAAAACATCATAACCATTGTCACACAATTGACTTATGCTCAGTAGCTTATGTCTAAGTCCATCTACAAACCACACATTATTAATTGAGATTAGAGAATTACCAATGGTTCTAGTACCAATGATTTTGCCAGTCTGGTTTCCTCCAAATCCCACAGCTCCTCCCTCTTTCATGGTCAGGGTTAGGAACATAGACTTTTCTCCCGTCATGTGTCGCGAGCAGCCACTGTCCAGGTACCAGGCCTTCTGCCTTTCTTGTCCTTTTAGACATACCTGCAACATCAACAATTTCAGACTTAGGTACCCATATCTTTATGGGTCCTCTGGGGTTAGTCCTTGAACCATTGAATCCCCTTTGTGTTGTGTGTCTTGAGGTCCTTGGTACTGTTTTCTTCCAAACTTTAGGTTTAGAACCTTTTAGTTTAGGATCCAACTTACCCTTCACAGATTCTCTTCTTTGAAACTTAGGCTTTTGTTTTTCAGACTCTGGTTTCTTCAGAGTCTGTTTACCAAAATCTGATTTCTTCAGAATCTGAATCTTTGAAGCCTTAGGTTCAAAGTTGTTCAGTACCTTTGGTTTTTGGTTCTGTGGTTTTGACTTCGTCATTACTTTAGAACTTAAAGCTTTAGGTCCTAAATGAGTCACTGTGTTGACTTCTTCAGACTCACTCACAAAGTGACTTTTCAATGCTTCTATGGCGTCATCAGGACCAGGTTTCAGGATCACTTCATTTGAGTTGCCTCTTATGAATCCAAGACCCTGTCCTTTGTTCTGATAAATGCAATAGATCATAGATGCTACCCTGGTTCTATCAATTCCAGTAGCAATAAATTCTTGTAGAGCAGCATCCTGCTCACTCAAGTATTTACAGCTACACTTCTTGATCAGTAAGAAATCATTTTCTTTCTTTAAACTGTCCATCTCCTACATAGTTGAGTCATGTTTTTTCAACTTATCATGTTGTTGTTTGACTTTCTTCAATTCAGTGGATTTGGTCTCATAGTGACCAAGAAGTTCTTTGATAAAATCAGTTAATTCAGATCTTGTGAGTTTAGAAAATACCTCAGTCTCACTCTCAGAGTCTGTGTCTGATTCTGCGTTAGGTGCTTTTTGAACTGGTTCAGTTGTAGTCATTAAACCAACAGCTACATTAGCTTCACCATCAACATCATCTTCATCAGACCCTTACTCATTATCAAGATCCTTCCAGGTAGCCATCAGACTTTTCTTGAGTTGCTTCTTGAACTTGCTTGACTTGAAGGTTGGCTTCTTAGATTTGGATTTCTCTTTCTACAACTTTGCACAATCAGCAATAAAGTGTCCAGGCTTCTTGCAGTTGAAGCAACCTTTCTGTTCTTCCTTATTGAAACCCTTACCACTGCTCTTACTCAGAAACTTTTTGTTCTTCTTGGCCAGGTACTGTATTCTGCTTGAAAGCATAACCATTTCTTTAGCAACGTCAGGATCTTCCTCAGAGCTTTCAAAAGAAGAAGATTCATTTTCAGACTCTTCAACTTTGAGAGCCTTTGAGGATTTTCTCTTTGACTTTAAAGCCATGGTTTTTGACTTTCTTGCAGAGTCATGTTCATTGAGACTTAACTCATGAACTTTGAAAGAACTTACAAGATCTTCAACACTCAACGTGTTTAAATCTTTAGCTTCCTCAATTGCAGTAACCTTTGGTCTCCATCTAGAGGGTAGGCTCCTCAATATCTTGCTAACATGGTCAGAAGCTATATAACTCTTTTTTAGTATCTGAAGTCCAGATACTAGAGTTTGAAACCTTGAGTACATCTGCTCAATGCTTTCATCCTCCTTCATCTTGAAGAACTCATACTAATGAACCAATAAAAGAGCTTTAGCTTCCCTGACCTTCTTGCTGCCTTCATAGTTTGCACAAAGAGAGGAAAACATGGCTTTAGCAGTGGATTTGTCACTCATCTTCATGTATTTAGACTTTGGAATAGCTGTGACAAGAGCTCCTCTAATGATATGATGTTTCTTGTAGCTCTTCTTCTGAGTGGCAGTGTGTTTCTTACGGTCAATAGCAGCACCTTCGTCGTCAAGTTCTAAGTCGCAAACACCATCTTCTAAAATATCCCATAGCTCTTCATCTAAGCCCATGACATAGCTATAGAAGTTGGTTTTCCACCAAGAAAATTCTTCAGGATCACCATTAAACTTTGGAATCTTCCCATAATCAGCTTTCTTATTGTTGTTATTGGATCCATAATCAAATGGCATAGCAGCACCAGTACTAGCACCAGAAGTTGTAAGTTCACTGGAAGACATGTTTTTCTCTGGATCTTTTCTGTTACATGGTTAAGTGTTCTGACAACAGAGCCGGAGCTCTGATACCATCTGAAGGTGAGAAAAACACAAGAAGGGGTTGAATTGTGTTTTCTTTTTAGCAACTCTTAAAGAGTAAGAATCTGTTTTCCAGGATCAGAGTCTGAATGAATTCAAGACCTGATGGAAGACCAGAGTCTGTAGCAGCGGAAATGATAAAGAGATAAAGGAAAGAGAGAACACAAGCAATTATACAAGTTCCTTCCACAAACCGGAAGTAGTCCTGTCCCCCTTGCACTTCCAAGGAGAGTTCCACTAAAATGTAATTAACAATTACAAGTTGCTCAAACACACGGTAAAAGACTTCCAATGCTCAAGCACGCAGGCAAGAGAGTTCAAATGCTCAAAAACACAACTAAGAGACTTATTTGCTTAAGGACACACCCAAGAGACTTCTTTGCTCAAGGACACAACCAAGAGACTTCTGACACAATTTACTGAAAATTAAATAGAGATTGAACACTTGATAAACAATCAAACGTGTTCCAATTACAAAAGAGACTTTGTTTTCTTATAATTTTAGAAATTCTAGGATATAAAGTTTGTAAGAATTTACTAAGTTGTTGATGTGTTTTGGCTTAACTCAGAGAGAATACAATAGCTTGATAGCGTAGTTTTTCAGTTGTAGAGTCCAACATATTCTTCAAGTCTTCTATCCTTTATATAGGCGTTGGAAAGAGACGTTGAGACAATCCAGCACATCACAGAGTCTTCTGGAAGCTTGATCAATCGTTGTTGATCTGTTGCTTGATATGGTAATCGTCCTTCAATACAGATTTTGAATTCCATTCCTTTTGAGGCGAATTACCGGTAGACACAGCTGCCAATAGTACGAGGTAGTGGAAACAGAGTTCGTACAAAGTACTCTGTCCTATTTCTGCATTCTTTGTCGTTAAGCATCCCATGCTCAATTTGACTTTGAAGCTAGCCGTTACTCCAAACGAACGTTTCTTCTGCATCGAAATGCCTTCAGAAAACTTTCTAAGCAAATCTTCAATTTGCAGTCTTCATATTCTCTGTAGCACTTCAGACTCTGATGATCTTCAGACTCTCTTTAGAACTTCAGAATCTGATGGGCTTCAGACTCTCTTCAGAACTTCAGACTCTCTTCAGCTCCTTCAGACGCTCTTTTGTTCTTCAGATTCTCTGAGTCTTTAAAACCTCTCGAAATAGCTTCTGATGATTCTTCAGACTCTCTAGGACTTCAGAATCACAAGCAACAAGCTTCTTAGAGAATTTTGCTCTTCATTTGTTCTTATAGAATGCTTTTTAAGATTAAAATCTTGACTAAGATCCTGCACACTTAAACAAATATTAGCATATCCAATTGACAATTTTTAATACCTTGTTATCATCAAAACTAAAAGTGGTATTGCTGAACACCCTTGTTCCAACACATGCACCATCAACCGATGCCTTCGTCAAAGTCTTTACACCTTGCGGCTTTTGGGAAACCGAAGGTAAAGGCTTAGTTGGAGCAGCACTATGATGCGCTATGTTTACAAGTGATGATTGTCGGCCAGCCTGTTTACTGACTTCCTCTTCCAAATCCTCCGTCAAATGATGCACAAGAGCATCAACCTCACCACACCCTGCGACATCAACTTGCATTTCCGGACATTCATGGTAATCTTCATCTTGTTCTTCTTCGTCATCAAACAGACATGTGTCCTCACCCAATGCAAAACCCCACTCTTCTCTAATATGAAAGTAAAAAAGGACACCATCTATCATTACATAAGCCTCTTTATTGACAATCTCTAAGGATGTAGTTGATACTAAAACCCATTCATAATCCAAACGATCTCTATCCATAGTAATGTCATCAACACCTAATAAAAGACTCACAATCAAAACATTAGGTGTAATAATTTGGACAAATGTTTCAATTCCTTATCATAAATATGTCAATAATATGCTAAACAACATTCAATTTTATCTTTATCTATTTGTGCTCTAAAAAAAACTACAAAAACTAGGAAAAAAAACTCAATTTAAATTATATGATCATATAATTTAGGCTTAATTGATCTATCGGTCCATTAACTTATTTCTTTTATTCAATTTGGTCTCATAAGTCTTAACTTTGTCAAACACGTCCCTTAACTTACCTGCCGTTACCTAATGTAGTCATTTTCGTCAGATTTTTTTCAAAAAATGTCAGTTTTGTACATGTAGGCGTGCCAGATGTAAAAAAATTTAGATGAGTAATCAGGTATGACTCAGCAGTAAATAAGAGAGTTAAAATTGAGAGGAAAAAATTAGGGTTCCAAATACACAATTTCTCCTTCTTCCCCTTCTCTGTCGCGTCTCTCTCTCTCTATTCCAATCTTCTTCTCCTTCATCTTCTTCGTTTTTGTCAAATCACGGATCCAAAACACAGTCACGAGCTTGGGTATAGGACCAAGGTTTTGTTTCAACTGGATCCAATGTTAGAAGAAGAACAATCATGGAATGTAAGTGTGGAGATTTTCCAGTAATAAGAACTGTGAGTGATACTTCAAATCCGAATTGTGGTAAGAAATTTTGGGGTTGCAGTAATTACAGAAATTCATTTGAAAAAGGGTGTGGGTTCTTTAAGTTGGTAGAGGATGAAGATTTTCGGACTGAGGCCAAAGAGGAGGGATTGGAACTGAACTGGAGAGTGAGAAGCAAAAGAGGAAGAACAGGAAGTTGAAGATGGAGTTGGCAAAGACAACAAATTGGTTAAAGTTGTCACTTGTTTTTGGCTTTGTTTCCTTTGGGACTTGTTTGGTATTAGGGACAGTTATAATGTGCAAATAGGTCATAATTGTTAGTGAATCAGTCTCTGATTGAAAGTGTTGTAGGGATTGTCTCTGGTTTAGGTTCTTATTGTAGTTTTCTGGTTTAGAATGTAGCTATGTTATTAGGTAATGAATTGTATTTCTTTATGAAGAGTAATGAAAATGATGTTATTTGGTAAAAACAAATCAGTTAATCTATATCAATTTTTTAATCTATGCAATGTGATAATGATGTCAATTTTGAAGCAACGTATAATATTAGTAGTAAGTGCTTAACCTGCCAAACTGTATAATACACAAAATTGAGAAGCAAAATATAGTTGATATCATTAGTACTTAACCAAAAAATATGGTCTTAGACATTACACCATTTGTGCAGAATATGACACCAAAAGCACATTAGATGTTCTAGACATAAAATGTTCTAGACATTACATCAACATTACATAACCATAATTACTTAACCAAAAGGGGATAATCTAAATTAGATGTTCTAGACATAATATGTTTGTCGTACCCTAATTTTTGACCAATTTATTTTTTTATTATTTTAGTTTTATTCGTACGTTGATCGTTTTTCAGTCGTTTGATTGCGCGCTAATTCCCGTAATATCTGTTTTATTCGTATTTGTGGTCGTGTTTATTTTTCTTTCGTCGTTTATTTTTTAATGTCGCTCGCGTATTAATTTTCGTAATTTTTACTCGCGTTTTGTGCATATTTTAGTGTAGTGTAATGTTTGCGTTCGTAAAGTTCATTTTATTCACGTCGTTGATTTATTGTTTTATTTAGCGTAAAATAGCCGCGTATCTCAGTCGTATCAGACAAAATTTCGGCAGAGAGGTATTTTAAAATACCTCATTTTTTGGTTCCGACGGGACATTTTTTTATTTTTATTATTTAATTTTCGTTTTTAATTATTTAATTATTTATTTAGTTATTTCTTTTTTTTCATTTATTTATTTATTGTTATTTATTTATCAGATTTTATTTTTTTAAGTCATTTTAGTCCACTTGTCAATTTATCATTGGTCCTGTCCAACTTTTTCTCCAAGAAACAGCAGGGGTATTTTCGTCCATTCCATGTATCAGGTACTTAAGGTGTGTCAGAATCAGTCAGAAAGGGGACACAATTTTCGAGACAAACACAATTCCTAATTTCTCACTTCATTTTTCCAGATCAAAACCACAAAAACCCAGCAAAAATTATGAACACCACATGAACAGTATGAACATGAAATTTCCAGCAAGTTAAAATCATCATCATCACAAACACTTAACACATAATCACAATCCAAACTTTCACAAAGTAAAAAAATCCGAAAACAACAAAGCAAAATTCGAACCAAACATCACAAATCCATCAACACAAAAATCCGAACGGAACACAACAAATCCGAACGGAACACAATGAATCTGAACGGGAACAACAATCATAAGCCAGATTCGGCCAAATCCGAACCTTTCCAAGCAAAACCGAACCGAAAATAAGAACATGCAAGGGACCAAAACAGGCCGAACCGAATCGCAAGCACGTGAGAAGGAAGGGCTCTGGCCGAAACGCAAGTAGTAGAAGGAAGAAGAAATAAGGTAGTTTTCTCATGTGTTTTTGGTTTTCTTTTGGTTTTTGTATGTTAGATCTAGGCTTATATGTGAGTCTTTTGAAAAATTTAAGAGTGGATTCATGTTTAGGATGGAAAAAGGGTGTGGAAAAGTGAAAAAAAATCAAAAAAGGAGGAGGGAAATCTTTTCCGGTGGCCGGCCACCGCGCCGGAGCGAGCCTTGCTCGCCGGAGAAGATGAAGATTCATCTTCTCCAGCCACCTCCTTCATGTTTTCCGGCGAGGCTTTAGAGAGAGAGGGAGAGCTTTTGTTTTCAAAATTTTTTGTAGAGAGAGAAGTGAAAGAGGAAAATGAGAAAAAAAAAGACATGAACCCCTTTTTATACTACCCTTTTCGACCCTTTAGCCTAACCCGCCCCTGTTTATTCCTTTGGCCCAGTATGTTGTTCCTGCTTGCTTTTCACACCACTGTCTTGCTTCTTGCACCCCCTCTTTGCATATATTTTTGTTTTAGTAACTTTTTTTGTGTTATTTTTATTTCATGCGTTTATTTTTAATTCATATAATATTTGAATTGTATTTCTTGCATTTTTAATTAGTGTTCTAATCTTACATCATGTATTTCCTCATTTCTTTGAATTTTTTTTTTTTTTTTACATATCAATTTTAGCTGTTTTCATACATCATAACTCAAAAAAATTTAAACCATGCATTGTTTATCATACAATTCTGTTAGTTACCTTACTTCAAAAAAATTACATGCTTGTTTTATTTTTGTTTTATTTAGCGTACGTGTTTCGCCCTTCTTTTTTACCTTACTTCTTTATTTTTGATATCATGATTTTAGTGTGCATAATAGAATTTGATGTAAATATCGCATGCATATTTAATTTTTTTTTTCGTCATTTATTTTTATTATTGCCATTTGGTTTAGTTTGTAATTAAGGAAATGATGTAATTTATTTTCGCGCATTTTGTTCTTTTGAGACCATAGAATGTATTTAGGGTATGTAATATGTAACCGGCACACGCACTGACACGCGCACCGACACTCCACTTTATTTATCGCTTTATGCTTATTTATTTTTCCGCCGTTACGCGAATTCATCGTTAGCTTAGAAAATATTTTCATCCAAAACAAATCCAAAAAAATCAAATTCAAATTTCTTTTAAGTAAACCTTGGTATGTAATCCAAGTGTCTTTTCTTTTATTTTCCTTAATCAAATGTTAATTAATTTAATATCCACATTAGACATGGATTTCGTGCAATTAAAATTAACCAACTTCATCGTATTTTCTTCTCATGCCTTGAGGCCTCTCATCTTTTCTTAAAATCTTTTTTTCAAAAATGTTAAAATAAATTCAACTCATCAAATAAGTTCTTTAGCCGAACTACTTGATTTTGATCCCGATTTATTTGGGTAAGTAGGCAAAGGGTTTCGACCCTTCCAAATCAATAAAAATAACCAAAAACATGCTTCATCTTTCTCCTTTCTTTCACTTTAACTCTTAACTTTTTTTAATAAGTAAAATTAATTTAACGCAAGATTAGAGAATAGGTAGAAGGTTCCTATGGGATACCATAGTCGGTTCGGGTGCCTAACACCTTCCCCAATCGAAACCAACCTCCGAATCCAAGGTCTTATAAGGGTTTTTACTCACTTTTTCCCTTCCCGCGAATAAAAGTTGAGAGTTCAATGATTAAAGGTTCAAATCCGATCAATGATTTTGATACCCGAAAATCGAGAGCACAGAAATGGCGACTTCACTGGGGACCTTTTAGAGGGTTAAACCTATTTTATCTTTCTTTACTTTTGCGCTTTATTATTTGCTTATGCTTTTGTAAATACGTGCCTAATTGTTTACCTTTTACGTGAGTGGCGAGATAAGTCCTCCACCCGGGCTTGAGTGAAATATAAGATAGGAGTGGTAGAATCATAGTGACATGCCGAGAGTATTCTCGTGTGGTGAAACATGTGATATAACCACACTTAGTAGAGGATCTTGAAGTGATATATGTCGGCGTGTGTTGTCGCGTTTAGACATTATTACTTTTTAAGTTTCTGTCGAAGCTAAGGACCTTAGTTACCTTTAACCCATCTTGGCCATTAGGATGTAGTGCGGTGGCTAACCAAGTGTTGTCTTGGTCTTAGTCGACACGCGATGCTACACTCAAACTAGACTCTCCTACGGATGATGTTGGACCGGGTGTCGTCCCGGGAATCCAATAAAGTCCGGAGGGGGTTGTAATTTGGGAACTGTGTTAGAGCCCTGGTTACAAGTGCATCTGAAACCTTAGTCCTTACCAAATGGCGTTGTTACCCTTGACTCCAACATTGTGGACTTAACCTCCCATTGTTTTCTATGTTCTTTAGCATAATCATGCATACATGCATTCATTCATAAACCTTTTTTCTCATCAAAAAAAAATCGAAGGACTTAAACAAGTTTTTGTAAACATCACAAAGGTATGGACCTTGTAAGAATGAACACCAAGAAATACAACTTCAAAAATCTTAACTAAGCTTTTGCTTTTATTAAGAATTTCTCCCTTGGTTTCACTCTTACCTTTTGAAAAGGAACCAATTGCAAGATCTTTACGAATTTTCAACTGAAACTATGTTCCTCTGCGATGTTTACAATTCACTTTGATAAATCCTTCGATAACAAAAATTGTATATTTTTGCATAAGCATATCATGCATCATTTGGCATTCATAGTTTCTGGTCCGTGTCTCACACTGTGTCTTCTCCATAAAGGGTCAATCCATCAGTCTACTCACATCTACAACACTCGGGCAAATCAGAATGGATCATCTGGAACAAGAGAACCACAAGCTTCGTGAAGAGGTTGTAACCCTCCGGGCCGAAAATGAGATTTTGAGGAACTTAGTATCTTTGATGACGGTTGCACAAAGTCACCCATTATCTCATCCTATTGCTAACACTCAAGCTCAGCCGGTTGCTTCCACTACCCCGATTTCAACGGTGTTCGCTAGTACTCCTCAAAATGCTATGCTGGAAGGTTATCTCTGGAGCACACCTTTAAGTTCTGATGAAGTATTCCGTCCTGTTGTCTCTGAGGTTCAAGCTCCTTTTGTGCAAATGACAACGCCTATCCCTCAATCGGGTCCCTTGTTCCCTCAAGCTGCTATGACCTACTCATCTCCTTTGGTCAACACTGTTAAGCAAAACCACGAACCCATTCATCACTCAGAAGGTGTGGTTGCATGTAACCGGATAGATGAACTGGAAGAAAAGTTTGATAAAATACGGCTGGAATTGAAAGCTCTCCGAGGGACAGAACTATTTGGCCAGGATGCTTATGACCTTTGCTTGGTTCCCAATGTCGTGATACCACCCAAATTTAAGGTCCCCGATTTTGAGAAGTACAAAGGGAACACTTGCCCTAAGGATCATCTGGTGATGTATGTGAGGAAGATGTCTGCTCATATCAAGGATGATGAACTTCTTATCCATTGTTTCCAAGAGAGTTTGATTGATACCGCACTGATATGGTAAATGGGTCTGAACAAGGTTGATATCAAAACTTTTAATGATTTATGCGAGGCTTTCGTCCAGCGATACAACTACAACTTGAACTCGGCCCCAAGAAGAGGTGAATTGTAGGCCATGACCCAAGATGATAATGAGTCCTTCAAAGCTTATGCCCAACGTTGGAGAGATTTCGCCGCACAAGTCCGTCCATCTCTGGAAGAGAAAGAGTTGCCCGAGATTTTCCTTGATACTCTGGATCAGTTCTATTATGAGCGTATGTTGACAAGTGCATCCGGAAGCTTCACAGAGATGATAACCGTGGGTATGCGCATTGAAGAATTGGTCCGAAAAGGACGTTTGGTCAAAAGAAGTTTTCCCACTGATGGATCAGAAGATGAATACCAGAAAGCGAGTATGGTGGAAGGTTGGCCTCAACAACAGTATTTGGTTTATCACCCTGTTGCCTCTATTATGCCAATCACAAACGTTGTTTCAAATCCAGTGTGTCAACCACAGTTTCAACAACAGCCTCGACAACAGGCTCCAAGAACACAGATTGATCCTATTCCTATGAAATATGCAGATTTGTTTCCAATATTGCTTGAAAGGAATTTGGTCTACACCAAGACACCTCTTCCGTTGCCAGCAAAATTGCCAGCCCGGTACAGACCCGATCGTTTTTGTGCCTTCCATCAAGGGGCACCAGGTCACGATATTGAAGACTGCTTTGCTTTGAATAAAATAGTTCAGAAGCTGGTCCAAAAGAACCTATGGTCATTCTAAAGTTTGAACTCTAACATGGAAATTAACTGGATCATGATATTCGTTGACACGTGGAATGTTTAGTTGCACTTGGGTCGTTGCTGATGTTTCTTTCTACTACTCATTTGTTCAATTAATATGTTTGTTTGCTGTTTTATGTTGTTCAAAAAAAAATCCTTTCGTCCCACCCGAGGCGAAAGTGAACTTGTTTAGGGCTTTTTGCTTTATGTATTTTTCATCATTAATTAAAAAGTCGTTTTGATCCCGACTTTGTTTTATTTTGTGCTTTTTCTGGAAAAATGGTAATACAAAAAACCAAAAAAATTCTTTAATCATATCTGCATAATCATAACTTTCCATTATTTGTCAAAATCAATAATCAAAGAATGCATTAATAAACCCGTTGAACACTTCAACCCTGTACTCTCTCTCAACTTTGAATTCCTTGTGTCTGAAACTGAAGAAAAGGAGGATGGATTCCCAATGAGAAATCTTGCCTACTGGGGCATCTCAGCCATTGAAGCTACAAAGAAGTATCAAGAAAGACTGTCCAGAAGATGACATTCAATTGCAAAAATTGGCAATGAGATGTTAGCATTTGCCTTGTATAAGAATTGTACTCCAGTACACACTTCAACAGGGGCAATCCCTCCCACCATCCCTCAGTATACAACATGAAGTTCAGAGTCCCGTCAATGGAAGTTCTGATGAAGGTTAAGCTTGTTTGCATTTAAATACACTGTGGTCTTATGTCATGAACAGTTATATCAAAAGGATGAAGCAAGTTTCGACAAAGAAGGCTCATCGCCATGAATGTCGAAAAGTGGCCTTGTGCTCGAACATATGTTATCTGATTTTTACCAGACTCCAGGGGCAAAAGAATGCCTAATTGTAAAGAATAGTGATGAACTTGTACGTCCTGTGAATACCGATGCAGTCAAGAAATACTTTGTTAAAATGAAAAAGCTCGATAAGTCGCAAACCTGAAAAGGCGGCTTAGGCAAAAAAGAGCGTCTCGGTGGACTGAAAACCCGAAAGGGCGGTCCACGCAAAAGTTAGAGACATGTAAAAAAAAGAGAATGATGAAAAAATGAAAAATGTATATCCTGATAGGTTGAAACCCGCAAGGGCGATCTATGCAAAAGTTAAGGATTGTGACAAAGTAACTGCATCTGTTTGGACATGAATCACTTGGGGCATTTCAGCCGTCAAAAGACCTTCGCCTTGTGGCAAAGTAATTGCATCTGGTTGGACATGAATCACTTGGGGCATTTCAGCCGTCAAAAGACCGTCGCCTTGTGGCAAAGCAACTGCATCAAATCAGATATAGTTCACTTGGGACATCCCAACTGTCAGAAGACCTTCGATATGGAGCGTCCACAAATCAAAACTTGGAACAGTGGAATTCAAAGTTGTTAGGGAGAACCGTGGTTATTGTGTTCAATGTACCTTTCCCATATAATTACCATTTTCCAAAATTTTCAAAATCTGTGGAGCCACGCTTTTGGCGGGCCACCACTCCATTTACATTAATTTGAGCCTGTGCCAATTTATTTGAAATTCTCATTTATTCTTTATTTGCGAAATTTTCTTCTACCTTTGATGTTAATATTTAAAGCAAAAATTCAAGAAAATATATTTTCCATGTCTTTTGAAATGCATAAACAACAGGTACATCTTCTTTGAAATTATGAGTAGTTGAAGCATACATCAACATTCGTCTCAAGGACAGTTAAACTCTGCAAGTTAAGTGTGACCGAAGGCCATGAGATGACCTCTGTCAAAAAAAAAAAAAAAGTGAAAAAAAGAAAAGCTCGCTAAGTCGAAAACCCGAAAGGGCGGCTTAAGAAAAATGAGCGTCCTGGTGGATTGAAAACCCGAAAGGGCGGTCCAGGCAAAAATTAGGGACATACAAAAAAGAATATATTCCCGGTGGATTGAAAACCCGAAAGGGCGATCCAGGCAAAAGTTAGGGATTCAAAAAAACAATACAAAAAAAGAACAAGAAAACAAAGACAGAGGCATCACAATCCAAGTGGGCCAAATGGATGAATGCACTTCATGCTGGTTTACAAATGGTGACTTTTGCCAATTTGTTGATTGATGGACTTTGTTCCTAAGTGAATGGCGACTTCTCCCAATTTGTTGATTGATGGACTTTGTTCCTAAGTGAATGGCGACTTCTGCCAATTTGTTGATTGATGGATTTTTGTTCCCAGTGAATGGCGACTTCTGCCGATTTGTTAATTGATGGATTTTTGTTCCTAGTGAATGGCGACTCCTGCCGATTTGTTGATTGATGGATTTTGTTCCCAATGAATGACGACTTCTGCCAGAATGATTGGTTAGTGGGTTGTCACCCTTCAATGGTTTGATTATTGGGTCTTTCCCTATCAATGGTTTGATTATGGAGCTTTACCCCATCAGTGGTTCGGTTAGCGGGTTGTACCCTGATAATGTTTTGATTCATCCCCAGTAATGATATCCCCATTGAAGATGGCCGAGTGTTTGTACTGCGATGTCGGTCCACCTCTTATCTTACTTGTCCAGTCTTGTTTCATCAAGTTATATACAATCATATGGTCGTACAAGTTTCCTGCATATATTCATACATTCATGCATATAAACATTCATGCATATAAACATGCACAATCTCATTCATACATTATTGCATTGACCATCTTGTGTCTTATTTCAAGTGTATCTCATAAAAATGTCATCCCCAATGTGTCTGATCAATGATGTCACCTTTAGTCTTGATGGGTCGTATCCCTTCGGTTTGGTCCTTTTTCATCATTGTGTGTCAAGCGAATAGCTTGCAAACCTATTTTGTTACCTGTGTGCCAAGCGAATAGCTTGCAAACACCTTTTTTGTTCCATGTGCGTCAAGCGAATAACTTGCAAACACCTTTTGTTCTGTGTGGGTCAAGCGAATAGCTTGCAAACCTATTTTGTTACCTGTGTGCCAAACGAATAGCTTGCAAACACCTTTTTTGTTCCATGTGCGTCAAGCGAATAACTTGCAAACACTTTTTGTTCTGTGTGTGTCAAGCGAATGGCTTGCAAACCTTTTTTGTCACGTGTGTGTCAAGCGAATAGCTTGCAAACCTCTTTTGTTACCTGTATGTCAAGCGAATAGCTTGCAAACCTCTTTTGGTTACCGTGCACATGCGAATAGGGTACATGTATCTGTTGTTACGTGTGTGTCAAGCGAATAGCTTGCAATACCTTTGGAGTCGGGTTTGATATCCTGCCTAATGCCTTTGAATCAGGTTAATACCCTGCAAATGCTCTGAATCAGGATAATAGCTCGCAATTACTTGTGTGTCAAACAACCATGTTACCAATGTCTTTTCAATCTCCCCGAGTGACTATTCCAAAAGTGTCCTTTGTTAAATTCTTCGTGTGTTCGTCGTTACCTCAGTAAAGGTAATTGACAGTTTTACCCTTCGTATGTTCGTCTTTACCCCAGTAAAGGTATTGACAGTTTTACCCTTCGTATGTTCGTCTTTACCCCAGTAAAGGTAATAGACTGTATTTCATTTCGTATATTCGTCTTTACCGCAGTAACGGTAACGGACATCTCTTTCTCCCCAGTAACACTTTATTGAGTCCTCGAGTTAGTATTTTAGTCGTCATTGCATTCGTACTTGCATAATAGACAACTCATATCATTCCATCCATAGAGTTTTCTCGATTTCTGAGTTGGTCAAAAATTGGTGTACTTGATATTTAAGTCTCTCTGACCCGTTGTTTCAAAAATCTTCGTCTTTTTAAATCCTCGCGACGGAGAAACTTAAATAGGGGCATCTGTCGTACCCTAATTTTTGACCAATTTATTTTTTTATTATTTTAGTTTTATTCGTACGTTGATCGTTTTTCAGTCGTTTGATTGCGCGCTAATTCCCGTAATATCTGTTTTATTCGTATTTGTGGTCGTGTTTATTTTTCTTTCGTCGTTTATTTTTTAATGTCGCTCGCGTATTAATTTTCGTAATTTTTACTCGCGTTTTGTGCATATTTTAGTGTAGTGTAATGTTTGCGTTCGTAAAGTTCATTTTATTCACGTCGTTGATTTATTGTTTTATTTAGCGTAAAATAGCCGCGTATCTCAGTCGTATCAGACAAAATTTCGGCAGAGAGGTATTTTAAAATACCTCATTTTTTGGTTCCGACGGGACATTTTTTTATTTTTATTATTTAATTTTCGTTTTTAATTATTTAATTATTTATTTAGTTATTTCTTTTTTTTCATTTATTTATTTATTGTTATTTATTTATCAGATTTTATTTTTTTAAGTCATTTTAGTCCACTTGTCAATTTATCATTGGTCCTGTCCAACTTTTTCTCCAAGAAACAGCAGGGGTATTTTCGTCCATTCCATGTATCAGGTACTTAAGGTGTGTCAGAATCAGTCAGAAAGGGGACACAATTTTCGAGACAAACACAATTCCTAATTTCTCACTTCATTTTTCCAGATCAAAACCACAAAAACCCAGCAAAAATTATGAACACCACATGAACAGTATGAACATGAAATTTCCAGCAAGTTAAAATCATCATCATCACAAACACTTAACACATAATCACAATCCAAACTTTCACAAAGTAAAAAAATCCGAAAACAACAAAGCAAAATTCGAACCAAACATCACAAATCCATCAACACAAAAATCCGAACGGAACACAACAAATCCGAACGGAACACAATGAATCTGAACGGGAACAACAATCATAAGCCAGATTCGGCCAAATCCGAACTTTTCCAAGCAAAACCGAACCGAAAATAAGAACATGCAAGGGACCAAAACAGGCCGAACCGAATCGCAAGCACGTGAGAAGGAAGGGCTCTGGCCGAAACGCAAGTAGTAGAAGGAAGAAGAAATAAGGTAGTTTTCTCATGTGTTTTTGGTTTTCTTTTGGTTTTTGTATGTTAGATCTAGGCTTATATGTGAGTCTTTTGAAAAATTTAAAAGTGGATTCATGTTTAGGATGGAAAAAGGGTGTGAAAAAGTGAAAAAAAATCAAAAAAGGAGGAGGGAAATCTTTTCCGGCGGCGGCGCCACCACCCTAGGGTGGCCGGCCACCGCGCCGGAGCGAGCCTTGCTCGCCGTTCATCTTCTCCAGCCACCTCCTTCATGTTTTCCGGCGAGGCTTTAGAGAGAGAGGGAGAGCTTTTGTTTTCAAAAATTTTTGTCGTGAAAGAGGAAAATGAGAAAAAAAAAGACATGAACCCTTTTTATACTACCCTTTTCAAACCGGTTCGGTTCAAACCGAACCGGTTACCCATGACCCTTTAGCCTAACCCGCCCCTGTTTGTTCCTTTGGCCCAGTATGCTGTTCCTGCTTGCTTTTCACACCACTGTCTTGCTTCTTGCACCCCCTCTTTGCATATATTTTTTTTTAGTAACTTTTTTTGTGTTATTTTTATTTCATGCGTTTATTTTTAATTCATATAATATTTGAATTGTATTTCTTGCATTTTTAATTAGTGTTCTAATCTTACATCATGTATTTCCTCATTTCTTTGAATTTTTTTATTTTTTTTTACATATCAATTTTAGCTGTTTTCATACATCATAACTCAAAAAAATTTAAACCATGCATTGTTTATCATACAATTCTGTTAGTTACACTTTCATGCATCCATTTTTTTCATATCATGCATTGTTTTATTATATGTTTTATTTACCAATTTAATTTTCACCATAGTCTATATAGGTTTTAAACAAAAAAAATCATTACATGCTTGTTTTATTTTTGTTTTATTTAGCGTACGTGTTTCGCCCTTCTTTTTTACCTTACTTCTTTATTTTTGATATCATGATTTTAGTGTGCATAATAGAATTTGATGTAAATATCGCATGCATATGTAATTTTTTTTTTTCGTCATTTATTTTTATTATTGCCATTTGGTTTAGTTTGTAATTAAGGAAATGATGTAATTTATTTTCGCGCATTTTGTTCTTTTGAGACCATAGAATGTATTTAGGGTATGTAATATGTAACCGGCACACGCACTGACACGCGCACCGACACTCCACTTTATTTATCGCTTTATGCTTATTTATTTTTCCGCCGTTACGCGAATTCATCGTTAGCTTAGAAAATATTTTCATCCAAAACAAATCCAAAAAAATCAAATTCAAATTTCTTTTAAGTAAACCTTGGTATGTAATCCAAGTGTCTTTTCTTTTATTTTCCTTAATCAAATGTTAATTAATTTAATATCCACATTAGACATGGATTTCGTGCAATTAAAATTAACCAACTTCATCGTATTTTCTTCTCATGCCTTGAGGCCTTTCATCTTTTCTTAAAATCTTTTTTTCAAAAATGTTAAAATCAATTCAACTCATCAAATAAGTTCTTTAGCCGAACTACTTGATTTTGATCCCGATTTATTTGGGTAAGTAGGCAAAGGGTTTCGACCCTTCCAAATCAATAAAAATAACCAAAAACATGCTTCATCTTTCTCCTTTCTTTCACTTTAACTCTTAACTTTTTTTAATAAGTAAAATTAATTTAGCGCAAGATTAGAGAATAGGTAGAAGGTTCCTATGGGATACCATAGTCGGTTCGGGTGCCTAACACCTTCCCCAATCGAAACCAACCTCCGAATCCAAGGTCTTATAAGGGTTTTTACTCACTTTTTCCCTTCCCGCGAATAAAAGTTGAGAGTTCAATGATTAAAGGTTCAAATCCGATCAATGATTTTGATACCCGAAAATCGAGAGCACAATGTTCTAGACATTACATCAACAATACATAGCCAGAATTACTTAACCAAAAGGGCATAATCTAAATTAGATGTGTTTGGCAAAACATCAAAGTTACATAGGCTGTGTAGAGGCCACCCCATCCTTCCTTGCTTTCTGTCTTGGTTTCTTCACAGCTGGAGATTGAGATGATCCAACCTTGTCATTGGTCTTTCTCTTCTTACTCTTTGGCCTTCCTCTCCGTTTCTTTGGCTGAGCTTCCTTTTCTTTGCCCTTTCTAGATGTTTTCTTAGGACCACTACTACTTGTACCAACTGTATCTGTATTGACAGAATCAACACCTACACCTGCATTTGGAGGAGGATAAAAACCTGGATTACATAACCTAATAACATGAATCAAAAACATGTATAATTAAAGGAATGTATAATAAAAACATGTATAAACAAAAACCTTACCAGATTCACTACCTACATCAACCCCATTTGCACCTGCATTTCCATTTCCTTATGTGTAACGCCTGTTTTGGTTATTTAAATTATTCGTTAGAGTATAGAGAATATTTATATGATTTTATGTGATTTAAGTGAGTTATATGATTTATGTGTTATGTGGTGGCTTTATTAAGTGGCTTATTTTATTATTTAATAGAATAAGATTTGAAAGTAAAATAATTATTAAAGTCGTGGGGCTGTTTTGGAATTAGATAGAATTATGAGGGATGAAGTGGAATAAGATAAAATGAGATAGAAGTAGTTTAAAAGGGAAAATTAGGTTTAGAATTGTACAGAACGTACAATTCAGTTTTTGGGAGAAAAAGGGAGAAAACTGAAGAGAAGAACCAGAGAGGCTGCTGCTCAATTTTCTTAAGGTAAGGGTGAGCCTAGCATTACAATTCCATTAAACTTGTGATTCATGATTATAGTTAACAGATTTTAGGAGTAATTCATGAGAAATTAGAAATTGAGAATTAGGTCAAAAAGTGATGAATTGATGATTAGATGATGAGAAACAGTACCATTGTTGTAGAAAACTGTTTACAGACCATAGGGTAACCCTTAAACATCATTATAGTCAAAATTGGGGAGGAACATGATGAAAATTTGGATTTTTGGGGAACATTGTCGTAACCCCGTAACTGTTCTGTCAACGCTCGCCACAGCGAGCAACCAGCTCGCCACGGCGAGTGTTCTTCATCAGCTCGCGAGGCGAGCAATCCCACTCGCCATAGCGAGTACTGCCTTAAATGTCCACGAGGCGAGCAATCCCACTCGCCATAGCGAGCAACACCCCTGATGGCTCGCAAGGCGAGCAGTTCAACTCGCCATAGCGAGTGACCCCTGTTGGCTCGCAAGGCGAGCAGCCCAACTCGCCATAGCGAGCAGTACTGTACCAAACTGCCTCTTAGAACTATGCGACTCTTGTCGTACGGATTATTATGAGATGACCCCTGAGATAGAATTAAGTACTACTGCAATATTAAAGACGACATATAGAGTTGTTAATTAATGTTTGACTTTTGTTAGTAGTGACATATACAATTGTGTATGCTTTCTTTGAACTATAAGAGATAAATTATGTGATAGTTTATGATATTATTATGTCTTGAGATGTTTGATGTTCTGCCATGTTGCCATTTGTTATTGATTAAAAGCTGCATGTGTCATTCTAAGATTTATGAGTCGTGATCCGAATTATTGGAGTCTTTTATGTTGTCTAAGTTCTAAGATGTGAAGTCCACGCATAATCATTCAGAGACGAGGGCTCATGCCCTAGGAGCTTTTGCTCAACAGAGACGAGAGCTTATGCTCTAGGAGTATTTTTATGCTCAACAGCGACGAGGGCTTATGCCCTAGGAGTATATTTATACTCAATAGCGACAAGGGCTTATGCCCTAGATTGGTACCACATGCATGAGTAAGATGTCTAAGTTGCATAAGTCGAGTTGAAGTTGCATTGTTGAGTCGAACTATTAAGTTTAACTAAGATGCTAAATTATGATGATGATTATGATGTTAATTAAGATGTTATATGATTTTGTTGTGAATGTATTTGATGTCTATGTTGTTAAATATAATTATTGAATTATATGTCTAATGCCATTGTTTTGTGAATCTCACCCCTTCTACTTGGAAATGTTGCTCTTCATATGAGTAACTTGCAGGTGATTAAGCTTTTAGCTGCTGTTTGCTGTTGTAAGTGGCTACCCTCACTGTGTCCTTAGGTGCTCTGATACGTAACGGGATGGGAACCTTTATAACTATTTTCTATTCCTTACGTATTGATTATGATTTAATATTATTAAGTTTCAGTTGAAATTATGTTGAGAAGTTTTGATGAGGCCTGCGTGCCAAAACTATTTTGTTGTTTAGAATTTTTATCCACTGCGAAGTTTTGAACCTTTTATGATTATTATTTTACGAAGGATAAATCGTTATTTATTCTATTTTGAGACTTTTAGAAATGTAGCATTCCGTTTATTGAGAAACTCTGATTATTTAATAAGAAATTTTTACTTTGGGAAAACGGGGTGTTACAGATGGTCTATGTTCCTTTTCTTTCCCTTTTGTGGACCCTACAAAGGTCCGCTCAGAGTTATTTTCTTTCCCACTAGTGGACCCTACAACAGATGGGCCAGCAGCCATTTCATTCTCATCAAGAAAGGGTGCAATATATTTTGCATGTTGAGCCATAATAGGGTATTCAATTAAGGGATCTAGGGAAACTACGTCAGGCTTACACACAAGGTGAGTTTCATATAAGTGGACTCTATCATAGTTTTCAGCAATGTTTTTCATCCTTCTAATCCCAGTGTCATCCCTTAACCTAGCAATCTCACTATCTATGTTTGGGTCATAATATCATAGAGCCTCAATCATGGGGTAGACCATTTCCTTTACCTTCCCTATAATTGCAAAATAAGACCAGAATTCTTCATCAACAGACCAAACATCCTCACAACCATAGTAGTCTAAGTTAGTTAACCCAGTAAACCTACCCTGATGGTGAAACACAACCTCCAACCTACCTTCCATCTGTTTTAACAATGGAATAAACAATACTCAAATCAGAATATTTGCACATATTTCGAAAATAGACATAAATAATTATTGTATTTGAATAATGGCTACTTGACAGATACATCCAAAACAAGGAACAATTAACCCTAAACCATTATAATACACACACAAAGAGACAAATTTCACATTTTTTTGTTTTCAAAACCCTAGATATTCGTAACCCCAACAAAGAAAGTAACATAGAACCCAGAAAAACCCTAACCCTAACTTTAAACAATCATAAACATCTTTAAACTTTAATCAATCAGAAACATCCAAAAGTTTAAGCTTTTTTTTGTTTTCAAACACGTATAAACAATTTAAATCAAACAAATCAACTCAAATAATAACCCAGAAAAAACATTAACCCTAACTATTGTAACCTTAACCCTAAACAGAAGAAGAAACAACGAAGAAGAAGAAGAAGAAGAAGAAGAACCTGAGAACCTGAGGATCTTCATCACCAGCCATTCAATCCTTCGTTAGCCTTCGTTCTCACCAATTTCTCCTTCGTTTTCCTCTTTCTCTCACTAGACTGCTCGTTCTCTCTCTACGTTTCTGGAAAACAAAGAGTTATGCCACGTAAATGCCCACCTGGACTGGACTTAACGCTTTTTGAAAAAATATGACGGAAAGGACTACATTAAGTAACGTCGGGTGAGTTAAGGGACGTGTTTGACAAAGTTAAGACTTATGGGACCAAATTGAATAAAAGAAAGAAGTTAAGGGACCGACAGATCAATTAAGCCTATAATTTAAATTCATTTTTTGAGCTATTTATTTTATGACAAGTATATACTCAAATAAACACAAAGAGAGAGGTTCTTGTGAGCTTAACTCAGTTGGTATGGACAACGCGTAATATATGCAAGGTCTGAGGTTCAATTAGCCTACAAGTGGGGTATTCTGCATAAATTATGCAATGTCCCTATTAACTGAGTTAAGCTCATGGGACAAACCAGTATACTATAATAAGAAGGACAAATATTTGAGTTCTTTATGTTTTAAAAATGTCAATAATATTAAACAGTATTTCCTTTATGTTTTAAAAATGTCAATAATATTAAACATACTTCCTTTAATATTTATCTATTTGTGAAGTCCTAAAACGTAAATTATACCAACAATTAATCAAAATAACATCTAAATTACATTAGAAAAAATATCAAATCTCAATATGAAATAGTTTAATATTTATATAAATTATAAACTCGTTGTTTTTAATGATGATGCATATAAGACTAATAAAAATATAACAAAAAAAATTAATTTTAAATTTTGAACAAGTTAAAAAAAATTAAATTTAGTCAAAGGATTCTTTTCAACTTCTAGATTTTGAGTGTATTTTTACCTTTAAAATAAGATAATCTCAATTTATCAGTCAAATAAAATCTTTTTTTAAATTATATAAGAAATCCTTCACGTTCTTTTTGCTTTCTTTCACATTTTTCTTCCTTGCATGTACCTGGACCTTGAGAATTTTATCTCATCATTAATTAACAACAATCTTCTCTCTCATAACCACAATAACGCCATATAAGTATCCCAAACTTTTCGACTTTGTGTAACGTGCACAAATAAAATAGTCTTAAGTAAACTCAATCAATAAGTCTCTTATTTTATTTTATGTAACGGCAAGATTTATTAATTTAAAAGTAAAAACTAACTTGCGCATGGTACAAGATTTATATCACTTTTGCACCGCCCGACTCTCTATATATATCCCTCACACCCCTCAATCCTACCCACCACTACCATCATGTTTTAAAACACCTTGCACACACAACAGCTATTCTCTTCTCTTACAATTTTATCATCTTCTTTTTCTTCCACCTCTAGCTGACAAAGCTATGAAGCACTTAATCCGCAAACTCTCAGCCAAACTGTGGCGGAACAATACTATCCTAAGATCCGACTCAACGCTGCAGGACAGTCTATTAGAAAAGAATGATGTCCCAGAGGGTCATGTGCCGGTGTACGTGGGAGAGGAGATGAAGCTGTTTGTCATCAACGCGGAGCTGCTGAACCATCCAGTTTTCGTGAACCTCCTAAACCGGGCTGCTCAAGAGTATGGTTATGAACAGAAGGGCGTGCTTCGAATCCCCTGCAAGGTCACTGTGTTTGAGAGAGTTCTTGAAGTGCTTCGACGCAGTGGTGACTCGAGTGTGGTTCATGACATTCTCAGTTCCGATGAGTTGTGTTAGAAGAAAGTCGGAAATTAGGGAATGAATGATGAAAAGCTAGTCATATGAGTTTGTAATTTCTGGCTTTTTAGTCTTTGGGTAACTGTAAAGACAATTTTAAGTGTTGCTTTTAGTTTGTGGATAATTTTCATGCATCATCGGTGTTAAGCAAGTTTAGACTCTATCACATCACAATTCATTTTTTGCGTGACATTAAAATGATTATGGTATTATTGATTTAATTTGAAAACGTTAAAACTCTACAATAACATTGTATAGTATATTAAGGCAAAATTGTTCTCATTATCCTTTTTAATTTAAGATAACGATTTGATTGTTTATCTTATGTTAACGTTGATTTGGTCATTCATCCATGTTCTACATGAATTTTTAAGCTTAGGATCGATGATTTTATTCTTTAAAATGAAAATCTATGGTTTTATTGTGAGGCATAACATATATTTAAGATTCGGAGTTCACGGCGAAAGAAAACTATTGAGTTGAAGTTTGAAATTCATACCCAAACAAGGGTAATTTTGCCAAATATTACTTACAATTCTTTTAATTTTTTTATCCCTCAACAACACACTTGATGATTTTAGACATTTTTATAAGAATATTAATCTTATTAGCTCCTCATTCCGGTCTTATTTACAAGAAACAATTGATTTTTTTCATTGAATAATTTATGTATTCGGTCTAGAATATAGACCAAATACATCAATTACTCAATGAATCTAAAAAGTCAATTGTTTCTGGAGGAAATATTTTTTTAACCCGTCCATGAGAAGATTTGAATTTTGAACTCTATACATGAGGTTAAAAAACTAAGTTCTTACCACTAAGATATCGCCTTAAGCGTAATAAATATATGATTTTTTGACAAAGTGTAATAATATTGTGATTTTTGACTAAAAGTGTGATAAATATGATTAATTATTAAAATTTCACTTTTTTTAACATTATTAATACTTTATCCTTATCGTAAATGTGAGTCAAATATATTAACTCAAGGGTTCGTTTCTTTTGAATAAGAAAAAGTACTTGTTTTAGTCAAAAATAATAATAATGTACTTCATAGAATTGTATACGAAAAACTTGCAGGTTACTAGACAGCATTTTATTATATAAAATATTTGGAGAAGCGTTGATAGTTTAATAAAATAATATAAAATGTATTGTAATATTTTTATGATTTATAAAAGCAAATATTAATATAGGAAATAGGAATATATAACATGGTACAACAACAACAATGGTCTCTAACTTAATTTTCCTTTTAAAAAAATGGTCTATAACATAATTTAAGTTTCAAACAGATGTTTTATATTTTCAAGTCAAATCAGTCGTTTAACATCAAAATGTTTATATGGTTGAACCATGTTTCATTTTTATTTTATTTTTGGTACAAGAACCGTGTTTCATTTATTAGACCAATTCTTTAAAAAATATTGTGTACATTTTTTTTTAAAGGAACAATTTTGTGCACTTGAACATTGAATAATAGTATAATATAAAGAACAGTTTATCATTCATCACCAAAATTAACCCTCGTTGACAACAATGAAGTCTAGTCAAAAAAAAATCAACGAAGTCACAATTTTAGATAAAAAAGAATAACATGTTAATTTTGACGGATTATATTGTAGTCATCGTCATTATGGTATTATTTAAACACAATTTCGATGAATTGAAGATGTCATTTCTTAGAATGGTCAATGAAACAATTTTTTTATCAATTTCTTGTACGACTATTGGTAAAACATAAGAATTAACTTGAGACATAAAAATGAAATTTGGTACAATATTATTGACATTTAAAACATAAAAGATTAACATGACACGTTAAAATGGTAAATAATATGTTTAAAACTAAATTATATTAAAGGGTTTGAACTTTATTTTATTTTTACAACTTTTATCGTATAATTTCTTTTGAAACTTAACAAAGAAGTTACTAGCACTTTTATTTCATTTTAATTAATTAAAAATTCAGAGGAAAAAGTTTAAACAAAATGTCTTAAAAAAAGATAAAAAAAATAACTCACCTTGCACCTTTCTCAATTTTGTTTTTATTCAAAAGACAAATCAATGTTCGACTTTTGAAGAAAGAAGTACTTTGTATCTGATAGTATTTTGGATATAATTAACTCAATTGGATAAAATAAATGAAAATAAAAAATATTAAATTTATATTTTATTTTTTTTGACTAAATTCAATTTGTATATTTTTTTGACTAAATTTAATTTGTATTTTGAATGTTCGGAAAAGATGTATGTTTATTCGAGTAAGTACCCTCTCCATTTGTCAATAAATGGAATATGCAATTTGAAGAAAGATAGTCAAAGAAAATAGATAATGGGTCCTATCACTATGTTAATCCCATCATCGTTAATTATTTTATATTTTTTCAAACTTTCTTTATGTTTTTATCTCTTTAAATGAAAGAAATGGAGACAACCATAAATGAAGGATTCCTAACTCGGTTTAGACAATGGAATACTGTTTGGGTTAATTAGCCATGAAAAATTACGCTAAAATTATTTGTCTACCATTATGTCCTCATAGATTTGTCATGTATGACCTAAAATTAATGAAATTAATTCTCATCATAAAAGGGTTAGATTGTAGACAACAGCTTATGGAAAGTGTTTTTTGATATTAGACATTGACAATGGAAACTAAACAAATAAGATTGTGAAGATTTATTTAGGATTTGTGTATAAAGGTTCCAATCCTGAATTGATTTCTTGTGGAAGATGATATTAGTAGGAAATGATTTCTTTGAATTCAATTTTTTTATTCATTAATGATCTAGGAAAAATATGGTATGTAGGAGCTTGGATTCTCAAGTATGGTATTCTACATCTATCTAAAAGGAAAACATAATTAATCCCAACAATCAAAAAAGACACAAATATGCATGGATTAGAATCATTGATCTTCCCCAAATAGGCTACGAATTTGTGTAGATCCCAATCAATATGATTTTTTTTCTTTCTAAATTTTTCATTTCTTTTTATGACAAATGTGTTAGGATTGTGACATAATTCATCATTAATAAAGAATGAAATTTCGTCTGAAGACTCAAAGTGGTTTCGCAAAGGATAATAAGAATATATAAAACGGTGGCTTGAAAGGCTCAAGGTACGAAAGAAAAATTGTCTCGTGTGTAATATAACTTAAGTGGTCGTCCGTAAAGCATGGTCGCAAATTCAAGTAAAAATAGCATGCATAAGGAACACTCACAATATGTATTGGAAATATTTAAGTATCTAACATTCTCGAATGGATATGGAAATATTTGACTATGAATCTCACTAATTATGCTATTCAGAAAGGAGATAGTGATCTTATAAGTATCTTTCACTAGAAAGCCCCAGAAAGTAATGCGCTCTTAAATGTAAGGGTAAACTAGCCTGCGCCTTAAATGTTGTGAAATGAATACCTAAGACTAAAATAAATTTAAGCATAAAAGGAAAGGTTGGAAATGTAATGCAAAAGAGATAAAATTTTATTAGATAATAGTTAAAAGATAAGCAACACAAAAAGAAAATAAATTGATTAGTTAGATCATCTCAGCTTAGCAAAATAAAAATGCAGAAAAATAAAGATAATGGGTTACCTCCCATCCAGCGCTTGTTTAACGTCTGAGTCCCGACGGTCATTAGGTTGCCTCCTATTCAGCAGTTCTTTTGAGTCATTAGCTTGACAAAACAGGTTCACTCCTATTCAGCGTGTGTTTAGTGTCTTAGCCTGACGGATGTCTAACTTGTGCTTGGGAGCCCCTATCCTTCAGGCTCCTTGATTTCTTCCTCCTCCTCAACCATCAGGTTGGGTTTTTCCTTCGGCACTCCATCTTGTCTAAGGAAACGGTATTGTCCAAAAACTTTGTAGGTGGTGTAGTCTTCTCCTGATCTGATGGTAATTTCCCCTTTATCCATGTAACACCAATACTAAATTTTGAAGCCTATAGCTATAGATAAGATAGTTTTGATGATGTTGTTTTTATCAAATGAGTTTTATCTAATTATAATGTTGATTATCTTATAGGTAGTTTTTAGATTGTGTAAAAGCACCCAAATATTCTTGTACAGAATGATTCATTGTGCTCCAAGAAAATTGCATATCATGTGTCTTAAAACTGTGTCTTCTCTGTCTCTATTGATTCACATTTTCCTGAATCGTATCACATTGAGTCTCTGACTTAATGCAAATTGACTCACATAATACTGAATCGATTCAGTGTTGAATCGTATCATATATGCTTGAATCGTATCACTAAACCTTCTAACTTAGTCTGAATCGATTCACTTTGAAATGAATCGTATCAATCTTCATCCTGGGGATTTTGAATCGTTTCAAATCTTGATTGATGTGTATCATCCTTCATTACATTCACCCCTTTTCCAATTTTGTCTTATATGGTATGAATCGATTCACTCATTAAATGAATCGATTCACACAGTTAATTTTACACGAAAAATTACACTTGTCCTCCTTTTGTACATATATATATATATATATATATATATATATATATATATACTCACTTCCTCATAACCCCAAAATTATTGAACCATTTGAAACTATTCTCTCTAGGTCTCAAAAACTCTTTGTTCATAAATTCTTCAAGATTAAATACTTTTTCTTAGAATCATTTTGTTCATTGAGTCACATTGATTTTATAAGGTGCTTATAAGGATTGTAAGTTGGTTCTCTCAAGGAAATTGGTTGGGCTTAATCAAGGTTCCAAAGTGAATTGAATAATCTCATTCCACCTCCAAAGGGTTTGGTGGTTCTTTCTAACTATTCTTGCAATAGAAGAGGATTCGTTTACCAGACATAGCATCGAAGACTTGAGTGAAGAGTTCAAAGGGGTGCACGGGTAATCAAGAGTTTGAAGATTAAAGGAGCGCAAAATTCAAAGGTAATTTGAAGTTTGGGGGAATGTTTACATAGGGGTGAAGAATTAGGATTAGTTTCAAGGAAATCTTGTAATCACATTTTTATTCAACTTTGTTACAATTAGTGGATGACCTTGGTGAAAGTGTAATTCATCAAGAAGAGTAGACGTAGCTCTAGAGAGAACGAAAAGAGCGAACTGCTATAAAATTATTGGTGTTATCTCTCTTCCTTATCCTCATTACTTTTGATTATTAAATATGCTAATTGATTAATTGTTAGGATAGATACTTGTGTTGATCTAAGTTGTGTTTGATTAAAGTTAATTGAATTCCTTGAATTAGGTTTTAGTACTTAGCTTGGATCAATAAGTTTCAATTCTATTCAAATTCATCAATTACATATGCATTGTGAATTTGTTTTGATAGCTTGTTATGCTTTCATCTAGGTTTGGTTTGAAATTGTTTTAGCTTTGCAAATTGTTCAAGAACTATTAACTTTTGATTGTAATAAGATTTGTATTGTGAATCTCTCAATTCTTCATTGAATCTTATTATCAGATAGCTTTATCTTTTTGCTGATTGTTGTGATTGCTCAAGTGTATTTCCAAATAGTCAATTTGATTGAAATCGTTTTTATTAAAACTCCGAAAAGTTTTACAAAAGCGTTATTCACCCCCCTCTAGCGCGCTACCTTATTAGCCATATTGACCAACAAATTTATCTAGAATATTTAGCATGTGCGTTAACTTAGTACTGGATACATTAAAATTACAAAATATTTTCGACCAAATGAATATATACATCAATACAAGTTTGTACATTTGATAAAAAAAATCAACTGCCAAATACATATATCTGATAAGTATTTGAAAACATAGAATATCTTCATCTGGTACTAGACGAGCTCTTGACGATAATCCATTTGACCGCATATCTGCCTCCTCTTGACATGAGCAACATGCTAGTCTATAAAATAAATAAAAGGATTGGGGTGAGACATGATGTCTCATTGAGTTCCACCTATCCTAGGCTATAGGCAATCTCGGGAAAAACCTATAATCGCCATCTGACTATAGTCAACCTATTTCGAGTTTATACGGTTCTTTCTAAATATATGGACGATCGGGGGAAAACTAGAATCGTCAACTGTGTTCTATCATAAGTTTGTCCTAATGTATAAATATGTTCATCTTCTACTTTCGTTTTAATGTTAGAGAGTTAGCGTTGAATAAACATTATTATTATATGGGTTGATTTTATGAAACAGATTCCGAGTGGAGTAACCCGGTCACCATCCCACTGCTATCGGGTGAAAACTCCTATCTAAGGCTAATCACCAGAACTCCTCTTGTCGTTGTGTAGATTTCTCAATGAAATCTCATCCAGCCTAATCTGGAGCCTGCGAGGGACACAACTTATCTGATTACATACATACATACATGTGAATTTCCATCTAGGGAGAATTCCATCCAGCATAATCTGGAGCGAGGGACACACATGTTGTAATTGTATTATTCTAAAATATTATTCTATGCATATATCTAATATGCCTCTGATACATATATGATGTCAACTGGCCTCGATTATCCAAATCGAGGTTTCTACTAAGTTCTCAACTGTACTATTAATTAATTTCTCATCTCTAAGGGTTAGAGTTCTACCCAAAAGGTTTACATTTCATTGTATATACTGCACTCTTGAATGCGATAATATCGTTTTCGGATGTAATACTTGATTCATGCCTTTTCGAACGAGTTTTGGAATCAAAATATAATTTTGTAATCATTAAAAGGTTATGAAGATAAAAACGGTGAATAACAGTGCAGTTTTAAGGTTTCTGGCAGTAGCTAATAGATTGCCATACATGGCTAATCAATTAGCATATGAAAAATCACGTTTTAGCCACCAGAAGCCAAGGCTAATCGATTACCATATAGGGCTAATCGATTAGGCAGTTAAGAAAATGGTTTATGCACTGCATTTTCAGCACTTTCCTGTAAAATTCACATTTTTTACTTCCTTGTCATTCCAAAACCAACAGAAACAAAACTATAAGCATGGAAGAAATCAATTAATCAACATCTAAACAATACATGCATTCATTAGGGGGCTTCTAATCATTCAGAACATCCTAAAGTTCATTAATTCTCACAAAACATAGCCATAATCCAACTAACTAAATGAACTCACATTTACTCCTGGAATCTTTCTACAGCTCTAAGGATAACTCAAACTCCACTTCTGCACCTCCTCTCTAGGCGAGGCTTCATGCTTGCTTCGGCGAGCTATCGCAGATGAACCCATATTCTGCACAAATTCTGCATCAGGTCCTATACTTCAAAGTTGTCTCCAGACCTCAATACTTAACCGAAATTAGTGAACTCGGTGCAAAAACATCAGTAATTTTGTTAGCTATCTATAACAACAACAACTTGATTTGGAGTTACATGGAGAGAGTTCTTACCATTTTAGTGGAGCCTTCTCCCAAAACCCGTAAACAAGTTCCAGTATTCGTACTCAAACTTCGAACACATTTTTCGAATTCGTTTCTATTCTGAATCACATAAAATTTAGGTTTAATAGTGTTTTACCCCCCCTGTAATTTAGACCATTTTCGAGTTTGCCCCTTGTAAAAAACAAATTGGATCTAGTCCTTGTAAAAAAAATTGTTTCAAAATACCCTCGAGGCAATCTGACTGTACAAAATCGATGATATGACATGGGGGTAAATCAAAATTTGCTCAAATTATCAGGGGGGGTAAACCAAAATTTTCTCAAATTACAAGGGGTAAATTGAAGTTTTCTCAAATTATAGGGGGCGAAATTTTCTATGAAGCTCCAAAACCAAAAAAAAAAAAAAATTACAAGGACAAAAACCAAACAAAAACTTTTACAGGGTGGAAAACTGGAAACGGCCTATAATACATGGATGTAAAGCACCATTAACCCTAAAATTTATGACCAAATTGAAGGGAAATGAATGTAGAATCTAAATCTTCAACAATCACCCAATTCTGAACTACACAGCAAAAGATACGACCTGAAAACCACAACCAGTCCTTACGAATTTTAACTAGTATTCCATGAAATTTAGCCATAATTCTCACAATAAATTCCAACACCAACAGAAAATTAAGCTTAATTGAAAACTCACCTTTTAGCTTCTGAAAACAACTTAAGCTTAAATCTCTAGCATATAGCTTATGCTTCAATCTTTCTTGCTAAGTTCTAATTTTCTTCCACAACCTTCCAAAGATTTATCCATAGCTCTTATATGCAAGACAAAGCTCAAACTACCCAAAGTAAATGATGGCTATGGCTGAGAAGAGAAGGAGGAAAGAAAAGATTCTAGCTTGCTTTAAGGGTTTGATTACATGATAAAGAATTTGGTGCGACTCCATGTTGATTTAGTGTGGTCAAATTGAAGAATTTGTGAGAATGGAGAGATAGAGGGAGGAGCCGAGAGGGTAAGTGAGAGAAGGGGAAGAAAAATCAGTTATAGAGTGAGAAGTGTAGTGAATAAATGAAGATAAAAGTGTCTTGGGTCTATATATAGTCTTGGGTCTATATATAGTCTCATTCGTCCTTGGTAACTAACACTGCATAACTAAATATTCCCCAAAGTTCACTTGAATAATGTGCGAGATAATAATGTCATTCTTCGTATTCCTCGTTATATAATCAACTCTTCCTAATATTTCTTCTCTGACACGTTCACTGATACCGCAATCTGTTGAGAAATGAGCGGGATGTTGCACTCCACATCTATTACAACCCGGGCAGTGGCGAGGAAAGGTCTCCCTAAGATAATTTGAACTCTATCTAATCCCCTCATTTACATGACTATTACCTATCAGTGACTGTAAATTTATCAATGTTGATATTCATAGTCTCTATTACACCTTCGGCATTCTTGAAAGAACCATCATCAAGTCCTATTCTTACTTTGCAAGGCTTCAAGTCCAATCCTCCAATCTTGTTGAATAGTGATAGTGACATCATGTTTGCGCTAGATCCGAGGTCGTACATTACTTCTCCAACATAGAGTCCCTTGATGGCAACTGGTATGCTAAAACATCATCGGACCTCCTTTTTCTTTGAGGGTTCGTCGTCATGATTCTTGCGGTTAACCTTTGCAACAGCTACCATCTTGTCAAAAAGTGGTTTACCCGTCGGTGAGAATAGGTAATCCAAAAGACTATTTCAACACTGATTCTTGGTCACCTGCTTGGTTTGTAAAACATCCTTGAGGTTAGACCATTCCTTCATCATATGCTTCAATGCTTCTGTTAGTTTACTCTCGGTTGTCAAAGGATTTATCTCATTCACTTCATCCTTTTCCACTTCCATCATCTTTCAAGTTTGATTCCTAGGATTATCTAGAATTGTCCGAAAAATCATGTTTGTGTAGCATTTGCAAGGTCAGTAGACAGTTGTCCCATCTGCACTTCCAAGGTTTTTATGCCAATTTCGTGTCGCTTTTCAATCTCTACAACTTATTTAGCTAGTTTTTCAATATGACCTTGGGTATTCCTCATACCTTGAGAGGACATTTATTCTAGACTTTTCCTTTGTTGTTTCTGTTGAATACCTAGTGGGAGGTTTGCCTGTGGTGGTTGGAGGACATTGTTGCTTCGGTAAGAGAAGTTTGGATGTTCTGTCCAATCTGGATTGTAAGTGTTTGAGTATGGATTCCTCTGCTGCCTAGAATAATTCCCCATATACTTCACATGCTCCTCTGAAAACTCCAAACTTGTTGGTAAGCATGCACCACTTTTATGAGCTTGCTCGCAGATGTCACAGTTGGTGTTTGCAGATAGTTGTGCAACTTCTCGAGCATCCAATCGTTTTTCTATTGTTTCTAGTTGTATGTTGAGAAGTTTATTGCTAGAAAGTAAAGCATCCTGAGTATTTAGATCTATCATACATTTCTTCTTTGGGGTCACCTCTTCCTCGTTGTATCCCCGATACTCATTCAGATACATGTTGTCAATCAACTCTCGTACCTCATCAGTTGTCTTGATTTTCACGGTTCCTCCTGCAGAAGCATCTAGTAACATCCTAGTATCTGGTTTTAGTCCCGTAGTGAAGGCTTGCATGATATCCATTTCTGACAACTTGTGACTGGGACACCTCTTCAACAGTAGCTTGAACCTCTCCCATGCATCATAAAAGACTTCTCACTCTTGTTGCTTGAAGCTGGAAATTTCTTTCTTCCGCGCCAAGTATTTTGTAGTTGGGAAATACCTTTCCAAGAACTCCCTCTTGAGCTGATCCCAAGTCTCAATTTTACCACTTGGTAGTGCATCTAGCCAATCTCTTCCCTTTTCGGTTAGAGAATATCCAAACAACTTTAGTCGTTTGTTTGATTCTGACACCCCAGCTGGGTTGATTGTGCTGCAGGCATCCATAAAGTGTGTCAAATGAGCGTTGCAATCTTCCGTCTCTTTACCTAAAAATTGGTTAGATTTCAAATTCATCATAACAATATTCTTGATGCCAAACACCATCAGGTTTGCTGGTTGGAAGCCAAGTGATACTTCATCCAAATTTTCTAGCCTCCCATAGTCTCCTAGGGTAATGCGGCGTTTCTCTCCCATTTCTGACTTGTCTGATCAATAATCTTGAATTGGGATTGTTTCCGGTTGTTCTGTCATTTCCCTTGCAAGTCGGGCTGCTTTCTGAAGTGCTCGTTCAGTTTTGTCTATGTCTGGATCAAATTGCATAATACTCGTTTTGGTATTACACATAAAACAAACTACACAAAGTTCTTAGTAGGACAGAGTCAGCTGGAATAATATTTTTGGTATTTTTAAATTTTTATGGTATCTTTGAATTTTTTAAAACAGAAAAATAAATGCGGAAAAATAAATGACTTAAATTTAAATGACAGAAAAATAAAGATAAAAAATAAGTAATTTGAATCGCTTATTCGAAAATATCAACAATCCCCGGAAGCGGCGCCAAAAACTTGATTTGCGGATTAGGCAAGTGTACCAAATCGTTTACCAAGTAACAAAGTGATAAGTAGAGTATCGTATCCATAGGGATTGTCGTATCGTCCAAACAATTCGCGTTACTTATTTTGTAATTTGACGATAAAATAAATTATAAAGGTTTAGAAAGGTTGCAATTTTTATTTGTTTGCAACAGAGCAGTTTACCTATTTTTGGTTGCAGAAAAGTAAGCAGCGGTTAGGATCCACCCTATTTATATTGTTGGATATTAAATAACAGTAATGTCGCGTATTTATCTTAGGTAGACTATAAAAGTGATAAGGTCGTTGGGACGTGACTAACCTAGAAGATTGGAAGTTGCACCTACTGATTACACGGTGATCCTTACCTGTGAGGTCTATAAATCTCGGTTAACTAGGTATATCCTTCATAAGTCTAGTTGCACCTGCTGATCACACAGTGATCCTTACATGTGGAGTCTTACCCTCTCCAAGGTAATTGAAAGCATAGACTTTATATTGGCTTTCCAAGATTTCCCAAGGCAATGAAGGTAAAGTTCATGTAGGTCTACCCATCTATGAATCTTAGGACACTCATAGCACACTTTTTCTCACTTCATAGTAGTTCTACAAATGGGAAACCTTAATCTACGTCTACCTTAACAAGGGTTTAAGAGAATGGTTCAATTAGGTTTATTCTCGGGAGTCACTTGTTTCCTTAATTACTAACTAGTTACCTCCTAGGTTCAGCAGATTTTACTCAGTATTAGTAATGTCACCTCCTAAGTACTTACTACTAGGGTCAACTCGCTTTCGGTATCTTTCTCTAGTTACTAACTAATTACTTCCTAGATAGATAGTTACTAAAATAAAGCTATAACTATCAAGATATAAGCAACATGATAGTAATAACAATGTTAGGCCCTGTCACAACCTAAGTACTTAATCTAGGGTTACGATCCTTTGAAAACTAAATAGAGAACAAAAGATAAATAATATAAAACGATATTAAATTAAATAAATATCCAAATAAAATAAACATAGGTTCATCTTAGAACTCTAACCTCATAATATTTAGTTACACATGGTAACTAAAAACAAATTACTAAAGATAAAAACATACCCTAGAAAATCAAGGAGAAGATAGAAACTCTTCTAAAGCTCCAAAGTTTCCTTCCACATGAACTGCCGCAGTTTTGAACGAGAAAATCTTAATGAGGAAGGCTGGTATTTATACTGAGAGTTTCTAACTGCGTTTGTGCTAAAAACGCGGGCTACGCCCACAAAAACGTATAAAATTGCGCATGTGCCCCTCGCATTTCAAATGCTCGAGGCACATGGCATATGCCCAAGGTGCACCAAGCATAACTTGGGATATGCCCAAGGCGCGTCAATGATGCCCTAGGCACATGGCATGTTTTAGCCAAGCCCTAGGCGCATCCTCTGTGCCTAAGGCGCATGGTTTCCCCTGTTGGGCCTAGTTTCTCTGATTTTCGTCGTATTTAGGTCTTCGTCTTCAAATAACTTGCCTCGGAACTTGGGAACAGAATTCCTCCCGTTGTAAAAGTCTCATGAGGCCTCTTGAATCTTCATTCTTGGTCTTTCGAAAGTTTTCAAAAATCTTCAGATGCTCTTGATTTGCCGATTTGCATGATTTCTTCATGAATTACTTCAAAAAGTCCCTAAAATTGCTATGTTTCGGGATAACTAGAATTACAGACTCAATTAAAGAAAACATTACAAAAGTCTCGAAATCATAGGCAAACGTTCTAATACTCCTCCTTTTTGCTGCTAAAACCTACTGAAAATGACTGAAAAACATGCTAAGAATAACATAAGATCATCCAAAAGCTCCAAAAATCATTGAAGTGCTTTGGCATCCTCCCACCTTCAACTAGATTAAATGCATCAAAAATGTAGCTGCCCTTGGAGCTCAAGGACCTTTCGCTTATTAGGAATTTTCAGAATAATGGTAAGAAATTAAGCTACTTATTACTTACTTAAAATGTTAAGCAGACAAATAAGCACTTTTCCAACCCAAATCCCAAATTTTTCTCCCAAATCATCACATAAATGACAATTACAATATTTAATTATGTGCATGTGTCTCAAGGAATGCTTGCAAGAAAAAACAATTTGTAGTGCTAAAGGTGACTTCAAGTATAAATGTCTGCCACACTCTTTATGATCTCATTTATTCTAAAAAGGATAACTCTCTTCTTCTCTCATCAGTCATAAACCTCTCTCTTTTTTATGGACCCTCTTCACCATTCACACTCATTCTTCTCCACTTTTTATCACTTTCTTCCACTCTGATTCCAAAATCAACGCCATGTCCAATCTGATTCCGCACCACAACTCCAACCCCATATCCACATCAGACAAAGAAGGAAATGATCAGAGGAAGACGGAGACATATAAGATATTTATGATGGTAACTTTTGAATAAACTTTTTATTTTACAAATCATAATGGAATCAAGATTCCTCAAATCACAAATTTGTTCGTCGACAAAGGTATTGAATTTGTTTTTCCTCAACTTATTATTTGATTTGTTCTTTCTCAGTTCACTTTTGATTTCATTAATGATTCCATTGTTAGTTAGACTATTTTAATTTGATTTCGGTTGATAATTCTATTAATGATAACACAATTTTGTCTTTTATATATTTTTCTAATTATGTTATGTTTAAAGTGGACATGAACATGCATGTTTAAGTTTATGTATTTCGATTTTTGTGTGGGTTTGGCTAATCAAGGTGACCATTGATATAAGCAGAAAAATACCAAATAATCATATTTTTATTTAAATTATAGCAATTGATATTTGAACCTCGTCAATCAAGGTGACAATTGATATATGCATTACAAGATCGAAAAATCATTTGGTTATAAGCAAACCTTTCAAAGGAATTGAATAATTATAATATTAATATTCATAATCTTTGGAATCAACCTTTTTTGAAAGGCAAAGGTATATACCGGATCTATAAGGTGAAATAAATATTTCATAACGTTAATTTGCATAGGAACATAGGAGGTTGAGATTGGAAAGTCAATCTTGTGATTGAAACCCACAATCCTAAGGTATGTTTATTATATTCTAAAATATTTTTGAACAATCAATCATCAATCTTTCAAAATCCCAAAACATACTTTTTAATCTTGCTACGATTAACTAGAATTGAGAGGTTCTTAAAGACTATAAACACATGTACCTAGGAATTTCACTTGCTCCTAAAACCATATCTCATATTCAAATAACCTATGATGCTCCAATTGAACAAGTCTTAAGTTTTTTGAAATCAAGTTTTAAAATTAGGCAATCTTTCTTTGATTTCCTGGCTAAGTCGATAAAGACTAACTACCCCCCATCAACCAATTGCCTACATATGATAAAGGTCCAATGGTTGGATGAGATAATCTTATCCATCATCGATGACATCCTACTCTCCAGGACTTTATCCAGTAACTTATACAAGGACCTAAGCAAAGAAATCCACTGATAATACCCAAGACTCTAAGGAAAATAGACCTTTGATATAAGAGTAATGAAATTGGATGAAAAGTTATGTGGTAGGTTGACGTTAGATTGAAACTACTAAAACATCTCTCATCCATCAAGCATCCGCCAAAAGGAGATACCATAATATTTTAAGGAAAGAGAAGTTTATCTCATCATAACTAGAATCTTATTATCATCTCTAGATACCACGACTACGTTGATTTTAGAAGAAATGGACGAATCTGATAATGAAATTTTATCCTTTGAGGAAACATCCATGAAGTCAAAGTCATCAAATGTTGGCATGTCAAGAGTGGACTTGGAGAAATGATTCCAGAAGAAACTAATTATCTTGGCTCGAACTTCTATGACATCTATAGGTGCCTAGTATTAGCATCTTCTTCCTTTAACCATTGAGCTCACGACCTTTGGAAAATCCAAGTGTCCTTACTCTTCATCAACTCCCACGGATCTTATAAGGCTTTGCTATGACCTAAGGACTCATCCAAGGAAAGGAGACTCAATTCAGCTTTAGTATCCAAGACCTTTATTTTATCAACTAGTAACTATATCCTTGGATCCTTGAAGTTTATTTTAATTAGTACTATTTGGATTGAATCTTCTTAAGCTCCATATTTAAGGATTTTGACACATCATATCGCCTTTTCACGATGACTGGTGTCCTTTGTTTGGCAATACCATTTTCCCTCGACTATTTTGGACATTCAACCTTTACATCATGTCTAGGTTTGAATTATGTAAACCAATAGTCCAAGTTCATAAAGCATGGTTGTAGGGTAAATACATGAGACTCGGTTGATGATTGTTACACGAGATGAAAAAAATAAAAAATCAATTGGTTTTACACTAGATGAAGGTGATACTTGTGGTGCATTAAGCTTCTTTCTAAAAAAATTGAGAACATGTGTCAACCCAGAATCTGACATTTGCAAAAAGTTTTATTTTAACCTATTTTAAATCAAGGTGCTAAATGTTAGATGTTTGGATGCGCTAACATCAATATAGGATATGTTTTTTTAGGGAATCAATATAGGATAGTTATCAAGGTTTAAATTCGGTTTTTTTAAATAAATTGATTTTTAAGGTTCAAAAATGGATTTACTCGAATAAATTCACATTCATGTCAACATAAATTGATTTATTTTAAGTTCTCATTAATTTAAAATATTTTTTTACAATAATTTTTAATTAAAAAAAATTCCAATATTTTTTTTGTTATAATAACAATTTTTCCACTTATTTTTAGTTAACAATAATTTAACTTTTTGTAAGATTAGGCGTAAATGGTATTCCTTGAATCGACATATTTGAACAAGATCGATTTCCTTTGGTAAAGTCAAATCAAATGGCGCCTCTAAATGCCCAATAGTAATATCATTCATATATGTTACTTGAGCCGCCACCAAAGCTTGTTGAATGAAATGAAGATCCTTCGCCATAACATGACAACAGTGGGGAGTAACCACAACAACATGGATGGTTCTTGTAACACCCCGTGCGTGGTTCTTGTAACACCCCAGACTGCTTTTAGGATTGCCGACTAACCCCATAAATAAACACAAGTCTTTTCAGCGTGTTTTGTCCTCACATGCTTACGAGGAAACTTCCCAGTAGATCACCCATCCTAAAATTGCTCCAAGTCAAGCACGCTTAACTGTGGAGTTCTTATGGAATGAGCTACCGAAAAGAAGATGCATCTTGTTGATATAGGTAGTACCAAACAATTCTTATAAATCTTCCTTTAACCATGAAGTCTCATACCTGCAAGGCCTCAGAATCCCTCTCATTCTGATGTGATTCAGTTTTGTCTAGAAGAATGCCAGGAGCCGGACCACTCCCCACCCTCATCAGCCTCGAGCGTTATATGCCCATCAAACGGAGGCGTTACAGTTCTACCAGGTGAGACCCTCACAATGATATCACACCCGATCTATGGGTCCCCCTGTAGAACCAAAGGGTGGTTTAACAACTCATTTATCTTTAGGGCCATTTTTTTCAGTCTTCTTTTCATTTTATCTTGCTTTCGGTTTTTTTAGGGTTTTGAGTTGATCTCCCCTCTTGTATGGATTTTCTGTTTTTTTTTTTTTTTTTAAATTACAAGTGAGTGGCAATGTAGGGGTTTCTTGAGATGCCAACGACGTTGAAATTTACCAGTCTCTCTTTGTTGTTTAAACTCACTCTAAGTTATCAAGAAAAAAATTTAATTTAAATAAATTTTTAACAATAATTGTTCCACATAAGTCTTTTATCTCTTTTTTTCTCGCATTCAAATCTTTCTCATTTGTTAACAATAATTTTTATCTTAAGTTATTTTTAATTAAAAAATCAACTTTGTAAATGTTCTTTTTCTTTATATCTTCGTCGTATTCAAACCCTTAAAACCTCATTATCAAATCCAATCCCAGAAAATACACCGCCTCAAAATCTCCAAAAAGAGTTTTTTTTGGAATGATATTTCGAAGACACCCCAATTATCAAAAAGAAAGAAAAAGGAAACGACTTTACCTATTTCTCAGAAGAAAGATAAGACCCCCAAACTTTTCAATCTTCTTGATCCTTACAAACTCATTGTTATCCTCGCGTTATGCAACATCCCTATTTTTAGTTTATTATTACTTTAATTTTATTATTTATTTGTTAATTTTATTTGTTTGAATTATTGGGTTAGTGGATTTTTATTAGAGATCGATGAGTAAATGGTATTTTTGGTAATTTGAAAGAGAATGGTATTTTAGTAATTTAGAAGTGGAGTGTAATTAATGAAATTAGTAGAAACTTTGAAGAATTATGAGAATAGAAGTTAATAGTAAAAATGGTGGGTTTAAGTGAAGTAAATGTGTAATGTTATTTTTATAAGGAAGAATAGTGACTAAGCCCAATAGGAGTTAAGTGAACCAAACCCAATTTATGTGAATATAAAAGAATGGTTGTCTTCGCAATTTAGGGGTAAAAAATCATTTGCTAAGTTTTGAGATAGAGGCAAGGAGAAAGAGAATAGAGGCAAGAGAGAATAGAAAGGGATCTAATGAGAAAGAAGAGGAAAGCTTAAAGAACCAAAAGGAAGAGAGAGGTTAAAGCTTGTAGGATGCTAGCTTATTGGATTAAGAGGTGAGGGAAAATATTATTTTCACTATATGGGATTTAAGAGAAATTGTGTGGTTGTGAATTGTATGTTTTCTCTCTACTTTCATGAGTCTTTTGGTGAAATAATGATGAATTTGTGTTCTAATAATATGTTATTATATTATGGGTATTTGAATGTTTGTGAGTTTACGAAGTTAATATGATAAAACCATGAATTTGAATATGTTGTTACTTTCATGAGTCTTTTGATGGAATAACGATGAATTTGTGTTCTAATAATATGTTATTATATTATGGGTATTTGAATGTTTGTGAGTTTATGAAGTTAATATGATAAAACTATTAATTTAAATATGTTGTTATTGTGTTTTGAGTTCTATGTTTGACTTAGTGAAAATTATGAAAAATGATTCTTAATTATTGTGTAGTTGTTATTAGGAATTGTATTTGTGAATGTTGTTGATGTTGATCTTTGAAGATGAGTTGTTGTTTTTTTTTTTTTTTGAAGAAGCTAAAATCGAATTTATTAAAATCACAATGAGTCATGACCATCACAAGAGGTGCCAGGACAGGAGTCGTAAAATAGCAACATACAAATGAAAGATGGGAGCACCCAATTGTAAACCACGTGCATCTAAGACAAAATTTGAAAAACCCACAAGAAACATTAACAAAGGACTATCTTCGAAAGTAGTGAAAGGAACACCTAAATCGAAAACAACTCTCCGCATAACAACATAAACAAAATCCAAGCCTACCTCATCCATACCACCACCCAAAAACCACACCTCCAAAAAATCACAACCATCATATAAGCAACTATCTCGATCACACCACACAGACACCAATAACCTCCCTAACCCTCCCGTTTTCCACCATCCAATTTGCCACCGTTTATACATCACTGAAAACAACCGTAAAAAATATTTTGATGTTCCGTCTCCCTACTACATCACCGCCACCATACACCACAAAACCTGCACCACACACAACCCGAAACCTGGTTCTTCTCACCACTGATCTACCAAAACACTGATCCATCAAAACAACATATGAGGTTACCAAAAATGGACCGCGGAGCACAAGAAAACAATCTTGTGAACCACGAACTGTTGAAAGAAAATCCAAACAGCGACTGGAAAACTAAAGCATCTACCCATAAAAACTCTCCCTCTCCAACATCATCAACCAATAACTCTCCTACAAAAAACGAAAACTGCCCCCATGACCATCATCATCACCAAAATGTCACCACCACACAAAAACACGTAAACAAACCTACTTCCAATTCATCACCAACAACCACCATCTATCTTTCTCAGCAACCACCACAAAACATATCTAGATCTAGATCCAAATCCGGATCTAAAAACTACCACCACGAGCCACCACTAGATCCAGCGCGAATTCACCACCAGCAACCACGAAAACCACCACGAACCGAAAACCAACACCTCCATAAAAACCAGCCGCCGAGAGAATAACCAGAAGTCACTGGCGCGAGCTGTTTGCTACAACCTCCTAAAACTACATTGGTGCAATGGTCGCTGGAGGTGAGGTGATGCGGAGGTCGTGCCTCGTCGCACCACCGTTGAGTGTGAATTATCATGATGAAAATGGGTTTTGAAAGATTAAAGTTCATGTTAATTAATGGTAAAATGAGTATAATTAAGTTGGTTATGATGGAATTAATTTATAATTGATTAGAGTTAAGATCCTCTTCATTTAAACTCTTTTTCATTTATTCTATTTGGAGAGATAAAGACACACACACAAAAATCTTGAAAATAATTAATGATGGTGGAACCCATTTAATAATAGGACCCACCACCTATTTTTTGCGTTTATCTCTTTCCTAATGGCAATCTCCATTTATTTTTATAAATTGAAAGGATCTCAACTCAATTGATTAGACGACATTAGTATGATGATTTGGGTGTGGATGGGTTGGTTTAGAAACCTTAGAAGAGCTTAAAATGGTGAAATTCGTGCTCAGTTCTCAGACTTTTCTCCAAACTTGGGAAAATTGTCTTTTTTCACCATTTTTTGCTCTGAACCGGGTCTTGGTGTAAACATGAGTTATGATCAAAATACTACATGTAGGTCATGCTGCATTTTAGCTTTCATTTGCCGTTGACACATCCTTGAAATTAATAATGAGTTTAAAGAAGTCATCAAAGTGAATAAATTAACATGTATTTATGAAGTTGTGATATTTAATGACGTGTATCTAATTATGTGAAGATAATATGTAATTTAAAGATATGAAAATATGATTTACATATGATAATGATGAATACCTGATTTTGATGAAATAAGTTATTATAGCATGAATGATTTAACTTAGAATGTTTTTGAATAAACATAGTGATTCGAATAATTATTAATGAACTTTGGATTTACTTCTAAATTGGATTATGTAATGATTGTGAACTTATTATATGATTAATGAAGTATATTTGATGAGGTAGAATCATGTGATTATATAATGACGGTGAATTTTCTTATGAGATAATGGAACACTTGTTGATATGATTATACAATGAATATAAATGAGATATTTATTTATATTGATGATGTGAATGAAGATGTTTATATCAATGAATGAATAAAGATGATGATTATATATTTTGACATGATGATGTGAACTATATAATTGTTGGAACAAAGGTGTTCAGCAATACCACGTTTTGAGTTTTGATGATAACAAGGTATTAAAAAGTTGTCAATTGGATATTGCTAATATTTGTTTAAGTATGCAGGATATCAATTAAGATTTGTATCTTAGAAAGTATTCTGTTTGAACAATGATAAAGAGCAATAAATCCAGAGAAGCTTGTTGCTTGTGATTCTGTTTCGAAGAGAGTCTGAAGACTGTATCGAAGAGAGTCTGAAGACTGTATCGAAGAGAGTCTGAAGACTGTATCAGAGTCTGAAGACCATCAGAATCTGAGAACCAAGAGAGTCTGAAGATTATCAGAAGCATAGTGCTACAGTGAGTCTGAAGCCACAAATTTGATGATCTGCTAACAGTGATCTCTACTGCATTGCTATGCACAAAGAAACTCTCAAATGGAGTAACGGCTAGCTTCTAAGTCAACTTGAGCGTGGGAAGCACAAAGACAAAGATTGCAGGCCAGTACAGAGTACGTTGTACGAACTCTATTTCCACTACTCCACTACCTCGTACAGTTTGGCAACTGTGTCTACCAGTATTAATCCTCAAAGGGAATGGAATTCAAATGATGTTATTAAAGGACTATTACCAAATCAAGCAACAGATCAACAGTCATTGATCAAGCTTCAGAAATCATCCTGATGCGCTGGATGACTCAACGTCTCTTTCCTACGCCTATATAAAGGATAGAAGACTTGAAGAAGTGTTGGACTCTACAACTTAGAAAAACTGCATTCCGCTGCTTTCGTATTCAACTGAGTCTTAACAAAAGCACATCATTAACTTAGATTCTTACAAACTGAGTATTCTAGAATTTCTAAGTTTCACAGAAAAACAGAGTCTCTCTTTTGTGTAAAACAGAGTCTGTCTTTGTTGTAATTGAAACACATTTTGATTGTTATCAAGTGTTTCAACTGTATTCAATTTTCTGTAATTGTGTAAAAGTCTCTTGCTTTTGTGCTTGAGCAAAGGAAGTCTCTTGGCTGCGTCCTTGAGCAAAGGAAGTCTCTTAGTTGTGTCTTTGAGCAAGGAAGTCTCTCGCCTGTGTGCTTGAGCAAGGAAGTCTCATACTGTGTGTTTGAGCAACTTGTAATTTGATATTACATTTTAGTGAACTCTCCTTGGAAGTACAAGGGGGACAGGACTACTTCCGGTTTGTGGAAGGAACCTGTATAATTGCTTGTTTATCTCTTGATTATTCCGCTGCAATCAGAACCTAATCTCCTATCAGACTCTGATCTCATTCAGACTCTGAGTTTAAAGGAATTAGATTCTCACTCTTCAAGAGTTGCGAAAAGAAAACACAATTCAACCCCCCCTTCTTGTGTTTTTCTCACCTTTAGTTGGTATCAGAGCACCGACTCTGTTGTCATAGCACCTAACCGTGTAACAGAAAAGATCCAGAGAAAAACATGTCTTCCAGTGAACAGTCTTCTTCTGGTGCTGCTGCTGGTGCTGCTATTCCATATGACTATAGATCCAATAACAGCAGTAGAAAGGCTGATTATGGAAAAATTCCTAAGTTCAATGGTGATCCTGAAGAATTTTCTTGGTGGAAAACCAACTTCTATAGTTATGTCATGGGTCTTGATGAAGAACTCTGGGACATACTTGAAGATGGTGTTGGTGACTTACAACTTGATGACGAAGGTGCTGCCATTGACCGCAAACTTCACACTGCTGCTCAAAAGAAAATCTATAAGAAACATCATATCATCAGAGGGGCTCTTGTCACTGCTATTCCTAAAACGGAATACATGAAGATGAGTGACAAATCTACTGCTAGAGCCATGTTTGCTTCTCTCTGTGCTAACTACGAAGGAAGCAAAAAGGTCAGGGAAGCTAAAGCTCTTCTATTAGTTCATCAATATGAACTATTTAAGATGAAAGAGGATGAAAGTATTGAGCAGATGTACTCAAGATTTCAAACTCTAGTATCTGGTCTTCAGATACTGAAGAAGAGTTACATAGCTTCTGATCATGTTAGCAAGATTTTAAGGAGCTTACCCTCTAGATGGAGACCAAAGGTCACTGCAATTGAGGAGGCTAAAGATTTAAACACTTTAAGTGTTGAAGATCTTGTAAGCTCACTCAAGGTTCATGAGTTAAGTCTCAATGAACATGATTCTGCAAGAAAATCCAAAACCATTGCCTTAAAATCAAAAGGAAGGTCTTCAAAGGCTCTCAAGGTTGAAGAGTCTGAAAATGAGTCTTCAGCTTCTGAAAGCTCAGAGGAGGATCCTGATGTAGCAAAGGAAATGGCTATGCTTTCAAGCAGAATGCAGTACCTTGCTAAGAAGAACAAGAGATTTCTGAGCAAGAGCAGTGGGAAGGGGTTCAAAAAGGAGGATCAGAAAGGTTGCTTCAACTGCAAGAAAACTGGACATTTTATTGCTGAGTGTCCAGAACTGCAGAAGGAGAAACCCAAGTCAAAAAGGCCAACCTTCAAGTCAAGCAAGTTTAAGAAGCAGATCAAGAAAAGTCTGATGGCCATCTGGGAAGATCTTGATAATGAGTCAGGATCTGAAGATGATGATGCTGATGGTGAAGCCAATGTAGCTGTTGGACTAATGGCTACAACCGAATCTGTTAAAGAGACACCTGAGGCAGAATCAGATACAGACTCTGAAAATGAAACAGAGGTATATTCTGAACTCACAAGATCTAAACTTATAGAATCTGTCAATGAGCTTCTTGGTCATTTTAAAGCTAAGACCACTGAGTTGAAGAAAGTCAAACAACAGCTTGATAAGCTGTCAAAAAGACATAATTCAACTCTGTTGGAATTAGAAGATTTAAAAGAAGAAAATATTTCTTTATTGATCAAGAAGTGTAGCTATAAATACTTAAGTGAGCAAGATGTTGCTCTGCAAGAATTTATTGCTACTGGAATTGACAGATCAAGGGTTGCATCCATGATCTATAGCACGTATCAGAACAGAGGACAGGGTCTTGGATTCATTGGAGGAAACTCAAATGAAATGACTCTGAAATTTGGTCCTGATGGAGCAAGAGAGGCGTTGAAAAATCATTTTGTAAAAGAGTCTGATGAAGTCAACACAGTGACTCATTCAGAACCTACAACTTCTACTTCTAAGATTCTGACTAAGTCAAAACTTCAGAATGTTAAGTTAAAAGGTCTGAAAAACTTTGAACCCAAAGCTTTAAAGTCTCAGACTCTGAAACATTCAAAGTCTGATAAACAGACTCTGAAAAAGCCAGAGTCTGAAAAACCAAAGTCTAAGTTTCAAAGGAGAGAAACTGCGAAAGGCAAGTTGAAACCTAAACCAAACGGTTCCAAACCTAAGGTATGGGAGAAAACATTGTCAATGATTTCAAGACATAACTTACGAAAAGAGTTCAATGGTTCTAAGACTAACCAAAAAGGACCCATAAGAATATGGGTACCTAAGTCTGATATTATTGATGCTGCAGGTATGTCTAAAAGGACTAGAAAAGCACAAGGCTTGGTACCTAGACAGTGGTTGCTCGCGTCACATGACGGGAGAAAGGTCTATGTTCCTAACCCTAACCATGAAAGAGGGAGGAATTGTGGGATTTGGAGGAAACCAGACTGGCAAAATCATTGGTACTGGAACCATTGGTAACTCTCTGATCTCAATCAGTAATGTGTGGTTCGTTGATGGACTTAAACATAACTTACTAAGCATAAGTCAATTATGTGACAGTGGTTATGATGTATTGTTTAATAAGAACAACTGCACAGTGGTTAACAAGGATGATCAGTCCATAGTCTTCAAGGGAAAACGAAGAAACAATGTATACAAGATAAAATTCTCAGAACTGACTGATCAGAAGGTAATGTGCCTTCTGTCAATGGGTGATAAGAAGTGGCTGTGGCATAGACGTTTGGGACATGCTAACTGGAGATTAATCTCTAAAATTAGCAAGTTACAACTTGTCAAAGGCCTACCAAACATTGACTATCACTCAGATGCTCTTTGCGGAGCATGTCAGAAAGGGAAAATTGTCAAGAGTCCCTTCAAGCCGAAAGAAATTGTTTCAACTTCTAGACCCTTGGAGTTACTTCATATTGACTTATTTGGACCAGTTAACACTGCATCCTTATATGGAAGTAAATATGGACTAGTTAATGTTCATGACTACAGCAGATGGTGTTGGGTTAAATTTCTGAAAACTAAAGATGATTCATATTCTGTGTTTAGTAAATTCTGCATCCAAATTCAATCAGAGAAGGAAATGAAAATCTTGAAAGTCAGAAGTGATCATGGAGGAGAATTTGAAAATGAACCATTTGAGGTTTTCTGTGAAAAACATGGAATTATTCATGAATTCTCTGCACCTAGAACTCCACAACAAAATGGAGTTGTAGAGAGAAACAACAGAACCTTACAAGAGATGGCTAGAACCATGATCCATGAGAACAATCTGGCTAAGCATTTTTGGGCAGAAGCAGTAAACACAGCTTGTTATGTTCATAACAGAATCTATATTAGACCTCTGTTGAACAAAACAGCTTATGAACTCTTTAAAGGAAGAAAACCCAACATATCTTATTTTCATCAGTTCGGATGTACATGTTATGTCCTGAACAACAAAGTCTACCTAAAGAAATTTGATGCCAAAGCTCAAAAGGGAATCTTTTTAGGTTACTCTGAACGCTCTAAGGCATACAGGCTGTATAATTCAGAAACACAATGTGTGGAAGAATCTATGCATGTCAGATTCGATGACAAAAAGCCTGGAAGTGAAACTCCAGTGCAAGATGAAAGTCATGAAGAATCTCAAGATTCTGATGATAACTCAGAATCTGATCAGATTCCAGAATCTGAAGATACTTCAGAAGCTGGAACAACCCCTGAAGTTCCTAATGAAGAAGCTTCTGATGAAGCTCAAGATGGTTCTCTGCAAGCTAGTCAATCCAAACAATCTTTCAAATACAAGTCTTCACATCCAGAAGATCAGATAATTGGCAATAAAGAAAGCCCTATGAGAACAAGATCGCATTTCAGACAAGAAGAGTCTGCTTTAGGATTATTATCTGTTATTGAACCAACTTCTGTTGAAGAAGCTCTTGGAGATGAAGGATGGATTCTAGCAATGCAAGAAGAACTGAATCAATTCAAAAGGAATGAAGTATGGGATCTAGTAGCTAAGCCTAATCACAAGAACATCATTGGAACCAAGTGGGTGTTCAGAAATAAGCTTAGTTAACAAGGAGAAGTAATCAGAAACAAGGTCAGACTTGTTGCACAAGGCTTCAGTCAGCAAGAAGGCATTGATTACACAGAAACTTTTGCTCCAGTTGCAAGATTGGAAGCAATCAGGTTACTTCTTTCCTATGCAGTTAATCACAACATAACTTTGTATCAAATGGACGTTAAGAGTGCATTTCTTAATGGTGTCATTTCTGAAGAAGTATATGTCAAACAACCTCCTGGCTTTGAAGATTTAAAGCATCCAGAGCATGTTTATAAATTAAAGAAATCACTCCATGGCTTGAAACAAGCTCCCAGAGCTTGGTATGAAAGACTAAGTAATTTCTTAATTCAAAACAACTTTGAACGAGGACAAGTTGACACTACTCTATTCAGAAAGACTCTAAAGAAAGACATTCTTGTAGTTCAGATTTATGTTGATGATATTATCTTTGGTTCTACAAATAGTTCACTTTGCAAAGAGTTTTCAAAAGTAATGCAGGATGAATTTGAAATGAGCATGATGGGAGAATTGAAGTTCTTTCTTGGAATTCAAATCAACCAATGCAAAGATGGAGTCTACGTTCATCAGTCCAAGTATACGAAAGAGCTTCTGAAGAAGTTCAATCTTGAGGACTGCAAAGAAATGAATACTCCAATGCATCCAACCTGCACTCTGAGCAAAGAAGATCAAGGGACCAAAGTTGACCAGAAGCTGTATAGAGGTATGATTGGTTCTTTGTTATACCTAACTGCATCCAGACCAGATATTTTGTACAGTGTATGTTTGTGTGCAAGGTTTCTATCAGATCCTAGAGAGTCTCACTTAACTGCTGTTAAGAGAATCTTTAGATATCTGAAAGGAACTACTAATCTTGGACTTCTTTACAAGAAATCCTCTGACTACAAGCTAGTTGGATTCTGTGATGCTGATTATGCTGGAGACAGGATTGAAAGAAAATCTACCAGTGGCAATTGTCAATTCTTGGGAGAGAATCTGATATCCTGGGCTAGCAAGAGGCAAGCAACCATTGCTCTGTCTACAGCAGAAGCAGAATACATCTCAGCTGCTAGTTGTTGTACACAGCTACTCTGGATGAAACATCAGCTTGAGGACTATCAAATAACTGAAAACCATATCCCAATTTATTGTGATAATACAACAGCTATATGTTTGTCTAAAAATCCAATTCTGCATTCAAGAGCAAAGCATATTGAGATTAAACATCATTTTATAAGAGACTATGTTCAAAAGGGAATTTCAGATATTCAATTCATTGATACTGATCATCAATGGGCTGATATATTTAGTAAACCCTTATATGTTGAAAGATTTGATTTCATAAAGAAAAATTTGAACATGTGCTATGTCTCTGGGTAATATGCGCCTCTGAAAATATTCAGAAGCTATCTGGGAATCAGACTCTCTTTTGGAGACTCTGATGAAAGCTTCTGGTAAAATATTCAGACTCTGGTGAGGAATCTTTAGACTCTCAGAAGCTCGTATTAGTGGAAGCGTGACTGTTAAGTTCAGTAACACCTGCCCCACTATGGTGACAGTTACTTTACAGTTTCTCAGACGTGGCCTGTCTGTATTGGGTAAGAACTCAAAGGGCAATGATTTCATTATGTTAAACAAGTTACCTTCGCTTTGTCCCAATACGTTTACGGCTGCATGCTATATGTATTTATTGTTTGTGTTTGTTTGTCCCCTACTCTTTCCAAACAAGTTTCAAACTTTTTCTCTATAAATACATAACACACACAACTCACTTCTCTTTTCACTCTTTGATTTTCTCTCTGAACAAATTTCTTGTTTTTCAATACTTTGCAAAACCTTTTCTTTTGTTCTCAAATCAAACTCTTAGAAAACCCTAATGGCAAGTGATCTCATCCAATCTGGTGTTATTATCAAGTCCGGAGGATCCTATGTTATCAAACCCAGAACAATGAACATCATCAAGGAGACTCTGGAAATTCAAGTTGAATCTCCAGTAGATTTTGGTTCACTCAGTCGTCATGGAGTTGACGTTGCACCTCATTTCTTATCACAAGGAATGATGAGATACTTTGGTATGTTGAATGGACCAACATATCAGGAGCTTGTTAGAGATTTTTGGGTTAGGTCAGAAGTCTACGACAAAGCCGAAGCTACTTTGGAAGAAACAGTAGCAATCTCGAACAACCCCAGTCTTGTTGGTAAAAGCAGAGACCAAATGGGTTTAAGACCGTACAATGGTCTTGAAATAAGGTCTGCTGTGATGGGAATTCCAATAGTTATCACTGAAGAGGTGGTAGCCAGGGCTTGTCAGATAGAGAGCGCTGGTAAATTTCAGTGGAATGTCAACAAGAAGAGTGAATGGGCTGTTGTCTGCAACAAGTTGTTATTTGAAGGGAGACCCTCAAATAAATTGGTGGATATGCATCCTGAGCATAGGGTGCTTCTGAAGATTATACTGGACAGTATGCTTCAGAAAGGAGGAGGAACAGACACATTGTCTGTAGATCACAAAGTTCTTCTTTATTTTCATATCAACAAAATAAAGATCAACTTCCCCAGATATGTGATGCACCACATGTGTTGGGCCATCAAGAAAAGTCAATCAGAAACCAGGAGGCAAGTTCCTTTTGGAAGATTAATATCTGAGATTCTGTATCAAGGAGGTCTTTTGAAGGTCTTATCAGAATCTGGTGTGGTATCAGATATTCATCTAGGAGCTGTGACCGGTAGAATCATCAATGGCAAGACTCTACAGTACATGAAGATTGTCAAGAGATACAACCCCTCTAAGCATGATATGAGAGAATCTTATGTACAATCTGATTTGATGATGGACTTCCCTTTCATATCCAAAGAAGATCATCCTGAAGTTCTTGCTAGATTTGTGGTGGATTACTTCAAGGAGACTGGTAGAATAATCAATTATTCTGCTATTCCTGAGACTTCTGGAGGAGGCCCTCTTAAGGTCAAAGGAAAAAGGACCAAGGAAGTGGTTCTCAAGGAAGAGGAAGAGAAGCAAGAGCCTCTCAACAAAAAGATCAAATCTTCTGCTCTTCCTGGAGTTTCAATTGGTTCTCCTTCTGCATCTTCTGCACTTCGTGAAATTAAGGATGGAAAGAAGGCTAAGAAAGATGAGAAGAAGGCTAAGAAAGCTGAGAAGAAAGCAATAACAGGCAAAGCTGGCAGAGATTATGACAAGTTAGCTCAAGATATTGCTGATTACCTTGATGTTGACTCTGGAGGAGAAGAGAGTCAGATCAAGAAGAGAAAGGTGGATGTGATTCCTGTGGCTAAGGATGTAGCACAGAAGATAGGTACTTCTGTATCTATGATTGAGGATGAACACACTGCTGGCAAGGTTATGGCAGCAGATTTGATTGCTGAAGAGTTGAAGGAAGAGACTGTCAAGGAAGCTGCTAAGTTGCTTGCTTCTGCTCTTAAATAGAAGAGTACTTCAGAACCTGCAGAAGCTGAGTTATCAGAAGCTACTGTGTCTGATCATTATGCTTCTCCAGAAGCTGGCATTGGCACCTCTGGCAACGTGGCATATAGCTCATCTTCTTCTTTGAATCATGAGTCAAAATCAGATTCAGAATCTGACAACAAACCCTTGAGCCAAATTCTTCCATCTCTCAAAAATTCATCTCCCTCACCAATCAAACCCATATCATCCCATAACCCGCTTGACCCTGCAGTAGTTGATTATGTTGACTCAACTATGGACAGAGTGATTCAAGACACAATCACAGTGTCTATGAATCTTCATGCTGACCATCCTGCTCAATCTTCATTTCTCAAACCACTTCAGGTAATTCAACCTTCTGAAAAGCCTGAAGCAACCATTCAATCCAAACAGCCATCCCCCCAAACTGAAACCATTTGTGTAGACTCTCTAGACACTCTAGATTCTCTTGAAAAATATCTAGGAGGAGAACTACCAAAAACCCCTGCAAAATCCAAAACAACAAAAGCTACTTCATCCGTTTCCAAACCAGACACTGTACCTGAACCTACAGAGAATCTGACTTTAGCTTATATTGAACAATCCTCTGATATTGTATCAGGAACTGTAACAGCATGTAAAGCTAAGACCAGAAGAGTTTCTCAACCACTTTGTGACCCCATAACCTATTTCTCTTTTGAAACTTTTCTAGCTTTAAGAGCTTCTCTACCCTCAACCTCTGAACCTCAAACTGACTTATTTGATTCAAATAAGATTGATGAGTTTTATGCTTCTTCATGCAATAAGCTCAAAGAAGTCATTGAGCAAAGGCATATACCAATACTTAATGTGAGCTATGAGGACAAGTTCTCTACAGTGAAGACTGAGTTTTTGGAGTTTATCAGCAAAATTCAAAAGGCTGCTGCCAGGGAACAAGCTCTTATTACTGCCAAGCATGTTGAAGAAGTAAAGCGGGCTGAGAAAATTGCAATTCTGGAAAATGCTCCTATTCTGAGGACAAGAGATACACCCTTCTTTGATGAGGATCAGTATATTCCTAGAGAATCAGTGGCTTACAATTCTTTGAAGAGGAAGTTGTATAAAGTTCAAGAAGAAGCTAGACAAGAAAGAGAAGCACATTTGCGAAGATCTGAGGCTCTGGAAGAGATGGTAAAGAAACAGCAAGAGGATCTCCAGAAACTGATGGATCATCTTGCCAAACAAAACCAACCTTAGTTTAATTTTGTTTTGTTTATTTTTTTTTTAATTTTTTTTTCTGAACTTGTTTTTACTTACAATTTATTCAAGTTGTTTTTGATTCTACTTTGCATTCTATTTCTTTTATGCTCCGAATCTTCTATGTTTTCCCTCTGAATCTCTTTCTTCCTTAAAACATGTTTACACCCTTACCTTAAGTCATTTAAAAAGGGGGAGGAACCATGTTCTGAACTTTTTTTGTTGATGACAAAAGGGGGAGAAGGGAAAGTATTTATGTCAGGGAGGAGACAAAATTTTCTTTAATTACATTACATGTATACGTAAAAGTTAAAAGGAAATCTGCGAAAGGTGCTTAGTTAAACTCTGAGCTCTGTTTAAGAATCAATTTACTAAATATTCTGAGTATGAATTTGATTGCTTATGAAAGACAATTTAATTAACCTGGATAGAACTCAAGATGAGCTTACAAACCTCAACTTAAGAACTATCAGACTCAGGGGGAGTCAGAGCTTACAAACCTCAGACTCTGAGCTTACAAACCTCGGGACCCTTTAAGTCAACTTGTTAATTAGATTAACAACAATTGACATTTTAACTACTAATGTTTGTCATCATCAAAAAGGGGGAGATTGTTGGAACAAAGTTGTTCAGCAATACCACGTTTTGAGTTTTGATGATAACAAGGTATTAAAAAGTTGTCAATTGGATATTGCTAATATTTGTTTAAGTATGCAAGATATCAATTAAGATTTGTATCTTAGAAAGTATTCTGTTTGAACAATGATAAAGAGCAATAAATCCAGAGAAGCTTGTTGCTTGTGATTCTGTTTCGAAGAGAGTCTGAAGACTGTATCGAAGAGAGTCTGAAGACTGTATCAAAGAGAGTCTGAAGACTGTACCGAAGAGAGTCTGAAGACTGTATCAGAGTCTGAAGACCATCAGAATCTGAGAACCAAGAGAGTCTGAAGATTATCAGAAGCATAGTGCTACAGTGAGTCTGAAGCCACAAATTTGATGATCTGCTAACAGTGATCTCTACTGCATTGCTATGCACAAAGAAACTCTCAAATGGAGTAACGGCTAGCTTCTAAGTCAACTTGAGCGTGGGAAGCACAAAGACAAAGATTGCAGGCCAGTACAGAGTACGTTGTACGAACTCTGTTTCCACTACTCCACTACCTCGTACAGTTTGGCAACTGTGTCTACCGGTATTAATCCTCAAAGGGAATGGAATTCAAATGATGCTATTGAAGGACTATTACCAAATCAAGCAACAGATCAACAGTCATTGATCAAGCTTCAGAAATCATCCTGATGCGCTGGATGACTCAACGTCTCTTTCCTACGCCTATATAAAGGATAGAAGACTTGAAGAAGTGTTGGACTCTACAACTTAGAAAAACTGCATTGCGCTGCTTTCGTATTCAACTGAGTCTTAACAAAAGCACATCATCAACTTAGATTCTTACAAATTGAGTATTCTAGAATTTCTAAGTTTCACAGAAAAACAGAGTCTGTCTTTTGTGTAAAACAGAGTCTGTCTTTGTTGTAATTGAAACACATTTTGATTGTTATCAAGTGTTTCAACTGTATTCAATTTTCTGTAATTGTGTAAAAGTCTCTTGCTTTTGTGCTTGAGCAAAGGAAGTCTCTTGGCTGCGTCCTTGAGCAAAGGAAGTCTCTTAGTTGTGTCTTTGAGCAAGGAAGTCTCTCGCCTGTGTGCTTGAGCAAGGAAGTCTCATACTGTGTGTTTGAGCAACTTGTAATTTGATATTACATTTTAGTGAACTCTCCTTGGAAGTACAAGGGGGACAGGACTACTTCCGGTTTGTGGAAGGAACCTGAATAATTGCTTGTTTATCTCTTGATTATTCCGCTGCAATCAGAACCTAATCTCCTATCAGACTCTGATTTCATTCAAACTCTGAGTTTAAAGGAATTAGATTCTCACTCTTCAAGAGTTGTGAAAAGAAAACACAATTCAACCCCCCCTTCTTGTGTTTTTCTCACCTTCAATAATAACTTAAAATTAATGAAGTATGTTTGTTGATGTATAATGATGTGATGAGAAATTATGATAAATGATGTGAATATGTGATAATGTGAATACTTGTTGATATCCATGATGAAATGAGTTGATGATATGATAATATAAAGATGTTGACTTAGTATGATGATGTGGTGATGTGTTATATAATGAAGTGAATCATATAACTATGTGATAAATATATGACAGTGTTGATGTGATGAATGTATGACGATGTGGTTGTGACGATGATATGACGGCGTTGGTGCGTAACTGTCGAGTCATATAACAGTTGTACATTGTCGAGTCATGGTGAGAATTCATGCATTCACGGCCAGTCTGTGGGAGTAAACAATAACATACTTCTGATTATATCCAAGATATCGTGAGAGTAATCAGTAACATACCTCTGATTATATCCAAGATGTTGTGGGACCACTCGGTAATATACCTCTAACATCCAAGATATTGTGGGATCACTCAGTAACATACCGCTGATATCCAAAACCTGGTATCACATGCATATAGAGTCGAGTCAGGAACATTGTCTACGAGTATGAAAGATGTGCATTGAATATATGTAACTATGCGGAGGATGTGTGATTTGACTATGGTGAATATGTTTGAACGAGGTTCATTCATCTTGGTAATTTCTTTGATGATGATGATTTTCTTATTTATACTCTTGAGATGATGATTGGAGATTTGTTGATTCTATTTAAGTACTTCGATGAGAATTCATGTGAATATTATTTGAGAATGATAAATATGTGAAATGTGATGAGGTGTATTTGAATATGTGAATTGAGACGTGAAACGTGACTATATGGAGATGTGTAATTAAAGATGTGATATTTGGTGATAAGTTTGTTATAGTTACATATGAATGGCGTATACCTTGATATCCTTAATTGTCAATGATATTTATATTTATGCTTTAAGATGTTGTTTGAGACTTGTTGAATTTATGACATTAAGATATATGTATATGTGAAATAGATTGATGTTTATACATGATGAATATCTAATAATTGTATACATGACATATCTATCTATCCTTGAACAATACATCCGTTCGTATTTCCTCTATGTTGAACATGTATCTCACCCTCCAGTGGTTGTTGGTCACCTACATCCTTGTGGTGTAGACTTGCAGGTTGAGGATGTATAGTTGACGTGAGTACCTCAATGACGGTTTTGGAGCCTACTCGTCTTTACCACATTTCCTTTGGTGTCTAGCTTAGTATCTGATTAGGACTGTTGAGAATTCATTTATTTTATCGGATTTTGTTGAGGAACCATGAGTTCATTTTGTTGATGTATTTACTTTGAGATATGATGCATGACTTTATGATGATGAGCCTTATTTTCCGCTATGACTTAATATTATATGATCGAAATTTTATTATGTGATGATTGAAGAAGAGTAACACCATTGAAGTATTTGATTAATCGTTTAATTATTATTTAAATATTATATGTGGGGTTCAGGGTCTTACACATTACCCCCATTTTTTCGATCGGTTTCAACTAGGGAGACGTATTACGACAATGGACTACATTATGTGGATTCAGAAAGAAGAGTTATTTTGGTGATTCGATGTTTGCAACAGATGTCAAAATTCCAAGTATAATTTCTTCAATTTGTACAGTTGGTGTTTTTATGTTTTAATTTGAGCTACTACAATTTTGAAGATTTAGATTATTTATTTTAATTTTATGGATTTTAAGTAGAAGATGATGATGAAGTTGAAGATCGTAAAGGTGAAGATGATGAAGATTTGAAGATGAATGTTTACTTTTTGAAGTTAGAATCATGCAAAGTTCAAGGTAGCGTATAAAGTGCAGCCGTGATAGCTGAGCACCAACATGGTCACTTGCACTTTCAACCATAGATTTAATCAAAAGAAATTTACTGAATTAAAAATATATTTTTAAATTTAGGAATTTGTATTTTTTGACCAAATAAATTTGAATCTTAAATAATACAAATTTCATACTTTGATTGTTGAAATATTTTATGTGGATGTGTCTTGATGTGATTTATAGCAAATAAATTTACAAATGATTTTTTTTAACCACATCGAGAGAGTAAATGGTACAAATTTGTTTGGAAAAATAATATAATTCATTTTAATCAGTTCATCGTCTCATATTTGTAATTGCTTCTCTTTTTTTTTTGGTAGTAGACGAAATGGCAATAGTCATTGAAAATTGACACATATAAGTAGAAGAATCAAGGTTCGAACTTCCGTCACGTCGTTCGGCCTAATAATTTTGGCATTTTGTCAGTTGAGCTTCAACTTGTGGATTGCTTCTTCTTTTTTTTAACTGAAAAATTGCTTTTCTTTTTGCATAAATCATATAGTAATAATAGTTTTTAATCAAATATATATTTTAGGAGACATAGTAATAATTGTTAGCTTTTATTTTTAGCAAAATTGTTAGTGTTGTAAAAATAACAAAACTTATATGATATGTAAATGTGTTAGTGTTAATTTTGCCCTAAAACATAGTTGAGGTATATGTAATAACATAAGGATGTCTTTGCATTTTCAAAGTTTATTAATAAAAAAAAGTGCTCTCAATCAATTCAGCTTCAACTATAACTTATTAATAAGTCCAACTCAGCCACAATTTGTATTGTCGTTTGTTTTATGAGGCCAAGATAAAGGTTAGGCATCAGGGGGAGACTGAAGCATCCCAACTAGGTTGGCACCAAACAGAGACCCTTGTCCTCTACCGCCTTTCCAATACGTATATTATTAAAAAAGGAGAAATTATGTACAAGAGGGGGGACTAGGTCAAAACCCTCGAAAGAAAAAAGATGAAGCTAACAAAAAAGAAACATAAATGACTAAGGGAAACGGAAATTAGGCAAACCATTTTTGTCCCTAGCAAAATCAGCCACAAAAGAAGAAGGCATCGTGGTATACCAAGTAGTGTCTGTTAGAGCATGACCCAAAGAAGCAAATATGTTGGCACAACAATTTCCTTCCCGGAAAATATGAGAACAAATCACCATCATACCATGTTGCAAGCAATTATGCCACCTGTTCCAAAGACGAATAGTAATGACCGAGGGATTCTTGAAAGCATGCACCGCACTTGATGAATCACATTCAAGCCATAACATAATCCATTGATTCCGAGCTTCAAACTCCATAGCTAAAATTAAACCCATAAGCTCCGCTTCAAAAACATACCTCATTCCAACGTTACTAGCAAAACAACCCAAAAAGGTTCCTCTAAAGTCTCGGAAAATACCACCGCAAGAGGCATTAATATCAATAACTGAACCATCCGTTTTAGCCTTGACCCAATTAATGGTGGGAGGCTTCCAAACAATCGATATAATCTCCTTGACACACCGGTGAAGATGGGGCATCCTAAGTATTGGAAGGGCAAAGTACCAACTGAAAAACCTGACATATGTGCCAACATATTTCTACGAGTAACTATCACAGCACTAGTAAACAATTTAATTTTTCAAAATTAACAAATTGACCAGAGCATCGGAATAAGCCTGAAAGACCTGCAACGGACAGCGGATATTCCTTCACGATCAACCACAAAAAATGAAGACATCATCCGCATAAGGGATATGAGTCGTGTAACGCCCACTTTATTTATTTAATTATTTTATTAGAGTATATAGTATATTATTATATATTATATGATTTTAATGATGTTTGTGACGTATGAGATGATGTTGTGGTGTGACGTTTATTTTATTGTTTAATAAAATAAAATATGTGATGAAAATTAAGATGTGATATAATAACAAAATATTTCTAGAGATCGGGTTGTTTTCATAAATAAGATAGAGTTGTGGGGATAAGTGAGAATAGAAAGAATTATAAAAGGGAATTAGGTTTAGAAAGAAACAGGCAGTACGTTACAGACTTTGGCAAAAAGGAGAGGAAAGTGGCCAGAGAAGAGAGAACCTCAATTCTGCGAACATATCAGGTAAGGGTGAGCCTAACTTCAATTGTATTTACTGTAATTCATCTAGTTGTGATTAACATAGGGATTGAAAGAGAGTTTGAGAGATTTCATAAGTTAGGGTTTTGTAGATTTTATGATGAATTGATGAGAGAATGATGTGAATTGATGTAGAAACTTGTTACAGAACCTAGATTAATCACTAGGACTATAATTCTGATAGATTAAAAGCATAACATGAAGAATTGGACGAATTTTGGCGGGGTTTCGAGCGAACTTGTAACCCCTCTGCGATAGCTCGCCGTGGCGAGCAGTCCCGCTCGTCGTGGCGAGCAGTTAGTTAAACACTCGCGAGGCGAGCAGCTGAGCTCGCCGTGGCGAGCGAACCCTTTAGTGCGCGCGAGGCGAGCAGAAACACTCGTCGTAGCGAGCAACTGGCAGAATGCAACTTAAGCAGCTCGCCGTGGCGAGCAAACCCACTCGCCATAGCGAGCAATGTGGTCTCAGACCACTATAACTTGAGTTTTAGAACTCTGTTTTGAGCTAGGCTTTAAGGGTAGACTTTTGGATAGTATTAGAGATGTTTAAGACCTAATTAGAACCTGTAATGACGCTGTAAGATGATATTTAAGTATTGGCGTTAATCTATGATTAAATGCTTAATAAGCGAGGTTTATGAATGAAGTATAAATGATGTTGCGATGATAACTTTGTGCTGTATATACATATGTTAAGTGTACTGAGCTGTTGTCATGTACTGTTACAAGTGCATGTGCCGATAAAGAGTCGTATATGATGTTAAAATGTTGTGTATTAACTCGTTTAAGTATATGAGTCGAGTTCATGCATTTGCATAATTTGAGACGGTGGAGCTTATGCACAAAGCGACGGTGGAGCATTTGCTCAAAGCGACGGTGAAGCTTATTAAAGCTAAAATATTGGTACCACATGCATGATATTAAGATGTTAGAGTTGCATTTGTCGAGTCCTGTGTCTGAGATGTTTTGAGACGTTTGTTTTGTGAAGATATTCTAAGATGATTTATTATACGTAGATGTTTGAGATGTTTTCAGTCATATGTGACGAATATTGTTGTTGTTGTTAAGCATGATTATTTGGATTATATGTTAATATAATTGTTGTGAATCTCACCCCTTCTGTTGGAATTGCCGCCTTGTGGGCAAGTGCAGGTGACCAAGCTTAGGTTCGACGACGTGAGAGGTTATTGTGGAGTCTTAGGAGCTCTGATACGTAACGGGATGGGGATTTATCATTATTTCTATTCCTTTATGTATCATGTTGACTAATGATGATGTTTGCGACGCAACTTTAATTTGAGATGTTTTATGAGGCTTTTGTGCCAAGAATTATTTATTAAGATTTTGAGACGTTTATGAATTCCGCTGCTATGTTTGAACATTATTTAAGAATAAATTATTATTCGATTTGATTTAAAAGATTTTATGAAATGTGACATCCTGATTTATTGTGATATACTCATATTATTTGAATGAAATTTTTAAGTCGGGATTTCGGGGTGTTACAATTGGTATCATAGCAGGTCGGTCCGTCCGGCCAATTAGAGAGTCGAGTGACGGTGTCTTAGAGTTAGAATATTATAGTTATATTATTCTAACTTATGTTTGCTTTGTAGAGGAATAAGATGGCTGGAAGGAATGATGCTGCTCTTGCTGCTGCTTTGCAAGCAATGGCCCAAGCTGTGGGAAATCAGAACAACGCTGGTGGAAACGACAGGACGAGAATGTTGGAAACTTTTCTGAGGAACCACCCGCCTACCTTCAAAGGGCGATATGATCCTAACGGGGCTCAGACGTGGCTCAAGGAAGTTGAGCGGATCTTTAGGGTGATGCAGTGCGAAGATGGTCAGATGGTACGGTTTGGTACCCATATGTTGGCAGAGGAGGCTGATGATTGGTGGGTTGGTATCCGACCTATCCTTGAAGAAGGAGGTGCTGCTGTGACTTGGGCGGTGTTTAGGAGGGAATTCCTGAACCGTTACTTTCCTGAGGATGTCCGGGGAAAGAAGGAGATTGAGTTCCTTGAGTTGAAGCAAGGAAATATGTCTGTGACTGAGTATGCTTCGAAGTTTATGGAACTGGAAAAGTTCTACCCCCATTATACTGCTGAGAATGCTGAGTTTTCCAAGTGCATCAAGTTTGAGAATGGTTTGGGTCCTGAGATTAAAAGGGCGATTGGCTACCAAAAGATTCGGAATTTCTCTGAGCTGGTGAGTAGTTGCAGGATTTATGAGGAGGACACCAAGGCTCACTACAAGGTAGTGAATGATAGAAAAGCGAAGGGTCAGCAGAGTCGTCCCAAACCTTATGGTGCTCCTAGAGATAAGGGTAAGCAAAGAGTGAATGATGAGAGGCGACCTCAGAAGAAGGATGCTCCTGCTGAGATTACCTGTTATAATTGCGGGCAGAAAGGCCACAAGAGTAATGCGTGTCCTGTTGATGTGAAGAGGTGTTACCGATGCGGACAGAAAGGGCATATTACCCCAAACTGCAAGTTTGATGATGTTGTGTGTTTCAACTGTGATGAGCAAGGACATATTGGCTCGCATTGCAAGAAGCCAAAGAAAGTTAGGACTACTGGAAGGGTTTTCGCGTTGACTGGCACTCAGACTGAGAACGAGGATCGTTTGATCAGAGGTACTTGCTATATTAATGATATACCTTTAGTTGCTATTATTGATACTGGCGCTACGCATTGTTTTGTTGCTTATAATTGTGCTGTTAAGTGGGGTCTTGTTATGTCTGATATGAATGGAGAGATGGTTGTCGAAACTCCAACTAAGGGTTCGGTGACTACTTCTCGTGTGTGTTTAAGTTGTCCGTTGTCTATGTTCGACCGTAATTTTGAGATGAATTTAGTCTGCCTACCTTTGACTGGTATGGATGTAATTCTTGGGATGAATTGGTTAGAGTACAACCGTGTGCTTATCAACTGTTTTCGCAAGACGGTGTATTTCTTGTCTGAAGAGGAAGAAAGTGGAGCAGAATTTTTATCTACCAAGCAGCTGAAACAATTAGAACGAGATGGAGTTTTGATGTTTTCTCTGATGGCATCCTTATCTATTGAGAATCAAGAGAAGATCGACGAATTGCAAGTGGTGTGCGAGTTTCCTGAAGTATTCCCTGATGAAATTCCTGATGTGCCTCCTGAAAGAGAAGTTGAATTTGCGATTGATCTTGTTCCTGGAACGAAGCCTGTGTCTATGACACCTTACCGTATGTCAGCTTCTGAGTTAGCTGAGCTAAAGAAGCAATTGGAGGATCTTCTTGAGAAGAAGTTTATAAGACCAAGTGTTTCACCTTGGGGAGCGCCTGTATTGCTAGTGAAGAAGAAAGATGGGAGTATGAGGTTGTGTATTGACTACCGTCAGTTGAACAAGGTAACTATAAAGAATAGGTATCCACTTCCGAGAAATGACGATTTGATGGATCAGTTAGTGGGTGCACGTGTGTTTAGCAAGATTGACTTAAGGTCGGGTTATCATCAGATAAAAGTGAAGGATGAAGATATGCAGAAGACGGCCTTTAGAACTCGATATGGTCATTATGAGTATAAAGTGATGCCTTTCGGTGTTACGAACGCGCCGGGAGTATTTATGGAGTATATGAATCGGACCTTCCAGGCATTTTTGGATCGTTTTGTGGTGGTGTTTATTGACGACATTTTGATATATTCCAAATCCGAAGAAGAACATGCTGAACATTTGAAGATTGTCTTGCAAGTATTGAAAGAAAAGAAGTTGTATGCTAAATTGTCTAAGTGTGAGTTCTGGTTGAAGGAAGTTAGTTTTCTTGGTCACATTATTTCTGGTGATGGAATAGCAGTTGATCCGTCTAAAGTTGAAGCAGTGTCGCAATGGGAGACTCCTAAGTCGGTTACAGAGATTAGAAGCTTTTTGGGATTAGCTGGGTACTACAGAAGATTTATAGAAGGATTTTCGAAGTTGGCACTTCCGCTAACGCAGTTGACCTGCAAAGGTAAAGCATTTGTGTGGGATGTTCATTGCGAGAATAGTTTTAATGAATTGAAGAAGCGTCTGACGACGGCTCCAGTTTTGATTTTGCCTAAGTCCGATGAATCTTTTGTTGTATATTGTGATGCGTCTAAGTTGGGTTTAGGTGGTGTGCTGATGCAAGACGGTAAAGTGGTTGCTTATGCATCCAGACAGTTGAGGATTCATGAACGAAATTATCCTACCCATGATCTTGAGTTGGCTGCAGTAGTATTTGTGTTGAAAATTTGGAGACACTATTTGTATGGTTCGAGGTTTGAAGTGTTTAGTGATCACAAGAGCTTGAAGTACCTGTTTGATCAGAAAGAATTAAATATGAGACAGAGGAGATGGCTCGAGTTATTGAAGGACTATGATTTTGATTTGAATTACCATCCGGGTAAGGCTAACGTAGTTGCTGATGCCTTGAGTAGGAAAACGTTGCATATGTCTGCTATGATGGCGGAAGAGTTCGAACTATTGGAACAATTCAGAAATTTGAGTTTGGTTTGTGAAAGATCACATCAGAGTGTAAAGCTAGGAATGTTAAAGATTGACAATGAGTTCCTGAAAAATATTAAGGAAGCGCAGAAAGAAGATGTTAAGTTTATAGATTTGCTTGTTGCGAGTAACCAGACTGCAGATGGTGTTTTTAGAGTCGATGATCACGGTGTGTTGAGGTTCCGAGGTAGAATCTGTATTCCGGACAACGATGAGATGAAGAAGGCAATCCTTGAAGAGAGCCATAGAAGTAGCTTGAGTATTCACCCAGGAGCTACGAAGATGTATCATGATTTGAAGAAGTTGTTTTGGTGGTCTGGATTGAAACGCGATGTGGCACAATTTATGTACTCTTGTCTAGTTTGTCAGAAATCGAAGATAGAACATCAGAAACCTGCTGGTATGATGGTTCTGTTGGATGTGCCAGAGTGGAAATGGGATAGCATATCAATGGATTTTGTGACGAGTTTGCCAACTACTCCAAGAGGGAACGATGTTATTTGGGTGATTGTTGACAGGTTAACCAAGTCAGTTCATTTTCTACCAATCAATATCACCTTTCCTATGGTTCGGTTAGCAGAGATTTACATTCAAGAGATAGTAAGATTACATGGTGTTCCTTCGAGCATTGTGTCAGATAGAGATCCAAGATTTACTTCTAGATTTTGGAAAAGTTTGCAAGAAGCTTTGGGGTCGCAGTTGAAGTTGAGCTCGGCGTATCATCCGCAGACGGATGGTCAATCCGAGAGGACGATTCAATCGTTGGAAGACTTGTTGAGGGTGTGTGTACTTGAACAAGGAGGAGCTTGGGATAATCATCTTCCGTTAATAGACTTCACTTATAATAACAGTTACCATTCTAGTATTGGGATGGCACCTTTCGAGGCTTTGTATGGGAGAAGATGTAGAACTCCGTTGTGTTGGTTTGAGTCGGGAGAAAGTGTGGTTTTAGGACCGGAGATTGTGCAACAAACCACTGAGAAGGTAAGAATGATCCAAGAGAAGATGAAAGCGTCGCAGAGTCGACAAAAGAGTTATCATGACAAGCGTAGAAAGGACCTTGAGTTCCAAGAAGGAGATCATGTGTTTTTGCGAGTTACTCCAATGACCGGTGTAGGTCGTGCCTTGAAGTCGAAGAAGTTGACTCCAAAGTTTTTTGGTCCGTATCAGATATCAGAGAGGATTGGGACGGTGGCTTATCGTGTTGGATTACCACCGCATTTATCGAATTTGCACGATGTTTTTTACGTGTCGCAACTGAGGAAGTACGTTCCGGATCCATCTCATGTGATCCAAAGTGACGATGTACAAGTGAGGGACAACCTTACGGTTGAGACTCTACCCTTAAGGATCGATGATCACAAGGTGAAGTTGTTGAGAGGCAAAGAGATACCTCTAGTGAGAGTGGTTTGGAGTGGAGCGACTGGTGAAAGCTTAACTTGGGAGCTTGAAAGTAAGATGCTGGAGTCATATCCAGAGTTGTTTAATCGAGGTAAGATTTTCGAGGACGAAAATCCTTTAAGTGGGGGAGAGTTGTAACGCCCACTTTATTTATTTTATTATTTTATTAGAGTATATAGTATATTATTATATATTATATGATTTTAATGATGTTTGTGACGTATGAGATGATGTTGTGGTGTGACGTTTATTTTATTGTTTAATAAAATAAAATATGTGATGAAAATTAAGATGTGATATAATAACAAAATATTTCTAGAGATCGGGTTGTTTTCATAAATAAGATAGAGTTGTGGGGATAAGTGAGAATAGAAAGAATTATAAAAGGGAATTAGGTTTAGAAAGAAACAGGCAGTACGTTACAGACTTTGGCAAAAAGGAGAGGAAAGTGGCCGGAGAAGAGAGAACCTCAATTCTGCGAACATATCAGGTAAGGGTGAGCCTAACTTCAATTGTATTTACTGTAATTCATCTAGTTGTGATTAACATAGGGATTGAAAGAGAGTTTGAGAGATTTCATAAGTTAGGGTTTTGTAGATTTTATGATGAATTGATGAGAGAATGATGTGAATTGATGTAGAAACTTGTTACAGAACCTAGATTAATCACTAGGACTATAATTCTGATAGATTAAAAGCATAACATGAAGAATTGGACAAATTTTGGCGGGGTTTCGAGCGAACCCGTAACCCCTCTGCGATAGCTCGCCGTGGCGAGCAGTCCCGCTCGCCGTGGCGAGTAGTTAGTTAAACACTCGCGAGGCGAGCAGCTGAGCTCGCCGTGGCGAGCGAACCCTTTAGTGCGCGCGAGGCGAGCAGAAACACTCGCTGTAGCGAGCAACTAGCAGAATGCAACTTAAGCAGCTCGCCGTGGCGAGCAAACCCACTCGCCATAGCGAGCAATGTGGTCTCAGACCACTATAACTTGAGTTTTAGAACTCTGTTTTGAGCGAGGCTTTGAGGGTAGACTTTTGGATAGTATTAGAGATGTTTAAGACCTAATTAGAACCTGTAATGATGTTGTAAGATGATATTTAAGTATTGGCGTTAATCTATGATTAAATGCTTAATAAGCGAGGTTTATGAATGAAGTATAAATGATGTTGCGATGATAACTTTGTGCTGTATATACATATGTTAAGTGTACTGAGCTGCTGTCATGTACTGTTACAAGTGCATGTGCCGATAAAGAGTCGTATATGATGTTAAAATGTTGTGTATTAACTCGTTTAAGTATATGAGTCGAGTTCATGCATTTGCATAATTTGAGACGGTGGAGCTTATGCTCAAAGCGACGGTGGAGCATTTGCTCAAATCGACGGTGAAGCTTATTAAAGCTAAAATATTGGTACCACATGCATGATATTAAGATGTTAGAGTTGCATTTGTCGAGTCCTGTGTCTGAGATGTTTTGAGACGTTTGTTTTGTGAAGATATTCTAAGATGATTTATTATACGTAGATGTTTGAGATGTTTTCAGTCATATGTGACGAATATTGTTGTTGTTGTTAAGCATGATTATTTGGATTATATGTTAATATAATTGTTGTGAATCTCACCCCTTCTGTTGGAATTGCCGTCTTGTGGGCAAGTGCAGGTGACCAAGCTTAGGTTCGACGACGTGAGAGGTTATTGTGGAGTCTTAGGAGCTCTGATACGTAACGGGATGGGGATTTATCATTATTTCTATTCCTTTATGTATCATGTTGACTAATGATGATGTTTGCGACGCAACTTTAATTTGAGATGTTTTATGAGGCTTTTGTGCCAAGAATTATTTATTAAGATTTTGAGACGTTTATGAATTCCGCTGCTATGTTTGAACATTGTTTAAGAATAAATTATTATTCGATTTGATTTAAAAGATTTTATGAAATGTGACATCCTGATTTATTGTGATATACTCATATTATTTGAATGAAATTTTTAAGTCGGGATTTCGGGGTGTTACAAGTCGGAAGAAACATACCCCAACAGTAGGACATAGGCTGCAATCGATTAGAAATTCCTTCCATCCCCAGAGCTCTACTAAGAACTTCCTCCACAAGACAAAAGAAGGGGGGAAAAGGGGTCTCCCTGGCCCACACCTCGCTTGCAAGGAAAATAACATACATCATTACCATTAACCAAAATAGACAAATGAGCCGAATACATAATTTCCGTGATCCAGCTACAAAACAACTGGGAAAACCTGAACTGCTTCAAAACCTCTATTAAAAAATTCCAATCGAGATATCAAAGGCCTTGCGAATATCTACCTTAATGTCTATGTTACCACCAAATTGCTTCTTTGGTAACAAATTAATCACCTCGGAAGCCATAATGACACAGTCTCATATATTGTTGTCTCGAACAAAACCTCTCTGTTGATGAGAAATAATCCGCATACATATAATAGTCAGCCTCTCCACTAGAATCTTCGTTGCAATTTTGAACTGGAAATTTGCCAAAGCAATGGTCCGGAAATCACCCAATGAAGAAGCCTCGAGACTTTAGGAATCAAAACTAAAATATTTGCATTCATATTCGGAACAAGCACACCCATATAGAAAAATTCCTGAACTTAGCTCACAACATCCACCACCACAATGTCCTAAAAAACTGGAAGAAAAAAAAATGACCCCCAAATCCATCAAGACCAGGGGCGCCATCAGCATTCAAACCAAACACCACATTTTTAATCTCGTCAAATAATGGCATAGCAGTCAAAGTAACATTTTCCTCCTCCGAAACTAACAACGGGGTTACATTCGCAACCAGCCATTTAGAGATACAATGATTATTACTACCAAAGATCCTTTGAAAGTAACTCACTACATGCGCCTCCATCTCTTTGGGGTCTGTAATGCGAGCATTTACATCATGAAGCAAAGTGATAGGCTTAACAGATAATTTTATTTGAGCCATTCTATGAAAGTAAGCTGTGTTCCGTTCCCCCCGTAAATAAAGTTCTGATTCCTAGCCTTCTCCCGCCAAAATTGATCTTGACAGTTCATAGCTCTTGTCAAGGACAACTGCGCCTGCAACTCTTGATCACGCAAAGTCGCATCCAAGCCCATAACATCAATAAAGGCTTGGATTCGCGCTACCTCATCAGCCGCAAGCTTGACTTTCCTTTGAACATCTCTGAAAACAGACTTGTTCCATACCCTGAATGCATCATTTACCCTTAGCAATTTTATCTGTAAGCGATGCATCCCGGAGCCAACGACCTCTTTTTTCCAAGTATTCAACACCAAAGGTCGACAATCCGCATATGTGGTTCTGGTTTTAAATTTTTTAAAGGAAGTAGTCTTACAGAACAAAGAAAAATTAGTATGCACCAAAAGAGGATGGTGATCCGATTGAGTCGTCACTAAGGCCGTACAAGAAGTAACACCCCAAAAAATCAGTCCAAGCTTCATTACAAATAGCACGGTCCAGATGAAGAAAAACAGAGTTTGAATCTAACCTGCCATTATTCCAAGTAAATCGCAAGCCATTTGTATTCAAATGCAACAAAAGATTAACATTAGTCCAGGAGAGGAAATTTGTGCAGGAGATAGAAGGAGGAAGACGACGACCCCTCTTCTCATGCGCACCTAACACGACATTAAAATCCCCCACAAAAATCCACATAGCGGCGTAAGTATTATGAAGTAAAGTCAAATATGCCCAAAGTTATCTCTGTAATAAATAGGAGGTACTAGCATAAATACCGGAAATATAAACTTTAGTATCCTTGCAAACATGCTCCAACACTAAACACTGAGAGGATGCAAAAATAACTGTAAAATTATATCTGAACCCCAAACCGCCCAAAGATTAGGAATCAGAGACTCTCTTTTATTTACACAATAATGAGTAACATTAACATTTCTCCATAATCAGCTAAGAATAGAGTCATGTTGCACCATCGATTCAGCAATAAAAACTAATGAAGGTTTATTCAAAAGGCACATATCGCGAAGAGCAATTCGGAAATCATTGTTACCAATTCCCCGAATGTTCCAAAAAATAATATTCATTTAGGAGGTGGAAGGGGACCCAAAGAACGGGTTTGATAGGCATCTTGTTCACTTTCTTTTTCTACGACTTAGAAATAACCGGCAAAAAAGGTGTGTTATTCTTAGCAGCCTTGGCCAACCAAGTATTCATGAAATCCAAATCTTTTTGTAACGCCATCAACAGTTGCGTCAGGCTCAGCAATAATACTACTGACATCTAAAGATTTGTCTGTGACTAGGGATAAAATAGGTTCATGTTCAGCCCTCAAGTCATTTCTAACCACGTCATCTGTAACATTAATAAGTTGCAAATTGAAAGAGTTTTGAGTTACATCAGCAATACGGTTTACCATAATATCTTGAGGAGGAGATGTTTCTGCTGGCATGGAACAATGTTGTGCCATGTTTCCCTCTTCAATATTCTGAGTTGCAGCATCATGTGCTTGCGGATAGGCTTCCAAAGCTAGGAAAGGCTCGGTTGTGGTACTGATTTTCACATGAGCTTACTTGTCTCGTGGTTGTTGTTGTGGTTGTGGAGAGACAATGGGCTCCAATTGCGTCTCCACTATTGTAGGTGTCGGGACGTGCTGCGGATCTTGAAAGGCTGTTGAGTAACCGATACCAGAAGGGTTGTCCTTAAGAGGTACCCACTCAATCCTCTTGGACGTAACATGTTTCTTACCTTGGGCAACTTTTTCCTTAGCCGTGTTGTTGTCCTTCCGGGGGTATAACCACCTGCAAGCGGTAACATCATGACATATGTTTTGACAATGTGTGCAAAAATCTGGCATACACTCATAGGCCACTTCCACAATAAATGCATAACCCTCCCTTTCCACAACAATTTCATGGAAAAGCTTGCGAATAAAATCCATGTCCACTAGTATTGTAGCATAATGGCAAAAAATGTGCTTAGACGTCGGATTATCAATAAGAAGCGGGGTGCCTACAACACTAGCAATTTCACGGAATGTCCTTTCCATCCAATACTCTTGAGGTAGTGCCAACAAACGAATCCACACTTTAGCATGAATATTGCGTTGCGTGTGCATATTGAAATCTTTAGTCCATTCAAACAGACGTAATAAGCCAGGTTTCAAATTCACCGTTCCCATCGCCCAAACAGATCGTAAATCAGACTCGGGGACAAATGAGAATTCATAGTATCCCCTTCCAAACGATAACATGGTCTAGGTCCCTGTCATCTTCCGATTCTTCTGGAGTTTCAGCTTGATGTCCTTTGTCATGTACGGTTTGTCGCCCTTGTTCAGAATCAGACGACCACACAAGTGTCGCTTGCAAACTGCCATTCCTTTTTCATACATTTCCTGCGATATTTTGATGTTAACTGTCTACCCTCTAATGGACGGTTGAGGGAAGTTATCATTAGAGGAAGCAGGTTGTGATGCCGTCAACACCTGGGAAAAAGAGGGCGCGACAATTGGGATTGATGAGGGCACGCACCCTCGCAGCTGGTGAGAGAGCCACCGTGGGGGTGGAGGAGAGCTCAGCCTGCAAGTCAAAAGGTATTGCAGCAACTGAGCCGAAATCAGAAGGAAGAAAGAAAATGTCAGTAGGTTTCAAAATTTTGGAGATAAACGTGTATTAATCTTTGTAATACCCTTGGACATTAACCCAACTGCGTTTTCCCAATCGTATTGACTCCTACGAACAGCAAGAAGAATTGAAGATAGAGGTGAAGGAGGACAACGGTGGTGGAAGGCTGATCGGAGTTCATGGAAACCCCATCAGAGCCACCATCACGTTTTCAAAAGTTTCCCTAAGAATTGTATTATCATTGCATGTTGGTGTTTAATGAAGTACTCCTGCAAGATAATCACACTTGATACCTTAAAAGCAGCTTTCATATATTTTTAGAGAAATGCTAGCAACACGGGTAGCATTGCTCATATTTTTAAGCTTATATTTATATGCCTGAATTTGGTCTACCCTCCACGAATCTTAAAATATCATTGTTTTCATGTCCATCTCACTTTTCTTCTCCCCATGGGAATTTCTCAATATAAAACTTTTTTTTTTTTTTAAATAGCAAATGTTAGTTAATATTATTCTCAGTTGCCAGGACTTGAATCCATATAACTCCTTAACTTCTTTAATCGTTTGGCTCAAAGCAGTTGAGTTATCCAATCCCAAATATAAAACATGATTAACTATGCTAATTACTTTTTAACCTAGATGGCCCAGGACTTTTCAACCACTTGAATTGACTATTCATATAAATATTTGTTAAAAAGAAAGAAAAAATAACTACTGCTATAAAAATTCACATCATCCTTCAGTAGACAGTAACAATTTTTTTGTTTATTTTAAGGTTCATGTATAGATATTGTAAAAAAAAAGTTCAATTATATAATGTTATTATTAATGGTTAGTCATTTTAAGTGAACAAATATAACCACTTCATAAAATTAATAACGATTTGTTTTTCTAACTTTATGTATTTGCTAATAAAACATGCTTAACCAAATTTAAAACTAAAAGAATTTGATCAAAAAACTAAAAACTAAAAAGGAAATAAAAGATGTAAAGTATAACATGACTCGCCAGTCCGACTACCCGACCAAGGCATCACTTTAATCACCTGTTCAACCGATTGCATCACCGGTTCGACCATTAAACTGGTCGAGTCAAAGTTACTCCTTTGAATTTCAATTTTGCCTTTCTTTTTGTTTCTATGCTTTAAATGTCATCAGTTTACATAAACATATATCAATGGAACAGGATGAAAAAGATAAACAACCTAATCATTAAAGCTACCTCCAGTTCCATTTATGTTGAAGAAAGAATATTTCAAATTCTATAAACCTGCAATCTATCACCCAAACTTATCAGAAAAATCGACTTCCTCGTCACAGACTTTCTTCAAATATATCTTCGTCTTGAGGAAACACTGGACTATTCTTCGTATGTGAGAAGGTTGTTTGGTTAGTTCCATCATTCATTGAAGACCGAACTACCTGCATATCAATTTAATCTTTTACTATATGATTTATAATAAAATCATACATATCTTGTATGCAGCACATGCGAATCCCAAAAGTTAAACTTGTACTCACAAACTGTTGCAATATAACCATAAATTTTCGAGACACATTCGTGCATGGTGCAAGTGTCATGATGTAAGTACTAAAAAAATAACACCTAAACTAATTACTTAGATAACCCGTTTTTATGAAAACAAACAAACAAAACCCTGGAAAGCAAATGACATTAAGTTAAAATATGCATACTCTTCATCCTAGAAAGGAAACATTATCAACTTAAAAGAAAGTATACTCTCGTGAGTTCATTGTAATTCAACGAAGTTTTGATGATATCACTAAAAAACATGATTTTGAGCATACTCATAGTCGTGGAAGTTGGAACAAGAGAATACCGATGATTTGTCAGGTATGTTCAGTCTTGAGTTATTCAAACAGGAATCAAGTTTGGACCCAAAGAAACAAGAAATCAAGTATTAAACAACCTAGAATCAGCAAACTCAAAGTTGAGAAGAAGACTCGTCGTCGTCAAGTCACATTTGAGAAAAGCCAGATTAGCATAATATCAGGGTGAACAATTTTTTATTGAAAGAAGAATAAAGTACAGAAGTTCTTTTTGCCTTATGCTAACTAACTGCTAAGCAGTTTCACCAAAATGGCAAAATTAACTAAATCAGCAATGGAAAATGCTGCAATCATCTTTGTAACTACCAAGTAAAACTAAAACCTATCATCATTCAAGCATGCAACATCATGAATTATTGATTCTAGAGACATTTCATGTCATAAAATCGTTAGTTTTAATCAAATCAGCCCAGGTTTGGGAATCATCTCTTATACCAAATAGAAAAGTTCCCAACAGTAACACTATAATTTGTTTGTCAAGACTCAAGAGTGCGGGATTGAGGATAAGTTAAAAAGTAACGTTTATATAGGGGGGTAAGGTAGAGTCTATTGAAGCCGATCTGAAAGAATTGGCACATGAAAAACTCTACTCTGTAAGTTAACATATGCAAGTAACAGTACTCATCTAAAAATTAAGGAAGAGACAGTCACTTCAACGCCTGAGTTCATCTACAACATACAAAGTGCAATGAATAAGAGACCAAGTTAAGGCATAAACTTTTAAATCTAACTGAAGTGTAATTTTTTCGGGACAATCCAAGAAGAGAAATAATAAAAACTTTTGATATATGGTATTATGTAATATTGTTGCTAATAACTTGAGCTCAGATGGTACAAAAGACTAAATACTAACTCCAAGTTTTATGGAAGTAGACAATCTAGGACGCTCTAACATAATATCACAACATTCCAAGATGCTGTCTTAAATTCTTACACAGACCCTCGAGTTGAAGCTAACTAAACTTCAATATTGTTAAAATATACCTTTCTAGAGAAAATATAACTCGGCATAATTAAACCCAAAAACATATCAAGAACAAACCACCAAACTCCAACTAAAGAAACCAGTTTTGACTTTCATGAATAGCAAGAAAACAAAACTGAAATTGGCAACAAAACATCGATAACTGCCAGGGTCTTTCAGTGGTTCCCCCTGACCTGGTAGTAACTTGATATCTGGGGTCCTAGTCGTGTTGTTGTTTCATGTTTGGGTTATCAATATTTTGTTACTTTTATTGAGGACTTTTCCAGATGGACTTGGATATTTGTAATGAAAAATCGTTGAGAAGTTTTCTCAATATTTAAAACTTTTTGCTCTGATACCATAGAGTTTGTATGATATTTTTGTGAATATTGTGTGTCTATAATGAGATCACACTATTGTATTTATAATGGTGTTACAATAAATACATTGAACACTAACCTAGGAAGTTGTATAATCATAGGAAAATTAACAATTAACTCGACAGATTCTTAATTTTAACAAGGACAATGCTGATAGCAGCTAAATCCCAAACCAGAAGACGTCACAGCTTCAACACAAACTGAGACAATATTGAGCTAGTGCAAACAACAGTTCAAACTCAAACCCTCATTTGATGGTGACACAAATTCATAAAATACTGAAACAATATTGGGCCAGTGCTACCTGCAGCGGAAGTCCTAACGATACTAAAACAGAAGGTGGTGTCGGTAGTGTTGGTGCATCACGATTTTTAACCAAATTAGAATGATAAACTGAGGTTTGAAAACAATTGTGGGGCAGCCAAAGTGCCAGACCATGCTACACAGATAGCCACATGAAAATTATACAACAGGGAGAATATAAATACAAGAGCCAAAGTAAAACCATTGTTGGAGAGTCGGCAAACAAACCAAAAGCAAAACCACCAAACAACACATATACAACTATTGGGAGCTGACGAGAAGCAGAAAACATAACTACTAAAGGCTAAACACCAACCAATTGATGAGTAGAAGCACATGGACTCCAAGCACCAGGAACTGGTAGTTGAAGCGAGCATGTGACCACCGAAACAAAGGTAAAAAAGTGTCAAAAAAATAGAGCAACAGCAACATAAACACTGAGAGGGTGACTTCAAAATAAATTGTGAAGACAAATGTTACAGTTCAAAACATTCAAGAACAGGGTAGCAAAATACTGACAGGAAGGTCATTGAAGATCGTACCACTAGGATCCCATGTCGAAGTTGTGGATTTTTTATAAAATAAGAAGGTGAATAATAAATACTTTTGAAATGGCATGATGTAATATTACTGACAATAAATTTATACTTATATAATACAAAAGACTAAACACTAAACCCCTATTTACAGATATACAAGACTCCTAATCCTAAATAAATAGAGGAAGCACGAAGCAAATCATAATAATAGGTAAAAATGAAAACTACTCTTAAGAGATAGTCCCAGACACTCTGTCATTAAGATAACTGCAATGCTCTAACATAATATATTATCAAGATATTTTCTTATGTTCTAGAAATTATCTCCTAGGATTTAGTTTCCATAATACTAAGTTATTAATGAAGCACGGACACTTCTCGGATTAGGCGTGCCCCGTGTCGGACACGCGTCGATGTCCAACACCGACACAAACCCTATGATTACACTAAATTATATCATTTTCTCAAATTATTATCCGTGTCCGTGTCATGTCTGCGTCCGTGCTTCATAGGTTATTATTATGATTTGTTTCCTATTTTTTTATTTAGTTAGGATTAGGAGTCTTGTACCTCCATAAATAGAGGTTAGTGTTTAGTGTTTTGTAGCATATAGCAGGATCAAATCATCCTACCTTTTCAACTTCTTCTAGAAGATGTGTGTTCTCCTTCAAGTACTGCAATGTTTTGTCTCTTCCTTGTCCTAACCTGTTTCAAGACAGATTTGGATGATCAACATTAAGACATGGGAGCTCACATCCAAAGAGAATTCACCCACCATTGAGACAAACAACGGAAAGGCAAAGAAGAGTGAGAAAAGCTGACAACAGAGATAAAACAGAATAAAAAGGAAACACGGAAGGGAAGAGGTGTCACCATAATGAAAAGAATGTCTTGTAAAACAGAAAAGCATGTAGAATCAAATTGAAAGTGTTGAAATGTAAACAGTGTCTAGCTTCATTGCATATAGGCCAACCATATCATGCAACTACAATAATTAGAAATGTTGTTATATTTGTATTTATAATTTTTACCTATCTAATTTGATCTCTGCTATATGGTTACACCACAGATTTATTACCATAATTGAAATCTGAATCTTATATTGTCCGTCTTTCTCTTTACAAGTCAAATTTTATTTCAAGCTATTGCCTATGAACCAATGAATAATTACTGTAATTGATCATTGGTCATTTATAACTTTCTCTGCCAGACAGATTATAAAACTGCATAATTTAATTTACTTCCAAATCAATTTTACAGTAGCTCAACTAAATTTTCCTTTGCAAATCCCAATGTTGGAGGATATAAAACACAAAGCAGAATAATCAAAGAGATTATCAAATGTATAAATATCAAGCGTCCAAGAGTTTTCAGACAATACCGATGGTCCCCATAACTGTACCAAGAGCCCTTCTTTAAGACAATATTCATCATTTCTGCACAATCTAAAATGCAACCCTGCATTCAAAATGAAAATTCAAAATAATGGTATTCAATAAATGTTAAAGATAATTTTATGCTCCAACACTTACCAGCTTATTGACTCCCTCTCCAAATGAAATATCAAATTCGGCTACTTTGTAAGGTCTTGACACCTAAAACAACTTCTCAAGTTAGTTACCTCCACAATAAAAAAATTAAGACAATGAAGAATACAACAATTACATCTGATTCTGATAGATGTAAATAATATTCCAATATCTTGATTAATCTTCAGCACAATCTAGACTAGAACAGATAATCTACTAAGAGTGAGTTATTCAATATTTAGATCCCTTGTTTTAGCTGTTGAAAATGTGATTTCAAGGTTGCGTAAAAAGTGATTTATTTTTTAGAGTTTACATAAAACTCGCATAAGCTATTTTTTGTTTGGTTACAATTACATAAGTACCCTAAAGTCTTTTCAAAATAATCAGATTCTCAACCAAATCTTTCTTTTTTGTCAAAAGTTTACATAAACACCACCAGTTGTCAAAAGTGATTTTTTCGATAGAAAAAACTGAAACAATAAGGCTTATAATTTGTTTTGTTATTCAATAAACAAAAACAATCTAGTACAATGTGAGGTTAATTTGACTCCTCTAAAATGAGGACACGCTCTTTAGAGGATAAAGTACAAAATAACAATTGATTGAAATTCAACAGTTGAGAATGTGATCAAATGCAGACTCTTGTATAATAATCCGAGATAGTCAAAATCTCGACAGCTGTGGTTTGTTTGTCTCGCTACTAATTCCAAGTTGGTCATCGGTCATCTCTCCAAGTCTCTCGTAGTTCTGTCATCCAACAAACATCAAGACTGAGTCGTCTACACCAGCCACAGATGACCTCTCTCTTAATTTGGTTGTTTCGGTAGACCCATCCCCTTGTGGAATATTGTGAGACATTAAATGCACCCAGTAATATTAAAAAGACAACAAACTAAATGAGGTTAAAAAAGTAATTCAAACAATAAATACACCTTTAAAGTTGTCACATTTTCTTACAAATTGGACCAAAAAGTTCTCCAGAAATTCTCTTCAAATAGTAGCAGAGGGAGTATATTATAGTATTTTGGATTATCTCTTAAGGTTAGTTTCTATACTACTTAATTTTTATCATAATTTATTTCCTAATTTTACTATTTACTTATGTATCAAGTTAATTATCAAACATTATTTACCATAGTTATTTTTATTCTTCTCTTTCTTTTATCAAAAACCCATAACTTCAACATAGTATCAGAGGGTGGTAACATCCTCCATGACATGTGTATCATTATTTTGTTGCTGAGTTCTGGAAAGTTAGGGACTGAGGAATCAATTCTTCTGTGTACTAAATGTTGCAGCTAGTTTTGGTTTCCATATGTGGCTAGGCCGATAAATCGGTTTATAAGGTGGGGATTTCCACTCACAATAAACCCATGTCCATGCCTTACTACAAGTTATATAAATTTTGAATTTGACATAAAAGTTCGTGAATAATGCATGGATGATGAAAAAAATTCGCAAAAGGAAAATTTTCAGATACAGAAATATTGTGGTTACCTTGCTCTTTTGCACTCTTACACGAACTTTAAGGCCAACTTCTTCATCTCCTTTGGCCTAAAAGGAAATCAAAATGCAGAGTATTTCTTCAAATTAAACAATTTTGATATTATAATCAAAAGATATTAGGAACAAATGATCATTTGAACGTAAAATGTGCTGATATTTTGGAGTAGAAAGGCAAATTAGTAACAGAAAGGTTTAAGATAATATATAATAACAGAGTGTCATGAAAAAGCCATGGTACTTACAGATTTTATCTTCCCTATAGAACGAATTTCTAGTCGAACTGATGCAAAAAACTTCAAGGCAATTCCACCACTTGTCACTTCTGGATTTCCATAATAGACACCAATCTACAAAAGTAAAGAGAAATACAAACCATGTAAACAGAAACAAGAGATTTAACTGTGGCATATATCATCGAACTTGTGATTAAGCAATTACTAATAGATGGTGCTCATAATTAAATGCATGCAATCTTCAATTACAAGTACCTTATATCTTATTTGGTTCAAAAATATAAGAGTACAACCAGCTTTAGAGGCATTTCCAGACATCTTACGCAAAGCTTGGCTCATAAGACGAGCCTGCAATCCCATTTGCTGCATTCCAATCTCTCCCTATACATTTATATAAAAAAAATATGGTTAAAAAAATGCAATACCCTAAATTATATAACAAAAGTACCTAAAACAAACAAAGAAAGACAGATGTTCACTTCAACTTCTGCTCGGGGAGTGAGAGCTGAGACGGAGTCCACGCAAATGAGATCTATGGCGCCAGATCTACACATACGATCTGCGACTACAATATGCAAAGTTCAATCAATTCACAGACACCATACATCACCCTTATAATGCAATATGGGCACCGCCAAAATTATCTTATCCATTCCAACACAACCACAAGTCAAAGGTATTACTCTCAAGAGCCATCTCTCCATGATCTGGTTGGCACACGATTAAATTTTCTACATCCACTCCTACCGCTTTAGAATATGCTGGATCAAAAGCGTGCTCTGCATCAACAAGCATTGCATTGCCTCCTAACTTCTGCACAACATAAACAAAATTGCACAATGATTTCAAATACATACTTCGAATAAATTGATAATTATCATCAAGAATTAATGATTGGGAAAACTCCAGAGAAATTACCTGTACTTCTGCAATAGCATGAAGTGCTAGGGTGGTCTTCCCACTGCTCTCTGGTCCAAATATCTGGAAACAGATATAGCAGATAATGTCAGCTTCCCATTGAAGTATAAATAAGTAGAGGATAAAAAACAATAGAATCAACAATTCTATCACGAAATAAAAAATAAATGGAATTGGGATATCTTTAATGACTAGGTGAATGTTTGGATTTGGAATGAATTTGGCAAAATCACAGTGTGCTACCATGATTTTTTCAAACTCATTGTTGTTACAAACATCCCCTAAAATCATTTTGCTTAGAAGGTTTGGTTTTAGAGCCTAACAAACTACCATTACATACTCCAATAAACCATAAGCACAATATATATTATACTCGACCAAGAACCCAGAGAATGTAAATAAGTTCACCAAAGGAAATGAATGGCAATGACGCATAAAGTCAATACCTCTACAATTCTTCCCTTTGGAAGACCACCACCTAAAGCAAAGTCTAAAGCCAAACATCCACTGGGAAAAGTTTCACTGCAATATTCCAGACAAAAGAAAACCTGTCATGTTATGCGCTCTAATTCACAGAAAATAATGACAGTGTAAAGTCATGTTTTTCAAACTAAATAAACAGTTTGGTTGATGATACATAAGCAAGGAAAATGATAGAGAATGTGAAGAAGATACATACACTAATGCTCCACCAGCACTGCCCAATCTTGTAACACTACCTTTTCCGAAAGAGTTGTTTATATCATTCATTGCTGCTTCCAGAGCCTTTTGCTAGAATAGAAATTCAATTGTCAAATCAAATATTCTTCTACATTAGTAATATCCCATTAACAATGCAAATAACGTACTATATATTTATTGGCATACTGACATCATATTTTCAATAGAACTATTATCTAAAACCATTTCATAACAAACATTGAACTATATATTCTAAAAGCTAACAAAATAACTGAATCCAATAGAGCAATAATTAAAATTAAAATTAAAATTTGAAACAATATACTTCTATGAACACTAATATGCAGAAAAAACAGAAGATGATATGGTGAAATTTTTGTATACATTACGATTATTAACAAGGTAAATATAAGAGATAATAGCATTACATATATAGAACCAAATTGATCCCAAAAAAATTACATATATAAAACCAAAAAATTATCATATACACATATAATGTTTCTCACTCATTAATCTTCAAGTGTATTGCGTCTTTTTTCCAAGTGGAAATATGTAATCATATGACAGAAGGACCATATTGATCAACCAAATTATATAACAAACAACAAATAATGAAGGAACCAAAGTTTCCATTTAGACAAAATTTTATAAAGCGGGGTGTTACTAAAGAACAAGAAATTCTCAAAACAAAAACAAGAACAGAAAACAACTACCAAAGCCTTTTTCTACTAGGTAAAGTCCACTACATCGATTAAATGACACCAACATTTTCTGTCATGGATGATGTCTATAGGTCGACATTTTAATTCAAGATCTCTCTTGATGCTTGACATAGTTTTCTTCGATCTTCCTCTTTCTTTAAGTATTTGAATATCCTTCACCTTGTCTATCCTCCATAGTGGCCCTTCTAAGATGATTGGACATACATGCTCAAACCACCTACGACAAAACTCTACCATTTTCTCTATGATGAGAACTATCACGACTTTCTCTCAAATAACGACATTCCTAATTTTCCATTCAAAAAAAAAAAGACGACGCTCCTGATCCGGGAAGGGGTCCCACCATTTTGGTGTATACGGTAAAGAAAATATTTAGCGTCGTGACTCAAGTTATACTTTCTATGACAAACTATGCCTATAACATTTCTTAATTTCGTCCATTCTGATTAAAATCCTATGGTTAATCCCATCATGTTGTATGTGGGCTCGAGATACTTAAATGTGCGATTTGTTGTATTGTATCTTCTTCAACTTTCACCTCTAATATATGATTTTTGTGTCTCAATAAATTTACATTCCAGATACTCTATTAAAATCCTAGTTAGACAAAAGTTGTGTGTTTCTAACTTTCTATTTACTTCTTCTAGTGACTCTCTAACTTAAATTGTATCATCCATAAAATGCATGCACTCTGATGCCTTCTCTTCTACTCCCTCCGGTCTCGAATGTAAGAAACAAAACAAAAAAATTGTTGGTCTCAAATGTAAGCAAAAGTATACAAAAGTCATCCTATTAAATGTCACTATTCCAATTTTAACCTCATTGACTTTATCCAATTTGTTTCACATTCCCATGTTTAACACATTCCAAAAAAATTTCATTGGTGGAGTTCAAAAGTCATGTTTCCAAGACAAGGGCATAATTGGAAAAATGCTATTTTTTTTCAATGATTTAAATGCAATCATTTTTTTTTCTTACATTCAAGACCGGAGGGAGTATATATTCAGTAAGCAAACAAGAAAAATTAAAAAATAATGACAAATTAAAAATTTGGGGTTAAAACAGCTAAGCAATATTCTTCAATGATATGTTTGCAATAGCGAATTTCCTTCTTGTTGAGTAAAATACTCTGAATTCTACTAGGAAAGTGAACCTTTCTCTGAAGTAAAATTGAACCTAAAATAAAGCAGAAAAGTAAAAGGGTTATAACGAAGGTAAAAGAGAAAGGGGGTAATACCCTATCAACGAAGCGAGCGTCAAAATCAGCAGAAAGAGAACCATTGAGTTCGCATTGAATCTTGACATGTTTAGAAGAAGCAGCAGCAAAGAGAGGAGGCAAAGAGTGGAACTTCTTGATAGGATGAAATACAAGAGAAGAAGAAGAAGAAGAAGAAGGTGCTCTGAGAATGAAAGTGTGGGGTTTTGGAGAAAAAAACAATAAATCCATTTTTCAAAATAACAAGATAGATTAAACAAACACTCTTGTGAGTAAAGACAGAGATTGTGTTGTTTTGTGTTGTGAAATGCTGCTGTCACAAAAATCAACGTTTCAGTCGGCTTCTCTTCTCTTCATTATACAATTACAAACCCATCGATTTTTAAAAATAAATTAACTCTTTTTTTTTTTACTCTAAAATAAATAAATTTATTCCTTTTTATAACAAAAAAAAAATTATATATATCTATCTGGTTTCCTGGCCGATCTAATGCGTTTGTAGTACTAAAGCGAAATTTAAGATATTTTAAATGTGTTGACAGAGAAACATAGAAATTAAAAACATTCAATATTGTAATCTTAATTGAGGCATGTCAGACACTAAATATGAGTATCGCTCGCAGTCATAAATTGATTCATTCTTTAGATGGTGAGTCTAACTCATTTCATTAAACTAAATTTCATTAGAGTAAGAACTTTTCTAAACAAAAATTTAATTTCTTATGTTAAAAATAATATTTAATATAAGGTGAGGGTCCAATTAGGTCCCTCACCGATGGACCACGAGAAAACCACCAATAGATTAAATAGATGGTTCACATGTTTTTAAATTAAAAGGGAGAACATGTGCAACTTTTCACATTCAATATTATCCTTATATGGTTTCAGCCTAGTTACAATTCATGTTCTAATTATTCCTCCATGAACAGCTACCGTTCTTTGACTGAAACCATCAAATGTGAAAATCAAGTTATGAACTCTAAAATTAACTAATTTCTTCTTCTTCAACAAATCTGATTATTGCAATTCCATAAAATCTTCAAAGAAACCCTTTGCATTAAATGCAGCCGAGAGACAAGGCGCAAAGCAAAGAAATATTAAGTGCAGTAAATCAAGAAAGTGATCCAATGAAAAGAAGTCATTAAATAGTTGAGAGAATTTGAAATGAGTAAAAATGGAGAAGGCAGTAAAATAATTGATGGCTTTATTAAGATTAATTGATTTGGAATTTTCCTCCTCTCCATTTGGCTTAACAGGACGTTATTTATAGCATATGAAAAGGGGAATTGATGTTTGAAGAAGAATAAGAATTATTTTAATTTAGGGTTCATGATTTCATCTCAGGTTTTATGGTTTGAGTGCATGATAATTGGAGGTAAAGATAATTGTTATGGTTTGAACGATGAATTAGAGTATGAATTGTAAAGAGGTGGAAACCATTTGAGGATAATATTGAATGTGAAAAATTGTACATGTTCTCTCTTTTAATTTTAACAAATATGAACCATCTATTTTATCCATTGGTGTTTTTCTCATGGTCCACCGGTGAGGGACCTAATTGGACCCTTACCCTAGAATCCACCTTAATATAGACATTATTTACCAAAAATAAATTTTAACAAATTATTTATTTACCAAATGTTAAACCTTGAAACAACAAACTAATATTAAATTCTAACACAAATATTTACTTTTGCATATTTTGGTTGCACACAACCTATCTTAATAGATTTACAACAACTAACATCATATTAATAGAAATTTGAAGAAAAAAGAATTTAAGATGTGTATGACTAATATAATAGTTGTAATAGCCCGCTTTTCTTTAGGATTAGTTTATTTATTTATTATATGTGTTTAATTGCTTGTTTGTGTGCTTGATTTGAGATTAATGGAATTTTAGGCGAGAAGAGTATTTTAGTCACTTTTAGAACTAAGGGTGATCGTACCTGATCAGAAGGTGGTTGCCGATGCTTCTTTAATGCGGTGGTTCACGGTAGTTGAAATACTTCAGTGAGCGTTGGAACGAAAGGGGGGGTGTACCTCCAGACACTCCGATGCTCAAGTCAGTAGAGCTTCAGAATGGGGGGTTTGAGAGTGAAAGAAATTCTACTTTGGAGGCTGCGAGGTGTAACAGCCTGATTTTCGTTAGACTTATTTTAATTAATTTTTATGTGTTTATACGTGCTTGTATGTGGTTAATTACCTTTGTGTGTATTTTGGTTGGGATTAGTAGAATTCGATGTTAGAAGGATATTATAGTCATTTTAGACTCAAGGGTATTTTGGTCATTTGCGAGCAGGGGTAAATTAGTAATTTCATCGTGAGGATTATTTTTAGTGTTTCAAGTGAGAACCGTTATTTTTACTAAGTTGCTAATGCGGTTGTGGTAATTAGTTGTAAGCTGGTGATTATTCGATAACTTTTGACCGTAAGTTAATAGACTTTGTGGATTAGTTATTGAGGGTCTTAAGCCCATTAAGACTTTGTAAGGGTTAAGCCCATTAGTGTGGACACTATTTAAGCTCTAGTCTTTGTAGAAAAATAGGGTTCACATTCATTTCATAAGAATTTGAGAGACATAGAGAGAGAGAAAGAGCAAGAGGAAGAGAAAAGGGGTTAGAAGAGAAAAGCTTGAAGATCAAGAAGGTGATAAAGATTCTAGGAGCTAAATTGAAGCTTTGGCTAGGTTTATTAACAATTGAGGTAAGGGGCTAGTATTCTATCATAATCTCTTAGTCGTAATCTCTTCTCCAATTATATTCCAAAGTGCTTAATTGAGATAAGTGATTATTGTGAACTTAATTGTTGAAATTCGTGCTCTTGTTTTAGTGTTATGTTAGAGTATGTGAATTTGATGATAATTGAGTTGTTGATGATGAATTTGCATGCTCATGTTATATAGAAATGGGTACTTTGTGAATTATGCTCAAGTTGATGAATTGTGATATTTTGTTGTTGAATTGTGGTTGAATTCATGATTATGAGTTGTGGTTGTTGTTAAATGTTGTTGTTAATGTCATATCATGGTTAGGGTATGAATTAAGTTGATTTGTTGTTGTTGAATTGAGTTGATTGGAAGAAATGAATTGTTGTTGTTGTTAAAGACTTTGTTGCTTTGACAAAACCGTTTTTAATCAATTTCATAAGTTGTTCAAATGCCGAGAAACGAATGTGTTCGATGTGTTAGAGCCTCGAGTCGTGCCTTGGATCATTTTTGACGAATGGGGAACTTAACTATTCGTTTTTAGGGCAAAAACTCGTGGCCGAAACACGCGAAAATGCGTGTTTCGGAGCGCTGCGCCTGAGGTAGGGCACTAGGCGCCCACTTCCAGTAAGCCAGCGCTGGGCGCTGCACTTCTGGCGCCAGGCGCCCAGACAAGAACAACGGAAACGTTGTTTCGCGTTCGGGTGCTTGGGGAAGGCGTGTAGGGGTCCTATGCGACCGTTTGGACATGTTCTTTTGCTGTTTTCATTCATATTACTACTCGAACATACTTTGCTTGGTCGAAACTTGGATTTTATAAATGGATTGAAACTTGAAATTGTGACGTTTTCGATTTTCGGAAATTATCGGAAAATGACTTTTTGTAAACGAGGATGAATGTATGGTTGATCTACAATTCATGTGGACTTAGATGAAGCATGTAAGTCTAGTATAAGGTCTTAATCTTGTGGAACTTGGTTTTCGGAAAATTTAGTGTGATATACAGAACTTGAGATTTCTTATATGAACTTGGGCGAAATTTTGAACTAATACTTGATAGTTTGTAAGTGGCCTATGTCCATGCTTATATGATTGATTAAGATTGAATTGTAGGATTTCATACTTGAATAAGTTGTCTTGCTTTGAAAAGTGTCAATATTGATCGTTTAGTAAAATGAGACGAACTTGGTCAAAAACGATCTTTAAAGCCGAATACTTTGCAAATCTTTTGTGATTAGTTTGATATGGTTATACGAATATGTGTGAATGATTGATGGGTGTTGAATATGATGTTTATCATATTATAGTGGTTGAATATGATGTTGAGTCATATATTCATGCGTACATGGTTGGAGTTGATGTATTTTACATCCGTGTTGGTGACGTTGATGATGTTTTTATTGCATCATGAGTTGACGACTTTGTCATAGTTGCTGGTACCGTGTACATATAGAAGTCGCGTCTAGGTGCATAACATATCTTGGTATGAGTCCTAGTTGTGTTTATGCTTGGTGTTTGATGTGATAGGTGACTTATGTAATTGTGATATGGTGAATTTGCTTGTGTTGTTGAATAATGTTGAAGTTGAATTATCTCTTTCTTTGAATTATATGAAGTTTAATTTGATGGATACATTTTCAATTGTTTATATTTGATTATGATTGATGTGAAGCTAACCCCCAGTGGTATGTGGTGGACCGCCTACCTATTTGTATGAATGGGTAGACGGCGTGCATAATTGATTCTTTAGCGTGCTTGGTGAGTTGCTTGAGGATAGCAGGATCTTCCTCCATTTATCTGTTAGAGTCTTAGATTAGGCTTTGATTAGAATGTCAGTTGTCTAACTTATTTGAGATTGTTTATGCTATAGAGATTTTATATGATGATGTATGTTGATCTTATGACATGTATATTTTGGAGATGTATGATTTATATCCGCTACAACTATTGAGAAATTTTATATATGCATGTTGTTTGGAATCTGTTGAAGACGTAGCGTCTATTTCTTGAATATTTGTATTATTCATGTGTATTATCGCTTTGATAGAAATATGACGTTACACGAGGAGCCTCCTATTTATAGAGGTGGGTGAATGCAGAGCCGTTGTAATGGCACACATGTGTCCATCGTTTACGAAATTGGAGGAAGTGTAACCGTCTGTGAGATATTCACAGGAACGTGGGAAAGAGACGTTACTGTTTGTTTGAACAGGTCTCAGTTGCTTCGAGCACCTCCTTGCAGAGAAGGGGTGTGTTGCGAGTAAACTGTTAAACGCAGCACTTGGGCTCTGATTGTTATTGGGCCTAGATCTTTGACCAGTCCAGAACAAAGGAGCGAGGGTAAATTAGTAATTTTATAATGTATAATATTTTGGTACCTTGTGTGAATAGTTATATTTACTAAGTTAGTTGTAACTTGAGGTAATTATTTTGAGATGGTAAATATGAGATGATGTAGTGAGTCAAGTGAGTAGTAACTTTTTAATTAAGCGGTAAGAGACATTAGACCCATTATGAATTGAGGTAACCTAACCCATTGATTGGAGTATATAAGGATAACTTATGAGGAGAATTAAGGTTAACTATTCATTTCACACATTCACACAAAAGTGGCTAGAGGAAAATATAGAGAATTGAGAGAGAAGTGAAGATAGAAGAAAAGGAAGAGAACCCAAGTGAAGTGAAGAGAAGAGGAAAGTTAGGATTCAAGAGGGGAGCGAATATTTTGGTGAATTAGTTAAGATTAAGAGGAATCAAGGTAAGGGGAATATGTTTCTTCTTCCTAATAATCTATAATCATGTTTTTAGCTTATGGGTCATATTTATTTTGATTGATTTGTGAAAATTGATGATTATATGTGTAATTTTCGTGCTTGAAATTAAGTGGTGAATTTGGGTATGTGAAATTTGTTGAAAACTTGTTAATGCATAAATTTCATTGTTGATATATGTTAAGTTGTTAACTTTGAGAATTTAGGTTAAATTGAGGAAAATGATGATGTTGTTGTTGTTGTTGTTGATTAATGTTGAGTTTATGATTTATGTGCTATAAATATTATTGTGTATGTGTTGATGTTGAGAATCCATGAATTTGGTTGTGATAAATGTGATGTTGTGGTTAAGTTGTTGTGTTTTTGTGACTTTTGTGAAAATTGGTTAAAAGAGGAGAAGTATGATTTTGAATGGATTAATGGAGTGGTGGTGTTGAGTTAGATTAGTTTGGATTGATATGTTTGGGTGAGGGATTGATTGGGTGAAAATTGGGTTTTTAAGCTAAACTAGCAGCAAGCCCGTGCTCCGCACGGGTTTGAAGTCGAAGTAGAGGTCATATGTCAAAGCGAATTGCAATGTTATATGAATTGAGAAAATACAAAAAAGATGACGTTAATGACAAAAGGCAAATTACATTTGTAACACCCTGTTTTCCCAACATAAAAATTTCATAAATAAATCAGAGTATTCACATAACGGAATGTCACATTTCTTTCATAAAATCATAAACGGATTAAATAACTATTTATCCTTCAATTTTATTAACAAAAATCTTTAACGTATCGCAGCGGAATTTATTTGAACCTCTAAAATAGTCTTTGGCACAAAGGTCTCATCATAAAAGTCTCATAAAACAAAGTTAACATCATTATCATAAAACTTCATAAATAATACGTAAGGAATAGAAAAGCAATAACAATGATCTCATCCCGTTATGTATCAGAGCTCCTAAGACACAACGAGGGAAATCCTCACACGACTTCACCTATTCTTGATTACCTGCAAGTTACTCATACGAAGAGCAACATTTCCAAGCATAAGGGGTGAGATTCACAAAACAATAATATTAAGCATATAATTCAACAATTATATTTAACAACATAACGTAAACATATTATAACAAATATCAGGTAACATCATCATCATAATCAACTTCAAAATTCACTTAACAACTTGACTCGACAATGCAACTTTAACTTGACTATGCAACTTAATCATCTTACTCATGCATGTGATACCAATCTAGGGCATAAGCCCTCGTCGCTTTTTGAGCATAAATATACTCCTAGGGCATAAGCCCTCGTCGCTATTGAGAAAAAGCTCCTAGGGCATGAGCCCTCGTCTCTGTTGAGCAAAAGCTCCTAGGATATGAGCCCTCGTCTTTAAATGAGTATGCATTGACTCAACATCTTACAACTTAGACAACACAACCATCTTATATGACTTCAATAATTTGGATCAATAACTCACAACTTAGACCGACACATGCAGCTTTAAACAAATGTAAACAGCAACATGACAACACATTATTAGTCTCAAGATATAACAATATCAACATTTAAACATCGTCTCAAAGCATCACTTATAATTTGCATAATGCATAGATATATATATATATATATATATATATATATCATTAGTAACAACATGTAATTATCTTATAACAACATCATAGTTCATTTTTAATATTATAAACAACCATATTTCTACCCCAAGGATCAACTCACAACAACTCGTATGAAAGGACACAAGATCACGAAACAAGGGCACTGATGCTGTGTATTTCGCTAGGCGAGATATATTTCGCCATGGCGAGCTCAAAATCTAGGATGCTTTGCCATGGAGAGCAGGGTTTTCGCCATGGCGAGCTAAAACTCAATGATTTTTCTCCTACTGAGAAATTTCGCCAGGCGAAATAAGCTTCGCCATGGGGATCTCAAGAACTGGGTTACTCGCCCTGGCGAGCGATGAATATCTGGCTCGGGCAAAATGCAGATTTTCTCGAAAATCCGCCTAATCACATGATTTAAGGTCTAACATTGATTCCATATATCGTCATATGGATTATCCAAGGTCTGTAAACAGTTTCTACATCAATCTAACAATTTTTCATCAATTAATCATCAATTCACCACTTTTAACCTAATTCTCAAATCCTCAAAAACTAATCCTACAACTTGTTAAATGCAATTAGATGAATTACAGACTCAATAGAATTGTATGCTAGGCTCACCCTTACCTTAAGAAATCGAAATCGCAGCCTCTCTTGGTCTTCTTCTCTTCTCTTGACTTTTCTCCAAAACTGATCGTACGTTAAAAGGTTTCTAACCTAGTTTCTCTCCTATTTATATCTCATATATCTATTCTATCTTATTCCTCTTTCTCCCCCAAAACTCTCTAAAATCTCAAAACAACCCCTCATCTCAATATTTATTTTATTTTCAAATCTTATTTTATTAAACAATAAAATAAGTCACAACACCTCATGAAATCTCTAAAATCACATAAATCACATTAAATCATATAAATATATTCTATGCTCTATAAAATAATTTAAATAATCAAAACGGGCGTTACAACATTGACCTTCCTTGAGATTTTCTTAAACAACATAAGCACAGTGTCTATCTTTATCCAATTTCATTTCAATAACCTTCCAAAAACACAATTTAATTTCAGGCATATTGGTTTGATATATCTTGTTTCTGTTTTCTTATTTGTCAATAAGTTGAATGAGGTTGTTTTCTCGCAATGGAGAAACAATAACAATTGTTATACCAACAAATAGAATCAAACATCGACAATTAAAGAAGAGGCTAAAAGAGAATATAGAGATGGACGGGAGTCGTGGTTGACTAATGAAAAGGAAATAATCTTCGATATATCTGTTTTATTAAATTAGAGTTTAAAAATTAAACCACATTGACAAAGGAACAGTGAGTGATCTCTTCAGTTTGGAAAAATCATCAAAGTCTTAAGTTTTGTTGGTCATCTCTAGTTGGCTTTTAAGAAATCTTCTTTGATGTTATGTTCCTTAAAGAATAGACGGGATAATTTCAACATTCTGATTGGATAAATGAACATAATGATCACTCATATCAATAGAAAAGGAACCCATTGTGCTGACAAAATGGTTAATATAGGGTTCTCTTTGAACTCTTATATAGTTTGGTTAGATTTTCCCTCCTTTATAAGAGAGCCTTTTGTGAGGAATCTTATGGAATTGCCTAATTGTGGATTTTGTTTTGGCCTAGTCCTCCTCCTTTTTTTTGTTCTCTCTCTTATCTAGCTTACATTTTGAGGTTGTATCTCTTTGCTACTCCTCCTTTTTGGGAAAAAAAATAGGAATAAAAAAAGTTGAAAATTAAGGGAGTTCATACTCGTCTAAAGAAGTTAATTGCTAAAAAAAAGTGGAATTAACAAATCTTAAACCGTGTTAAATTATAACGGAAGAGCTTGTCATTTTAATAACTAAATAAGGGAGATTAATGTTTTGTAAGTAAAATAGAGGGGGTGCTTGTGTTATTTAAGACAACCTTAAGGAAGGTTAGTGTAATTTCTCCATGATTGTTTTTTTGAAAGATTAATTTTCTCATGATAAAATCATTGAAATAGTTTTTATTAAATATTATAAAGTGGTAGAAAAAATATGTAAAAATATTATAAATAATCAAGATCACGTTGATGATAAAAAAAAATTTACAAGTCCCGTGTATAAATTGTACAACTATATTATTTAATGACTCGTTGAAAATTTATGCAATATTTTTAATAGTTATACTTCTAAAGTCTATAATAATTAACAATCTAAAGTAATGATTTTTTTTTTTGGTACAATGAAAAATATTATTTTATAATATGATATTAAGATAAACAAAAAGCAAAGATAAATTATCTATACAAAAGAATCAATCTTGAAAATATGAAATTTTCTAAAAAATAGTTGTATGGTTGTAATAAATATTATTCCCGTGTATAATCTATAAGTGGCAAATATTTTGTAATTTTTCAAAGTTATGTTATTTTATAATTTGAGGTTCTTTTTAGATTTATTATTGATCATAATTTTTTTTTATAAAATAAAAAAAAACAGATACTGTTATGAAAATAAATAAATGAACAGAGAAAGTAATAGAGAGAAGGAGAAGAAGAGAGAATAGGAAGAAACATTCTTATTTACTGATATATTCTTGAATGTTACAGATGAGCTCTATTTATAGGAAAATAGAGTAGCTTATGAACTAAGCCCAATAACATAGTAGTATGGCCTATTAACCTATTTGCTATTTGGACATCCACTATTAATATTTATAACACTCCCCCTTGGATGTCCATTGAGGATATGCCTCATTAAAACCTTACAAGAGAAAAACCTAATAGGAAAAAATTCTAGTGAAGGAAAAAGAATACAATATTCTTTTGTGTATGATAATCTGCCTCGTTAAAAAAACCTTACCAGGATAATCCAATGGGACAAAACCATGGTTAAGGGAAAAAGAGTGCAGGACACATTTATGTCTCCCCCTCATAAAGACAATCATATATGAGATGAAGAAAGTCAAATAATATTTGTTCTAATTACTCAAAAGTTTACTTGCACTGATTTTGTTGAAATATCTGGTTTATCTTCATAGTCTTCTTCAAATTAGTAGTGCTTGGGAAGTTTCTTCATATTAAGTTGTTGCAAGACCCCTTTAAGAAATCCACAAGTTTCTTGTACTTGTAAAATCATCATCTTTGATAAAAGAGCGTTCATCACTTTCTTGATTATGTTGTTTCCTTGACATACAAAACATATGCATGACTTTGTTCTGATATATGTATTTACTAATATTGACAAAACAAAATACCACAATACATATAAGTAACAAAATACATTAATGTTCTCGTTTGAACTAAGATATGATACTTCAGGACCAATTCAAGTTGTTTATCGTTTTCTTGAGGATATGATACTTCATGACCAATTCAAGTTGTTTATCGTTTTCTTGAGGATATGATCTATTCTAATATCAAGTGACATCATAATCATTGTGGTTCATAATCAAATAGATTTGTCTATACCAATATTTATATAACAAGTTTTAGAATCTCTTCAAGAGTTCTAATAATATTTATACAATTATCATAAAATTGATGATGACAAATTCATTTCCGAGTCCTTAAAATGACATATGATGTCATTTATTCAATATCTCATGAAAGTTAGCTTCTTCATGGAGTTTCATATAATCATCAATTTCAAGCGAGCCATACAAATACATTGTAACATATCTTTCATCAAAATTGAGCCTTTAATATGCTACTAAACTTAACTAGACAATAAAAAGTTCTTGAATTCACTTCAGGTGAATATGCCTCTTGAAAATAATTATCATTCACTTCTGGTGAATATATCAAACTTTATATGTATGTATTTTATCAATATAATTCTCTTTCGTGCGAAAAATCATACATATATCTAATTAATTTCACATCTTCAAGTGTGCAGACTACAAGTCCAAAACAAAGCGAGTTTGATTTCACTGGAATTGTCTCTTTCCACATGCAAATATTTCCTTTTTCAATAATCTTTTATAGACTTTAATTCATGATCCTCGTCATTATTGATCACATATAGCACTATATTATATGCAAAAACATCATAAACGTTAACTTTTATTTTGGTTCCAACTCATTCCATTCATGACATAATTTATCGACTCTTTTAGAGTTTCCTCATCCTTATTTGATTTATCTTTTTTTTTTAGCTCCTTTTATTGTTCGAGGACTTTTATATTTGGAACTGATTGGTCTACCACAACTTTATGCATGGTTGATGCTCATTTGCAATATTTTATTATCTGGGACATCTATTTTGTTTGGAGCATTAACAGCTTCTATTTTAATTTCTTAACTTTGCAAATGAGTTATATCTTCATTTTCAGCTGCATACTCTCCCCCTAATATTGGGAAAACTAATTTATCCATTGATAATCAGCTTGTTGGGCTGTAAACGAGTTGACTAATATAATTTAACCTACTAAGTTGTAAACAAGTTCGCTCAACATAATTTATAATAAATGAAGATTCATATCAATACATTTTCCCAATATTCTTTCAAGATCTATCTAAGTGCATTATATTGGAGCAATTGTGTTATACACAACACATCTAAAAATTTACTTAGATGAGAAATAATAAGTTGTTAACCTAAAATAAATTATAAATTAAGGGGAGGACTTACTTATTGTAACTTGTTGGCTTGACGCGAATCAATATATCAACATACATGGTTGTTGATTCCCAAAATAAAGTTTATAAGGTATGGTCTCGTAACCAAAATAGAGTTTATAAGGTATGGTTATATAAGTATGAGTTATACAATTAACTTTAGACGTCTAAAGAATGGATCTTCAGTTGTTCAAAAGATACTTGTCAAATGCTTTCTGAAAAGTTCAGAAAATAAACTCTCTTTGTCAAATTTGTTGACAGAACAATCTCACAAACTTCTGGTTTGTGATTTAATAATAAAGTTGATCCACATTTTCGGTGTATTGATTCACAAATATCACCTTATACGCAATTATATATATTGAGAGATTAAAATCCTCAAATTTTCTACTTCCTTGAAAATAAAATTTAAGACAAAATAAGTAATATTTGATTGAAGAATCTTCCGGCTCTTCAACACAAATCCATCAAATGTAAACTTCTGATTTACGCTAATGTGTGCTTCAATTTCACTGATAGTGTAGTACAAATCAGAGATAAAAATTAAAAAAATTCACGACACTTATTTTCCTTGAGTATATATCGTAATATAGAGATATTTAACAATTTAGATGGATATCTTAAATCTCAATAAAATTTTATGAGAATGTAATCTCATTCTATAATTTTGTTCCTCCATGTAACAATAAATTAGCTCTTTCGAAACCTTCATTAATTAATTTTAAAGTGCAATACTAACATTGATTCCTTGCATGGTAAATTTATGAGAAATACTCTTGGTTCCTCCAAAATGCATGATTGAAACTATATTATTGTAGAAAATTTAGTAACAATAAATTTCAAATATCATAATCATGCTATAAAACAAATAGTCAATTTAAAATGAAATAAAATTGAATCTTATATATACCAAAAAATATTCATGTCACTATTGATTCACTACATTTATTGTAGAGTCAATATTTCTCAAAATTAAATAATCAAACCTTTGTTTAATGTACTACCAAATTGAATAACAAAAGATGAGATTCATTATTAAAATACAACAAATATTTCACAAATATATATATCATAACCAAAATTTATTTTGTAGAGTCAATTTTAATTTTAATTAAAATAGAGATTAAACGTGTGATAAGTGCATATCAATTGAAATCAATGATATAAATATGATGATCTAAAATCAATTCAAATTCATCATTGATTTAAACATATTTCCAAATCTTTGTATGCAAGACACTCAGGCGCATATCGATGATAAATTTTAAATAAGTTTAAATCAAAATCCACAAAAAAAATGCTCATGAAAGCAGAATCATGAAAAATAAAATACTTATTTGTCATAAAAAGAAAACACACATAACCAGACCAAATTGAGGTACATATCTCCTTTATATTGAACGTCAGTTTTTCTACCTTTTCAGTTTTTCTAAAGTGTAGAAAATTTTCTAGTCGAAATTTTTTCACCAACTATAGTTTAGAAGAGAGTGTGCCAAAATTCAAGAAGTTAAAATAAGATAATTTAGGTGACAAACACGATTTTGGTGGTTGAGTTGAGTAATTGAAATTGCCAAATATCATGGGATCCAAATTTTTCTTTTCTTTTTTTCTTTTTTTTTGGTAGATCTGGTTATTCATTTAGGATCCAAATTTTTCTACTATGAAATCAAATTGCTTCTAAAAAATATTTTAACCAACTTTATAAAAAAAAATTGTGACAATTAATTAAAATAAAGTACATGATTCTAATTGGTTTCTACCAATCCAATTGACGCTGGATCCATAACAAACATGAGCCAAAAATTGAATCAGTTACATTATTTTATTTTTATTGGAAAAGTAAAAATATACAGAATATAGGAAATAACTTTTGGATCAAATCGCCAATTATTTGACAGTGAATTAGTTTACTATTTTCAATAAGTTCAATGCAGTTATAAAAATATGAAGAGAATTTAGGAATCAAATCTCGAAATAAAAGATAACTGATATGATTTGGAACCTTAATTTTAGAAAGAAAATATGGAGAAACAAACTCAAACTTAAAGATTTGTTTCAAAACAATTTTAATAATATTTGAAACAAAACATAATTGTGTTACGTTCTTTTTTTTTTTTTTAATTAAAAGGCAGAGAAACAAAACATAATTAATGGAAAATTTAGATAAAATAAATAAATATTTGTTATATAGAAGAAAATCACAATCATCTTTCAATGATGCATAAATAATAAATATTAAAAAAAAAATTGAGTTCTTGAACTAATCAATTATTTGTGTGATATGCATCAATTTAATATTGAATTCTTTAAGAATCACGGATAATAAAATTGTGCTTCAGTTTTTCAGGAACTATTTACAATCCTTTTGTTCAATCCTTTAGGATGGATTACCATTGAATTCTTTAGGAATTCATGGAGAATAAAAAATTGAGTTTTTATGTTCTTCAGGAACTACTCACAATCCGGATAAAAATTATGATTTTTAAGTTCTTCGGGAACCATATAACCGATTTAGTATGAATCCTTCAAGGATGTAACTCTTTTGATGAATTCTTCCGGAATTCATAAAGAATAGTATTGAGTTCTCGAGGAACTAGGCTTTTGAATTTCAGAAATTTACAGAATAATAATGAGTTCTTCAGGAACTACATAATAGATTTTCAAAATAATGGAATTGTAACAGTATAGTTTGTACATAATCAACGATACAAAAATTAAAACTTATTTACACAAAAATAGATTAAGAAGAATTGCATACCTGAATTGGTAAGAGAATTGCATACCTCAATTGGTAAGCTTGTGCTGAAAGTAATAGAGAGAAGGAGAAGGAGAAGGAGAAGAAGAGAGAATAGGAAGAAAACATTCTTATTCACTAATATATTATTCTAATATATTATTGAATAGAGTAGCTTTAAGTCCAATAACATAGTAGTATGACCCATTAACCTATTTGCTATTTGGACATCCACTATTAATATTTATAACAGATACAATGATCTTAAAAGTGATTTTTTAAATGTTATTACAAACCTCATATGGCCATTTGTTATGGATTAAAATAAAAATAATTGTTTTTGAGGGAAAATAAAAATAATTTTGACATTCAATAAAAGTATAAAGATTTTATTTAGAGATTTTGGAAAAAAATGCAATCTATTTTGTTTATTTTAAAAAAACAATCTTTTGTGCTTGTTTATTATAATAAAATCATATTTATTAAAAATAATTTAAATTGTTTAATATTTATTAAAAATAATATAAATTGTTTAGGTACAACAATATAAATGACTTTTTTTTTATACAAAATCACATCAATTTTTTGAAAGTTATTTTCTCTCTCATCTAAATAGGATTTTTGTTACAAAAGACACAAAAAGGCAAATATATGATGAGGTGTCAAAAGAATAAGATGGGGTAAAATTGTATTTTTGTTGGTCATTAATTTCCATAGTTATTATTATAGAGAATAAATTGTTTTAAACTCTTTAGATAATTAGAAGTTGAATTATAGAAAAATTTGTTCTGATTGGGATTAAGATTAAGGGGAGGTGGAAACTGAAGCCTTCAGTTATAGTTTTGATGATGTTAGCCCGACCTTTCCACCCTTTAATGGCTATATCTCTTTGTTAGTTTTGTTTATCACTATTAGTTAGTTTAAATGTTGGTAGTTTGGTTTTTCACTCATTAGAATGTTAAAGCACCCTAGTAAAACTTTAAGCTCTTCTCTGCTGTGTTTTTGATCAGCTTGAATGGACTCACATCATGTCTGAATCGATTCAAATTAGTTTCTGACTTAGCTTGAATCGATTCACTATGAGCATGAACCGATTCATGATTGAATTGTGTCATTTGTCCTTGAGTCGTTTCACCAATCTCTTTGTGTCTATATGATTCAAATCTTCATCTGGGCAGTCTGAGTCGTTTCAAATATCTCTTGACTTGCATCTCATTTCCTTTGTCTGGGCTTGCATTTCTTAGGGTGTGAATCGATTCAATGGCTAAGTGAATCGATTCAAACTGTTGGCTTTGTGCGAAAATTCAGTCTTCTAACTGATTACTATATATACACTTTTCTCATAACTCCCAAAACTATTGAATCATTTGCATATATTCTCTCTAGGTCTCAAAAACTCATTGCTCATACATTCTTCAAGATTAAACACTTTCTCTTAGAATCACTTTGTCTTTGAGTGTGTAGATTCTCTAAGGTGCTAGTAGGGATTGTAAGTTGGTTCTCTCAAGAAGATTGATTGGGTTTAATCAAGGCTTCAAAGGAAATGAATAATTTCATTCACCTCCAAAGGGCTTGGGGGTCTTTCTAACCGTTCTTGAAGTCGAAGGGGGTTCGTTTACCTGACGTAGCATTGAAGACTCGAGTGAAGAGATCGAAGGAGTGCACGGGTAACTCTAGGATCCGAAGATTCAAGAAGCACCAAATTCAAGGGGTACTTGAAGTTTGGGGGAGTGTTTTACATAGGAGGTTGAAGAATTAGGGCTTTAATTTGAAGGAACTCTTGTAAACATTGTAATCAACTTTTGTTTCATAGTGGATGACCTTGGTGAAGGTGTACTTCATCAAGTAGAGTAGACGTAGCCCTTAGCGAGGACGAAAAAGGGTGAACTACTATAAACACCGGTGTTCTCTCTCTTTCCCTATCCTTTTACTTTTGATATTGCTTGTGCTTAAATTGAATAATTGATTGGTTAATTGTTAGTATTGATCTAAGTAGCTTTTGATTGAAAATTGACCTAATTCATTGAGTTAGGTTTCACTTTATTCTCTTCGATCAATTGATTGCAAAGTCTAGTCAATTATTCAAATTACACTTGCATTGTGTTTTGGTTTGTTAGCTAGTAATTTTGTTCATATAGGTTTGGTTTGAAATTGAATATTGTTTTGTGCTTGGTTCAAGGTCTATTAATATTTGATTGTTTAATAAGATTTGTATCGTGAATCTCTCAATTCTAAGATTAAATCTTATTGCACATATATTTTTATTTTGTTGAATCATTGATTGTGAAAGTTCAAGCAATTCCAAATAGTAAATTTCATTAAAATCAATTTTGATCAAATCTCCATAAAAGTTTTTGAAAAGCTATTCACCCCCCACTAGCTTGTTAACCATCTAGCCATATAGACCAACACAAACAAAGGACACAAAATGTTATAATTTTGATGACGTGTCAAAATATTAAAAAGGGGTAAGATTGTATTTTTGGTAGACATTAAGTTTCATAGATAGAGAATAGAAGTCGTTTTAAGTGATTATGTGAAATAAGCCTTGTTTTGGTGATTGAACTTGAGATATTTTAAGTTGAAAATGATGTTTAGAAGTGGTATTTGAGTAGTTTAAGTGCTTGGGATGAACTTGGTGAAATCGAAATGGAAAACAGATCGAAAATCAGAATTTTACGCACGAAACCGCGGACGAAAAATTAGAAGATTTTGTGCTGTCAAATTGACCATGCCAACTTTTGGCACGACCCGTGCCAGTCATTCTGGTCAGGGTGGCATGACCATGCCAACTTTTGGCACGACCGTGCCAACCCTACTGTGCACGAAAAGTCCGATTTTTCACTTTTTAAAGAGATTTTAAGCATACCAATGGATCTCAAACACCTAAACCTAGTTAATTGAAGTGTAATTGAACTTATAGGAGTGGTTTAACATAGCTTTACTTTGGAAATGAATTGATTTTGAAATAATGAAGAAAATGAGACGAGCTCTGAGAATTTTGAGAAAAAAATGGACTTCGTGAAATGAAGATGCTATGATTGATTCACTAAGGTGTTAGTTGTTATGTAGGAATGTTTTGTTGGTATGTAAAAGTTTAGTATCCTACTTTTGTTGAGACCTTTGAAAATAGACGAACTTTGTCAAAATGAGGAATTATGTTTTGATAACTTGCAAATGACTTATATCCATGATAATATGATGAAATAAGAATGAATCAATGTTTGAGGAGTGTAAAATATGTTGGTTATCATGATGTGAGCGATTGTTCGTCTATTATGCGAATTGTGCTTCATGAGGCGATGTTGCTTTCCTTGTTGTGATAAATAGTTGACGATGATGAATAATTGACGATGATACTTATGCTTGCTTGATTACATTGGTTTGGTTGGATACTTTGAATTGGTCGTTAAGGTTACATACCACTAACTAATTGTGATCTTCCTCTGCAATTGATTGCTTTTCCGTTCATCAATGTCTCGGCGTTCACATCAGCTTCACGAGGTAAGTTATTATTGATTGATTTTCCTAAATGATGAATTTGGTTATTGATTTTCTTACACTGCCATGCTTTCTGTGCATCAGCTTGTTGAAAATGATGATGAATGCATGGTTTTGGACAATGAATCGCTCTATGTTACCTGTTTCCATACCTTGAAGTTTGCTACACCAAATTGTAGGTTTCTCATTCCTTTTATCTATTTGAATTTTATTGCAGTTTGTTTTGTGCATTTTATGATATGGTTGTAATTTTAATTTTGATTGTTATCAGTATTACTATTAGATAATTAGATTTTGGTGAACATTAGATGATAAGTTAATGATTGGCAAAAATGAGAGAACATAATTTATTTTATATCTTTTGTTGACAGAATGGAATATAATAGAATAGACCAGGGTGGATAACTTTTGTAGATAACTATGTTTGATATGTAATAAAAAGTGAATAAAGAGGGACATAAAGTGAAAGTGGTACGTTTGGTATTATTGAAAATATAACATTAAAGATAGCAGAGGAAAACAAATTCTTTGTCTTGTTTTATTCAGGTGCCAATGACTATCTTGTTGATGATGTTGGGCTGTTGTTTCTGCTTTTGTTGATGGCAATGCTCGTGTAGTTATTACCTAGAGATAAAGTGTTGGGTTAATCAATGATGGATATAGTGATGTTGATTTTTTACATTTACAACAAATCAAATTAGGATTATAGTCATCATACTGGTGGGAGGATTCTAGTAGGTTTGATTAGAGGCCTTGTATGATCTCACTCATAACTGGTGGTTCTGGTGGTTATGGTTGATGAAATTCTATAATCATTTGGTTTTTGGGAAGCTTTTTGTAAATAGTGTATTCTAGGGATGACAATGGGTACCCAATAGGTAGGGTACTACAGTGTCATTCCCCATACCCACATTTGTAAAAAATACCTGTACCTGTGCCCGTATCTTCGTGGTCAACAACTTTAATCCCCTTCCCCATACCCTATGGGTACCTAAGTGTCCATACCCGCACTTTAACTATGAAAAAACAATAAAAATATCATAAATGAAATGAAACTATGGTCCAAATTTTTTAAAATTAATTCGTAAATTAGTACGAATCATAGTACCCTTAAATGGCTAAATAAATTAATTAATTATACACCAAAAATAAATAAATTATTTATGATATTGTATAAATATGTATGTGTAGGGTTGCGGGTCTGGGTAGTATAGTACCCTTACATGTGCTCATACCCGTTTAAATTGGTGGGTATTACCCGGATCCGTGCTCAGACCCATGAAAGTGGAATTTTACCCTATCTGTTGTGGGTATTTTTTGCGAGTATCCATTGGACTTGGGTCCAATTGTCATCCCTAGTGTATTCTCATTTTAGTTGTATGTTACATCTTTTATTTTATTTTTTCTATGTTCTTATTGCGGTTGGTTACCTTAACAACATCATTTCTGCTACCACCATGAGTGGAGTTACTTGTTGTCTATGTTTCCATGGGCAGCTGAATTCTGATCTTAGAAAGCTTGTTGTCAACCTTATCCCATTCCCTCGTCTCCATTTCTTTGTGGTTGGGTTTGCACCCTTGACATCAAGAGGATCCCAGCAGTACCTTAACTTGTGTGTGCCTCAGTTGACTCAGCAGAAGTGGGATGCTAAAAATATGACATGTGCAGTAACAGAGACGTAGAAAGCACAACGGAAATCACAACAATATGTTTTGGCAACAAAACACTAAGGTCATTGTTTGTTCTGTCATTGTTATAGTTTATTCTCGCATTCTGTTTTCTCTCTTCTATGTCTTAATATAAATGATCGGTTGACTGCTTATAAATGAATGACCCTTCCCTTGTTATAAAAGATTATCTTCGATGTTTGCTAGATGTATATTCATTTTTTCAATTTATGCTTAGACTTGGTTATGTTCTTCTGCTATATGCACTCTTGTTATTAAGAGTTATGATTTTCTTGGAGACCGATTTTCCGTCTCATTAACTTGCCATGATTCAACATTGAGATTTCATATGTTTTACTATTTGTGTACGTAAGTTTAATGATATTAAATGTTAACTAATCTGTTTTTGAGATCTGAAACAAATTACATATTAAATTGAAGACTAATTTTTTCTAATAGTATAGTATAATAGATTTACGATAAGGATGTTTAAAGAAAAGCTAGTAAATTCTTAAAATTTTATATAAATTTTTTAGCTATAGATTTGCTACGAAGTTTGCTTTGTAAAACTATAGCTATATAGTTAGGAAAATAAACTTTTGAACATTATTTTGCTACGTATTGGTTGAAACTTAGCTAGGATATTAATTATATTAGTTGCGATTTAGCTAGGAAATATTTGCTAGATAATTTGCCGGCCAATCCATGCTAGGCCCTAATGACAGCTAAATCACAACTAATTGGCAGGTAAAGAGTTTTGCTAGAAATTAGCTACGATTTGTTTCATAGCAAATCCTCAATTTTCTTGTAGTGCATTTCAGTATTTGGAGTAGTTTATTAGTTTTTACTATCGCTTTGGTTTACTAGGTGTCAATGAATCCTGACTCATTTTTATTATGGCGATTATGAGGGAATGCTAAAATGTGGGAAGATAGCAGCTATAGAAGTCCTTTAATTTTCAAGTAATTATCGCCTGGAACCGAGGCACTTATTGAGTGAGATTAGTGTGATTAAGTTGTCACGCTGGGAGCAATTTGTAAAACCTTAATCTAATTAAACAAAATTAAGAAAAGATCAACTAAAAAGGAAAGAAACAATTTCATGAAATAATTTTGACAATTAATTTTCTACCTTTTTCATTCTTCCCTTCTAAATCCATTGCACATCTATAATCCATAAATACCCTGCATTGTGAATGGTATGTTTTCTGTATGCTTTATTTTTTTTTCTTCCTTTGTCTATGCGTCGATTCCTTTTTTTGTTCTATAGTAACAAAAAAGAACAGGGTTTAAGTGTGTATATGGTTTTTCCTGATATAGATCTATGAAGCATGAACATAGACACGGTTGTCGGACATGACACACGGACATCGGTACACGGTCATAGATAATTTAAAAAAAAAAACATAATTTAGTGTATTCATAGGTGTCTTGTCGATGTCATGTCGAATACCGACACATGTCCGATATCAGAACACATCTAATTCGAGGAGTGTTTGTGTTTCATGGTATCAGATTCATTTAATTGTTTTATGCTGCACAAGCTATTCTTTTTTAGGAGAAACCATTTTTATTTTTAATCATTAATTAATATTATTCTTAATTATTTTATGGTTAAATATGTTTTTGGTCCCTATAAATATACTAACTTTTCGTTTTAGTCCCTCTAAAAAATTGCATCTTCACTTTTGGTCCCTGCTTTAAAGTAAACTCTTATGTAGAATTAATATTTTTGAATAAAATTTTGCAGAAAAATTCATAATATTATAAGAATTTCTCCCAAAAAAATTTAGAAATTTTTAACAAAACATGAATTTAATATGATTTTTTATATTTTTTATGGTTAAAAATTCATATTAAATTTATGTTTTGGTAAAAAATTCTAATTTTTTTGGGAAAGATTTTTACAATATTCTACACATTTCTGCATAATTTCATTAAAAAAAATAAATTTTTTTTAGAGGGACTAATATGAAAAGTTGGTATATTTATAGGGACCAAAAACATATATTTAACTCTTATTTTATTTATCTTATTATTATTATTATTGTTTTTTTAAAGAATTTTTCTTCTCTTGTTTGAGTTTCTCTTATTATTATTGTTATTATTATTATTCTTTGTTTTCTTGTTTGAATATGGACATCAATACACTTTTGCTTTGGATTAGGCATGTCCCGGATGACACTGACACATACAATTATATTGAATTATATGATTTAAAAAAAAAAAAAATTAGCGATGTCGGTGTATCAGATCCGAGTCCGTGTCATATCATGTGTCCGTATCCGTGCATCATCGTCTTTTGGTTTGGTAAATACACAAACTTTAAAATCGATGACTACTTCAGTTTTGCTTTTAATTTGATCATCACACACTTTTTTTTAATAAAAAACATAGTCTACCTTCAGTTCAAAGTTAACTGAATCTAAGCACCCTTGGATTTCTGAAGAAAATATTTGGTTTGAAGACTTTTTCAATTTTTTTTCTATTTAAACATATTTTAATTGGCAATTCGTTGTTTTCATTATTTATAAGGTTTTTTATTAATATTTTTCCTATTTAAATATATTTTGGTGGCTACTTCATTGTTTTCGATCTACCTTCAAATTTTAGACCTCAACAATGTTGATATTTGTGCTTTGATTGTAGTTCAATTTAGGTTAGGGTTTTGCAATACAAAACTTCCATGAATGTTGTTTGTCTCTTCATTGTTTTTGCATTATTGTTATGATGTACTCGGTCTGTTTCAAATTATATGTCATTCTTGTAATTTTACATACATTATAATTACTCTTATAATTTTCTTATACTTCATGAAAATGTGTTATAATTTTCTTTTTGATAAAGTTTTTTGGGAGAATTTGAAAACAATGTACATTTTATTTCATCAAAATATACTTCATGAACTTAAAGAAGAAGCCTTTGACTCTTAACCCCATACTGCAGGTGAAGGTGTCAGTAATATCAAATTTGATTGGCAAAAACGGTGTAGGATATGTATCGGAGTTGCACGTGGACTTGATTTTCTACATGAGCAAGTACAACCAAATAATGTTCACAGGGATATACAAGCAAGCAATATAGTCCTAGATAAAGATCTTAAACCGAAGATTTCAGATTTTGGTCTTGCAATCTTATTCGACAAGATGTCACTCGTCTCATCTCATTGTAAGTGTGTACAAATTAATTTGGAAGCATATTTGAGTTGCTTTGTATATTATTTTCATTCTTTCATTCATCACCTTGTTTCTTCAATGTTGTGTGTTTTAGGAGTCCTATGGCACCAGAGGATGTGTTTATGGGGCCGCTGACACGTAAATCAGATGTTTACAGATTCGGAATCCTCCTTGTGGAGATAGTCAGTAGGCCGACGTATTTTAGAACAAGTATGTGTGTCCTATTTTCTCTGTTAGTACAATTTAATCATATTCTAGTGCATTTACTGAAGATTATGTTCTTATAACAGACATGGAAACTTTATAACCGAAGGGAATTGGTAGAGTTAGTGGACGCATCACTGGACTGGGGATGGTGCGTCCAGGAAGCTTGTAAATATCTGAAGATTGCCCTTCTTTGCACTCAGAGTTCGCCTAGGCTCTGACCAACCATGTCTTTTGTGCTCAAAATGCTCATTGGAGAAATGGATGTTGATGAAAGTAACGTTGGGTACCAGAGTAACAAAATATTATCACGCAGCTAAAATAAGAGACGAGAAAAGAGGAACTGAACACACAATATTTACGTGGAAACCCCTCAACAAACAAGGGGAAAAAACCACGGGGCAAGAGTAGAGAACTTTCACTAAGTGGAAGAAATTACAAGACCTCTCTCTAAATACAAGGAGAGTACAATTACCACCCTCTCTTATAAATAGGAGAATACTGACACTACCTAGGAGAAACCTCATAGGAGAAACTATTTTTTTCCTCTCTCTATATTTTTTTTCTCTCTAATTCTACTAGAACAAAACACTTGTTGTTGTGTTACTTTGTTCTGTGATGGTGTGTCAAAGAATGGTGCAAGAGCATGCTATTTATACTAGTGAAAGAGCCATGCCCCAACCAATTTCATTTATGGCACCGTGTGGATTTTCAACTTTGCATGGTAACTTTTCATGTGAACATAGAAATTACAAGCCAACATGTTTTACTGCTATGTGATAATAAGTCAACAAAAGTGGCTTTACCACTTTCTTGTGTTCACAAGTAAGATAACAAGACCAGGCTTGGTATCAGATATTCTATAGATATGAAGACTCCATCTTCATACAATGCTTATATAGCTGCTTCAAATACTGCAATTTCCCTTTGATTTAGTTTGAATACTTTATTTCATTTTTATGAGGAGTTTTGTTTCATTTAAATGTGTTTGACTGATCCACAGTTTTATTTGTTAATTTTATAGGGCATGATGAAATAGAAAGTTTTGCAGAAAAATGTATGGTTATAGATTGTGGTCAATCAATTATATGATTACCCTGATTTCTGAAATTGTTTGATGAAAAAAAATTAGGCTAATAGGTAATTTTGTAGAAAAATGTTGGATGTTTGCCTCTCCTGTAGGGGTATGACCTAACATCAAACAGGAATTCGATTTGGAACACTTGAAGGGTTGATTGTGTCTATGTCTTTTATGTGTTGGTGTCGAATGAGAGATTGACATGTGTCAGACATAGACATGCCCTCACTCATAAGAGTTTTTCTATTCACACCCTATATATTTTTTGTTACATCCAGAATTTCTTAAAAGTTTTTAATAATACCAAAATTGTCCTTTTATATAAATTCTCTTAAAACCTTGATTCTATTCTTTGTCACCGTAAAAATTCATTCACCATCTTTCACCCACAACCAAACAAACAATCAATCCTGATGTTCAATCAATCTGTGTGGAAGATTAAACAATGACACCTTTCATCATATTCGATTGCATATAACTAAATGAATTTCTTCTTCTTTGTTAATAATACTAGTTTCAATTTTTTTGTTCATGTTTGATTGCACTGTATGAGAACGACGTTTCAATTTACATGTTTAGGTTAACTTAAATTCAGTTTAAGTAGGTTCATGTAAACTTACTTAAACTGAGTTTACATGACCTACTTAAACTGAGTTTACATGTGCACACTTAAATTGAGATTACGTAAATCATTGAACAAGATTGAACTTTTAGATGTACACTTAAACTCAGTTTACATGACCTACTTAAACTAAGTTTAAGTATGTACACTTAAACTCAGTTTACATGAACTACTTAAACTGAGTTTACATGAACATACTTAAACTGAGTTTACATGTACATACTTAAATTGAGATAACGTAGAATCATTGAACAAGATTGAACTTTTAGATGTGCACTTAAACTCAGTTTACATGACCTACTTGAATAAAGTTTACATGAACTTACTTAAACTGAGTTTACATGACCTCCTTAAACTAAGTTTACATGTACATACTTAAATTGAGATTACTTAGAATCATTAAATAAGGTTGAACTTTTAGATGTACACTTAAACTCAGTTTAGATGGCTACTTAAATTAAGTTTACATGAACCTACTTAAACTGAGTTTAAGTATGTACGCTTAAACTCAAATTACATGAACATACTCAAACTCAGTTTAAGGAACAGACTTTTCGAAAATAAATTTTTATTAAAAGGTAATATTGTCATTTCGGGGTGCAACCAGGATTAAAGAGGGTGTAATTAGAAAAACTCCACTCATAATTGTGGGACACTAACAAATATGAACAATTATGATAAATTACCTCTTGATAAATTAAGGGTAATTTAATCCTGCCGACAATTATGATTCGATTATGGAATAAAGAGATTATGATTTTTTTTTTTTGAGGGAATGGATTATGATTCTTTCCATTGAAAATTCTCTGAAGTGGAATCTCAACCATCAAATATGAAAGAGAAAGTGAGAATTAAATTATAATGAAAAGTGGTTGTTGTAGTTTAATGGTGGATATTGGAAATTTGAGAAAATTTTCAATGGAGAGGATCCAAGTCTGGGATAAAGAATATGGAAATCACATGTTGAAAGAAGGAGAAGAAGAAATTTGATGTGAAAATGGTAATTGATTGCAAGAATAAACCAAAATGGTGAGACCTACATTATCACTTAATGAATTGGGGGTAATTTACCCCTAATGACAAATAAGATTCGATTATGGAACGATGGAATGAAAGAAGATCACATATTAAATGAAGCAATAAAATAAAAAAGCTTGATGTTACAGATATAAAATAGTATTTAATTGTAAAAAAAATAAAAAAAAATAAATGAATTTTTCTTTGATATGGCTAAATTACCCAATTCATTAAGGAGTATAATGTTACAAAGGTTATGCATTAAGCTGCTTTAATTGGAAATAGTAACTATGAATTATGCATGAAATACTATGTTTAATATAAAATTTTCTTTTAACTCCTATATATTCTTCAAATTAATAATAGACATGTGAGGAATAAAGTTTGAAGAAAATTTTAAGGGGCTTAAAAATACAAATATATAGAATTAAAAAGAATACTTAACTCCTGACCAAAAAAAGAAAAAAAAGAATACTTAACTGTATATTTGATATAAAAACATTTTTAAAGTTACAACTAAACTATAATTACGAGGACTCGTTAAATCTTTAAGTTAATTTTTTTTTTTTATGCACAATCTACTTTAATTTTCTTAAGAAGTGTTTTGAGGTTACAATTCTTCCATCTATGGGCACATAAGAAACTTTTGGATTATAAGTCAACCACGTTCAGAGAAGAAAAAAGTATTCTTTTGTTTATTTGACAAAAAACAAAATCTAACCACGTGATTGATATTCATACTCTACTCCTTGTTTTCCTATGGCAGCCATTCTTTGATTTCCTACTTCCCATGATTTGATTTTGAATATTTTAAGAAAACTTCTTCGAACTTTCCTTTTATATTGTAAAGTTTTATGTTCAAGTGCAGACATTGGATAAAACTAAAACAGTACAAGACAAAATTGATTACTCAGAAAAAAGTGAATCACCCCGCACAAGGTGTGCTAAGAGTGGCGAATCACTAACGTATGTTACACAAGATTGCACCTATGAAAAGAATGCCAAAACCCAAAAAAGAAGTAAGAAAAATTACACTACACTCATACAAAGAAGGGGGTGTCTCCACCAATCATGAAAAACAAACGCTATCGAAGGACGATTCGAGGATAGCCAAACAAAAGAGTCCCGCTTCACCTTTTCAAACATAATCTGAGGATCAACCACCATATTTTTGAAGATACAGTTATTACGACCCTTCCAAATCGCCCAAATTGTAGCACACCAAATCACCTTGAGGAAAATATAAGAAGATCTTGGCATACCCGCCAAATTACTAAATTGAACAAAGTGATCAGGAAGAGAGTTAGAATGAACAAGAGAAACACCAAGCCAGCTGTAAATCAAATGCCAAACTCGTCCAAAAATATTGCAACCAAGAAAAAGATGATCCGCCGTCTCCGCATCACCACAGCCACCTATACACGCAGTATCTGTAGACTGAAGTGCTTGTCGCCGCATCAAATTAGTTCTAGTTGGAATTTTGTCTTGAAGTAATCGCCACGCGAAGAGAGCTACCTTAGAAGGAACCAGCTTATGCCAAACATTTTTAAAGACACCGTCCAAAACCGGTGTTGCATTAGAAGTAAGGAACCTGTACGCCTCACGAACCGAGTAACCATGAGTAGGATCCAGAAGCCACCTCCAGCAGTCCGGTGACTGACCCTGCAAAACAACATTACGTAACAAAGCACTACACTCCGTAACAAAGCAGTACAAGACAAAATTGTTAACAATACCAGTAAAGAGCGCGTAAATATCAACATGGATTTGAGTTTGAGTTCGAGTAATTATTCGTAAATTTTAATGGTGCAGATGTAAGTGTGGACATATTAGTATTTAGTCAACCTCACAACTAACACGTGCGTGCGAATACACACATAATTTTAAAACACTAAAATTAATTAATTTTAAATATTTGATATTTACTTTAATATGTATTTTTTTCTGTAAAATTTGGATGTTTTTTTATTAGACTAAATATTATGATTTGTAATTAATAAATTGGTTTGAAAACATTTGGATCATATATTAATTACATTGTAATTTTTTATTTTTTGTCGTGTTTTAGTTTTAAAGTGCGGGGTAATAGGCGTGTCTATTAACACTTAAGTGTCCCGAGTGTACAAGGACTGAATTTATCAATTCATATTTAATTTATACTTTGTCAAACAATTATAATTTTTTTGTGAGAGATTATTATAATATTCTAAATATTTGTGTAAAAATTCATTTAAAAATATGAAAGGTACACATAAGTTACTTAAAACACAAGAACCAAAAGTCGTGAATGAAAACACTTAGGGTGTGTTTGGATGGAGTAATGTTTTGAGGGAATTGAAATACTTTGAGGTGAACTCTATTGTTTGGATAATAATTTGAAGAATTTTCAAAATGATGGAAATTTATGAAGTATTTTGTTTAAGTTAAATTTAGAGAATTTCAAATGACATCAAAAAGTCAGGAATTTCAAATTTCTTCGTTGTTATAATTTTTCAAATTTTGCATTTTGGCCCTCAAATTTTCAAATTGACCCCAATAAATTTACAAAAAATTACAACTTGACCCCTCAAATTTTTCAAAAATTATAATTTGACCCCTCAAATTTTTTCAATTTGCAAATTGACCCTTAATTTCAATTTTCAAATTTGGCCCAGAAAATTAAAATTTATAAAAGTTGCCCAAATATGATGACAATGAATTTTTTTATTATTCCATCCAAACAAAAGTATTGAGAAATGAAAGAATTTTATTTGAATAATTTGAATTGCCTAGAATTCTAAATTCTTTAAAATTTCACAATGACCTCATCCATATACACTCTTAGGGAACGAAAAATTTGCTGATATTTTTTAGAGGGACTAAAAACGAAATTGAAAATATTCATAAGGATAACAAACTTTTTTTGAACAAGCATAAGGATAACAAACTTATTACGGAACAAGGCACCTATTTAAATCAACTTAAGTGTTTGACAAGAGCGTCGGGGTAAGTTCATACACTACCGGAGTGCATCGCCCTTCAAAGTGTCTGATAAGTGCTTAAACTTCAAAGATGGGTGGTAACTGCTATCATCATCGTGGCCTTTATTGTGCACTCTAACTCGAATAATTGTGACCACCTCTCCCCCTTACTTATATCTTGTCACCTTGACCTAGTAAAACTACTTCTACAAGTCTTTTTGGATAGGCTTTTTCGATGATTGCTCAATAAACCCCTATATAAAAATTTCCCATCATCGAAAAATACGACACGATCGATTGAACAATTTGGTAGACTTATTGATGAATGACCAAATGTTTCCATGGATCATGGGTTCACATGACCAATATGTTGGTGTCTAAGGTAAATGATTGTTGAAAAATATATTGATTTAACAGTTGAAAGTCTCATGTCTCCAAAATGGTCCAAAAAAACCCGTTAATTGGCATAATATGCATAGAATTTGGGCATGAAGGAGCACTCTCTATTTTAAGGTAAGTATTCAACCTATTACAATAGTGTAGTATAGTCTAGTCAATAAAGAAATTTGAGAGATTCACACTACTACACTTGTGTCGTGGTAGTTGATGTTATCCGCGTTCACGCGCCATGGAGTCAGTCACAATAGTTAGTTCTATTAATAGAAAGAGCAGGGTCGTGTCATACTAACCATCTCATCTCATACACATCAAAAAGTCCTCTCTTGACTTTCTTACATTTGCCGTCTCTCTCTCTCTCTCTCTCTCTCTCTCTCTCTCTCTCTCACCTTATTCATTTCTTCTTCTTCTTCTTCTTACCATTCTCAACAACCTGATTTCTTCCGATTCATTTTATCCTCTTTATAAACTTCTAAGGTTTGTTTCATTAATTTTACTCTTATTAGATTGAATTCAACTGTAGCCATAGTCTAGGATACAAATTCTGAGTTGACTAATTTCTTTTACTTTTACTTTTCCAACATACATATTGATGTAATCACTAATCAGTTAAATTTGTGTTACTTAAACATCAATCAATTTCGTGCTGATATCTGTGTTTGATTGTAGTTTAGTTTAGACAAGCATAGACACTCCTCAGATTAGACGTGTCTGACACTAACATGAGTTGTAATTACACTGAATTATGTAATTTTTTTCAAATTATTAGCATTGTTAGTGTCTGTGTCCGTGCTTCATCACAGAACCTTCTTGTAAGGCCCAAATTTTGATGCTGATATAATTGAAATATTTATGAAAATGTTGAAACTATTATATCTGTTAATGTATTTTGTATGTCTAATTTGATATAGACCATGAATGTAGTTTCCGAATTTTTTGCTGATTTTCCACTTTATTAACCTTCAAGACACTGATTGTCCAATGTATCAGCCAGGTGACGTTCGAACTGGTTAAGTTTGAAGATATTGATTCCATTCAGCATTCAAAGCCGCATTTGAAATACCTCATACTGTCATGACTTGCTTTGCTTTCTTATTTGGTAAGAAAGTGTCTTCTGATGTAAGACGAGATCCTGAAATCGATCAAGGTAACTAACTAGCCTACATTTGATATTTTTTTAGGAATAGAACGTTCATTTATTGAGATACTTATGATATAAATAATGAACAAATACCTATTTACAATGCTTGATTTTAATTCAACATACTTGTTAACAGGACTTTCCGGCATTCGAATAAAAGTTTATACCTACAAAGAACTAAAAATTGCCTCTGACAATTTCAGCCCGGCTAATAAAATCGGGGAGGGTGGTTTTGGTTCTGTTTATAAGGTAACCAAACAATTTTCTAGTATTTGTTTTGATCATTGTTGTTTTCTCTCTTGCTTTAAAAAATGAAACCTTAACGATATTTTGGTGGATGATCAGGGAGTGCTAAAAGGTGGGAAGTTAGCCGCCATAAAAGTCCTTTCAACTGAATCAAAACAGGGGGTGAAGGAATTCTTGACTGAGATTAATGTGATTTCAGAAATAAAGCATGAAAACTTGGTGATACTCTATGGTTGCTGTGTCGAAGGAGATCACAGGATATTAGTTTACAATTACCTCGAGAACAATAGCCTTTCACAAACCCTTCTAGGTAAATGCATTATCATTTTTTCTGTAAACTTTTCTGCGAGAATTTGAGAACAAGGACTTGTATTTCATCAGAATTTTGTGGACTTGTTATATTAGTAAATCGTTGACTTATTTTTTTTCTGTACTTGCAGCTGGAGGTCACAGTAATATCTACTTCGATTGGCAAACACGACGTAGGATATGCCTTGGAGTTGCACGTGGACTTGCCTTTCTCCATGAGGAAGTACTGCCACATATTGTTCACAGGGATATAAAAGCGAGCAATATTCTCCTCGACAAAGATCTTACACCTAAGATTTCAGATTTCGGTCTTGCAAAGCTGATTCCATCATACATGACTCATGTCAGCACACGTGTAGCAGGAACAATGTAAGTGTTTTAAAATTACAGTCTGTACAAAATTTGGAAGCATTTATTTTGATTTACCTGTTGAAAGAGCATGGTACCCTTCCCAACAGTAAGACCTGGGTGCCTCCACTTATGTATTCCTATTTTAAACTCAATGTCTAACTATACAACAACAGCAAAGGTCATTCATCTTGCATATTGTGTGAATTAGCTGCATAAATCAAATGCTGTCATGATGCCATATCATAAATGATTTTCGGTGAGAAACTGTTTTAATCAATATTCTTTTTAGTGGCTTGGCCTATAGTTTTTTTACGTTTCTCTCTAATTTAAACTACCCTCCATTTCATCAACTCTCCTTATTGGGGTTTCTACTTGTGTTATTCGCACATGCCCAAATGAGAACCTTGTTGACTATATTTAAAATTTGTAGTAGTTCATTTTGGTGTCAACCCGTGACTTAGAAATTTATTTTCGTAGTATTAAATATCATCTGTTATTACACTGTTATAAATGTTGACAAAAGAGATTTTCATATCGAATCTAGTCCATTTTGGTGTCAACCGGTGTGTGCATAACTTTGCAGTCCAATAAATGCAGCACACACTTGTTTTGGCTGGTATTAAATTCATGTATCACCTATAACCATAATCTCATTGAGAGTGCTGCTAAACTGCATCATTTGTCGATGGAAACCCATATTTTCTTCTGGATGTTCTTGTATATTATGTCCATTCATCACCCTGTTGCTTCACAAGGGAGAATGAGGAAATCATATCTCTTTTACTATTTGTGGTGTTATCTCTCATTTCTCACCAATTACGTATATCAGGAACTCAATGCTGTTTTTTATTTCAGAGGTTATTTGGCACCGGAGTATGCTATAAGGGGGCAGTTAACACGTAAAGCAGATATTTACAGTTTTGGGGTACTCCTTGTTGAGATAGTCAGTGGGAGGTCTAACACAAATACAAGATTACCAATTGCAGATCAATATATTCTCGAAACGGTATGTGTGCCTTATTTCCTCTTTTGTGTTCAAGTATCTTTCGCATTTTTAAAATGGACAGTAAGATGGAAAATATGTTACACTTTATTGTGTTCGTCTCCCTGTCAACAAGCAAAATAAGTCCTTTCTGTGTTTCAAGTTGCATGGAAATAACTATGAAATAATTGGAGTCAAATCCTTGTGTTGTTGTTGGTCTCAATTATTGGTGTGTTTTTCTTCTTCTTTTCGCTGTGACGATATCTAAACATACAAGTGTTTTGTATCTTTAACAAATCTAGTTCTTTTGCATTTCAATTTCTTTCAAATATTCAAAAGCAAAACATCGTTCTTGCATATATGTGATAAGTAGAGTCCTGAGGGGAGTATGTTCTGTTCATTAGCCTAATAAGTGTTAAGATAATTGGTTATAAATAAGAGGGTGATTTTAGAAAGTGATATATCATGTTTGTTGAGTGAATTAGGGCCTTTCGGCATTAGGAAGTAAGCAGACCCTCGAAGAGTTGCCACTGTTTGTTATCAAAGACAGAAGGGTTCCCTATTTCCAGCAATAAGTATATTTTAGTTTATGGACAGAAAATGGCGATTTAATTTAAACAAAAGGTGACTGCAAGCTTTATTCAACATGGAATTTCACTTGTTTGTACAACTGCATTATATCTTGAAACACCACATAATTTTACTGCATTTTGAATCAGTGAACTGAGATACCAAAACGTAATTCTTAGTACTGCTTACTCATTGCATTGATATTAAATAATACTCTACTGCATTATGGTATCTTTAGACCAACTCTTATTTAAGCTTCTTTACTTACAGACATGGCAACTTTATGAGCGAAAAGAATTGGTACAGTTGGTAGACCTATCACTAAATGGCGATTTCGATGCTGAGGAGGCTTGTAAAATTCTGAAGATTGCCCTTCTTTGTACTCAGGATACTCCTAAGCTCCGGCCAACCATGTCTTCTGTGGTCAAAATGCTCACCGGAGAAATGGATATTAATGAAACTAAGATAACAAAACCAGGCTTGATTTCAGATGTCATGGACCTTAAAATTAGACAACCTAAAAAAAATATAGATATGGGGACAACTCCATCTTCATACAATGCTTCCTCTAGCTCAGATAGCCAGGGTACTACTACCATTTCAGTGGCTGCTTCAAGTTCTGCAACAACTTCAAGTTTTACTGTAAAATATGATTAAAGCAAGTAAACATAACTATTCATCAATGATTTTCCATTTGATATAAGATAACTTTTTTATTTCTTTCTTATGAGGCGTGTGATCTGATGTAAATTTGTTGACGATTGCATAATTTTATTTGTTAAAATTATTTGGAACTTTGCCACTAGGAAGTTTTGTAAAATGTACCATCTTGTATATTTTTTATTAAAGATACAATTAATTTAATTAAATAGTAAAAGTGAAGATGTTTTTTTTTTATTCATATAGTGTATGGGTTGGAAACAGGTTGGATACCTATCACATGCTTTTATGTTTGGCCTTCTGAAATTTGGAAATGTAACAAAAGTCTTCATGAACTATAAGAATTTAGAAGCTTTCATAATACGAAGACCTTTCCCATTGGTCACTAACCACGCTTCTTTTAGATTAGAGCGTTCTTAACACGCAGCTTATAGACCCACAAAATTGACTTGGAAAATAAGAAAGAACACAGAAAAGAACACAGCTTATTTTATTTTTCTCATGTTTATTATAATTTTTTTAATAAATTGGAAAATAAAAGAACACAAAAAAAAAAAAAAAAGGAACATGAAAGGAAACTAAGCTCGCAGATGAGTGGCATCTACAAGATCAGCCATCAACTGACTATATGAATACATGGACAGTCTATTTTGGATGATATTGTTGTCTTGTCTCCACTCCAATCTACACACATATGTCCAAAGATACACTAAAAACTTCACATATTCAATTAAATTAATTGAACCTTTAATAAAAAAAATATATACAAGATGGTACATTTTACAAAACTTACGTCAACAAATTTACATGAGATGCCTCATAAAAAGAAAGTAGGGGTGAGTGAGCATGGTTCGGTTCGGTTAAGGATGAAAACCGAATTGAATTGGACTGAATTGTTTGCTAAATTTAAAATAATTGAACTAAACAGAATTGTTTGTATTTCAAACCGAACCGAAATATTCCAGTTTGTATTTCAAACGGAACCGAAATGTTCAAAGCCGAACCGAAATCTTTTAAACTAAATCGAACTGTTCCGAACCGAACTGTTATTATTGATATCATTGAAACGAATTTAAAAAAACCAAACGAAATCGAATTTTAGTTATCGAAATGTTTCGAATCGAACCTGTTTTGTCAGGAAGTATTACACCAAAAAGGTAAAAAAAAAAAAACTTTGGCAATGCACCGAATAATAATAACGGTTAGTAAATCAATGAAATACCACGTGGCAAGCAACAATACATATTCGTAACCGAATTTCGTTACGCACATTTTCGCGCCAAACACAGATCAAAGTATAAATAAACCCTTTCTTCCTCAAAATCTCACTCTTTCTTTCTTTCGCATTTCTATTTCATCATTCTCCTCAAGAATTAGGGTTTCTTCTTCAAATCCTCTCTTCTCTTCTCCTATTTCACAATGCTGAGAAATCTCCAACGATACGATTCAAGTAACTCCGATTCTCTGTAAGTTCTTCATCAATCACACTCTAATCATTCACTAATTCTACTTAATTTATTCAATTAATCGAATTTCTTGTGATTAGGTTTGTTCGCATCATAGCATGCCAATTATGCTGCAGTAATTGTAATCCAAGGCGCAAGAATTTCTACAAAAAAATCAAAGAAGATGAACGGTTAGAAAATATGCAGTTTCTTGAGATGCTTGGTGAAGGTGGTTTCGGTAGAGTTTATCGTTGCCGTGATGAAGCTGAACGAATCGTGGCCGTTAAAGAAATCTTTATTCATGACACTTATAATGCTGTTCCTGGTTCCATCATCAGAGAAGCCTCGTTTCTTAAAGAATTGAATCATCCTAACATTGTTAGGTAATTATTGCTAAAATTGAAACATTTTTGATTAATTTCTTTTTTAGGTTAAAGATTTTATGGATTAATTTTATGATTGTGTTATGTACAGGTTGTTGAATGTAACACACAAGAAGGGAACAAGACTGGTGAACTTGGTTTTAGAGTATCTTGATTGTGATCTTAATGATTACATTATTGATACGGAACGCTGCTACGATTCATCTATTAACGATCCAATGACTAAAAAGGTAAATAAGGTATTTTGTTGTAATTTTTTGTAATTAATGCGATTTTTTTATTTAACTTTGGTGTTATTGCAGAGTTTTCTGTATCAGATACTATCTGCAGTGGAGTACTGTCATTCTCGTAAGATTATTCATAGAGATTTGAAACCGAGGAATCTTTTGATTGATCATTCTAAAAAGATAATCAAGTTGGCTGATTTTGGCTTGGCTAGAGAGTTGGGAGATCCTGACATGTTATATTCGCCGAGGGTAATGTTTTTCTCGTTTAACAAGTAATCTTAGATCTTTTTCGTGCGTATTTGTGCATATACAATTAATATGTATTAATGATGTTAAATTTAATCTTTCAACACTATTTATGTTGCATATTATCATTTTGACATATAAAATTAGATTTATCATGTTAGCCGGTTGTGGTGATTCAAATTGTTGTGTCGGAACAGATGCTCTTCTATACGCATTAGTCAAGAATTTAACTCATGACCATTTGCGTAAGAGATCTAGTTATATGTCAATTTTGGAAAACAATGTTATTTTTTATTAGGACACTTGGACATATATATATATATACAGAGACAAGTTATGATTTGAAAGCATTATAACTAGAGTGCATTAAGGGATTAAAAAAGAAATAGTTATTCACAAGAGTGGTCAATTATAATGGAATAGTGTGTCATCTTATAAAGAAAGTAGATGCAATGGTTTCTGAAATAACCATAGTAGTTGTCGTTATTTATTTTCAAAAATACCTGAGATATTGTAAAGGTTTCTGACAGTAGATCTTATAATGAAAGTAGATGTAATGGTTCCTGAAATGTCTTTTACACTATTGTCACAGGTAGCAACTCGGTTCTATAGGGCACCTGAGATATTGTTTGAATGTGGCCAATATTCAACTCCAATTGATATTTGGTCTGTGGGCTGTATTTTTGGTGAGATGGTACTTGGACAGCCAGTTCTTCGAGCAATTGATTGCAAGGATGAACTAGAGACGATTTTTAGGTAATTTCACACACACAAAACAGGACTTATTTCCCCATTTTTGTTTTCAATCGAACCAACAATGCCTTTTTCTATATATGAAGAATGTTCGGTACCCCAACAGAGGAAACATGGCCAGGGGTCACTACTTTATGTGCCAACCTTCAAACCTATCCCAAATTTAAACCAATGGTACCAAACTCCCACTTCTCAAATACATGAGTTATTTTTCACCAATTGTCCTGTTATTGAATCTTGTTTATGTGCCTCTGTGCAAATCTGTGTACTGTAGGATCTGTCATCAATTTTTCCTGCTCTTGATCCAACTGGTCTTAATCTTCTAACGGTGAGTCTCATTTTCTCACTAATTTTGGTTTGGTAACATGATTTGAAGATCCTTAGGTTTACTGCACCGCATTAGCCACACGCTGCTGTGAAGGTGCTGCTATAACATTAGTTCACCCCTTTTGTTTTGAAAACATATCCTAATTAAAAATGAATGCTTTTACAATCCTAAGTTCAAATTGCTTATATATATTTTCATGGAAGGTGAATTTGAGGTCATGTAAACCACATTAGCCACACCCTGCTGTGAAGATCCGTATATAAATTGCTACTTATTAATTGATCTTCTGCCACTTTAAATTTACCCCACCTTATGTTTTTTTCTTTTTCATTGTATCAATGTATGACACATCTCTCACTTTCTTTCTCTTCCCATTCCCTTAATACTATAAATAGTTACCAATGTAATGCATGAAATAGCAAGTGTTTGAAAATTTGATATCTATAATAAACAAATTTTAGAAATTGAAAATATTTGATCAGATTATTTGTAAAAATTTCTTACAGAGCAAGTAATGTGGTTAAGAATTATCAATTTCAGATAACAATTTAAAATTTTGTTAATCTTATGAATCAAATTATATCATCACTGAAATTTTAAGAACAAAATCAGTGATTCACTAGTTTTTTTTATCTCTATTCCTTTCTTGGTAATCATTTTCAATACTTTCTTTCATGCCGGTTTGTTATGCATTGCAGAGGATGCTTTGCCTGGACCCAAACAAGAGGATTTCTGCCGAATCTGCTCTTAGACATGCTTACTTTGATGACTTGGATCCGGTATATCCTCTTCTGCTCTCTTAAATTGTCTCTCTCTTAAATTGTCTCTCTCTTGTTGCTACGTCTTTTATTTTATCTGTGCCTGCGTGTTCAAAGCTACCTACAAGAACGGGGTATGTAAGACCTATGCAGTTCAATGGTAGATGGCTATTTAACATTCATCACAAAAATATAAATAAAAGGCAGCATTAAGCTATACTACCTAATTCCCTAAACATAGCAAGAACATAAGAAACTTTTTATTCCCTTTTCTGTTCAATATTTAGCTACATTAATATTTAGCTACCAAATTAGCGCTATTTGTAACAAATAACTAAACAATGAAAAACGATTTTAGTATAATTTTCCAAAACAACTTCGCCATCCTCTATTTTCTTCCCTCACTCCAATTGAAATACATGATCATGCCAGTAATTCTTAATTCTCATGTCTGTCGGTAAAGAGCATGGTAGTGCAAATATAACCTTATGAAGAATGAGATTTGTTCTAATCGCGTGACTTTTTCTTTCCAACTCCCTCCCCTCTGGGAGTCCTTCCCTCATCATTTTGCTCTTCCTTTATCCCTTCACACTACCTCTCTATATCTGCAAAAATGCCTTCAACGGAATCACCATTCTCCACTGTTGTGATAGAGCCTCCACATATATTGCTCCATATTCTTTAGGCAATCCAACATCCACCAAAGCCATTATAAGTTGTGCACAACTTCAGTCAATACATTTTGGTGGTTATCAACATTGATGTCTCCTTTTACCACAAAGTTGCAACTAATATCGTGATCGTTGTACTAATGAGGGATGGAAGCTTTTCAAAGTTAAACCTTATTGGTACTCTCTTGAACTCCTTGTGCATAATAGGAAAGTCTGAACCTATTATATGTCATTCATAAGATAGGTTGAGTTCAGCCTAAACACGATGATCTCAAGGTGAATTCAAAGTATAACATGAATATCATAAAAAAAAAACTGTAGGAGTCTTTGATATATTTCGATAAATTTTACAATAAAGGAAATTCATATAGTTGTTTACACCTTAACTAAGATTACTGCATTCATTACAATGGAGCAGTCTGTCACAAAAAAAAGGCCGATGACCATGGAGTGTGGCAACAACATCACAGAAGAGTTTGTGACTACGATGGAAGGTGGTAGCTGCCCCACCAACAACAAAAATGTAGAAATGTTTGTGAGCACGATGGAGGATGGCAGCACCACCCCCACCAACAACTATGCAGAGTTTGCGGTGACGTTGGAGGGTGGCAGCAGCACCACCAAGGCAGAAGAGATTGTGATGACAATGGATGGTGTCAGCAGCCCCACCACCGACAATAACAATGCAGAAAAATTTGGGATGACGGTGGAGGATGGCACCACCACCACCACCAGTAGCAACAATGCAGAGGAATTTTGGATGACGATGGAGGGTGGCAGCAGCACCACCACCAACAACAATAACGCCGAAATGTTTGCAGTGGGGTGTTTGATGTCAATCAGGACAACATTTGGTGAAGAATTTGAAGCCCAAGTTGTTACGTTTGATCATCCTTCCAACATCCTTGGACTCATGGAAGGTTCCAAAGACGCCCCTCTTCAAAAAATTAGGCTTTTGAATGCTGATTACATCCAAGATTTCACCGTTTTAGGTCAATATGAAGACCCACTTGATCCACATAATTGCTACGTTGATCTCAATGATCTCCAAGCAAGAGAAGAACTTGCCATTAGGCAAGCAGAGGCGGATGCAGAGAGGATTGGGGTTGGTGTTACAAGCGAAGCACAGAACATCTTTGATGCTTTATCTAAAACGCTTCCAGTCCGCTGGGACAAGAATGTCATAGTTGTGATGAATGAGGTGCGTATCAGCAGTCCTTATCACTCGGATTGTGTGATTGGCGGTGCTCCTGCTGCCAATTACCGGGTGAAGAAAGTGCTTGAGATGTTGTTGAGGAAGCGTTTGCAACTTCCCTGTTCTGGCGGTCAGTAGAGTTACAGAATTTGCACTCTATAATCATGATTACTGCATTGACCTCTCAGGTTCTGCCTTTCTTTTGGAGTTCATTTGAGGTATTTCCCTCAAATACATCTTAATAGTGTATGTTATGGAGTTGGATTTTGGAGGGAAAACTTTAGAGGTCTATGTTTATATATTTAATATATACCTGTTATTTTTAAAAACAAATTGAAAGAACAACATATAAACGATCATATAATGCTTCAATCACACTTAATTCATTTTAAAAAATATTTTAGAGCATCCTTAATTTAAAAGAAACAACAGTAAGCCCTCCCCCATTTCCCCCTCAAAAACTCTCCATCTAAACATACTCTTAGGCTTTGTTTTGGAGTTTGGAGAGGAAGGGAGGGGAGAGCTTTGGGGGGGTTGGAAATATAGAAAAAGAAATTATAAATCTTTCACATTGTTTTGAAAGAATATTGTTTTAGAGCTTTGAGGAGTGAATGTTGAAGCATGTGATTTAAGGTGTGTTAGATTTTGAACCCAAAAAGGGATCTAAGGTTTGTATCATTTTCATTGGCAAGATGAACCAGTTACAATTAGTTGTCCTGAACTCACGATGAGTTTAACAAATTCTTTGAGCAATCATTTCTACCTTGAACCTCTTGAATTTTGTATATTCACTATTTCTAAAAGAAGATACTACCTTCAATTATCATTTGTAAAAAAAAAATCTATATGTTTTAAATTCTCTGGATGACTAACTAACCATGTTTTGTTTTCATTCAGGTTATTAAAGGAAAATCGAAGTCCTAATCAGCTGGATAAGTGGAGACAATTCGTTTTAAATTCTTTGGATGACTTTTTTTTTTGGTTACAATTTGTTTGGATGACTAAGTATTGAATGTTTATTTTAGTCCTATTCCTTATTTTTCATAACCATTCCCCATTCGTTAAAAGGGCAATATATACGTATAAATTGGTTTGTTGTTAGTATTTTTAATTGTTCGTTAGTTTCTTCTTCTTTTCACAACAAATGTTCGTTAGTTGGTAGTTTGCTTAATTAACTCCTTCCTGGCTCATTGTTTAAAAGTTAACGACTACATTCAACCTACATTATTTTAGCAGTCTAGTTTATTTTATGTGTAAACAGTCCATGCATCGCGCGACGTAAGGGTGATATTTTTGTTAGTGAATCTCTTTCAAAAAAATTCTTTTTGTTAGTGAATCAATTTTTTTTTGAGGGATTTGAATCAAATGTTTTATAAATACCATAATATTTATGTAGGAGAGAATTATGTCTAAAAGTTAACAACAATAATCAAATTTTATCCCACTAAGTAGGGTCGGCATAATTATGTCTAAAAGTTAAAGTATAATAAATTTTGTAAAAAAATAAAGTATTAACTAGTTTATGACGAGTCCTTTAAAAAAAAGGCTAGTTATGACTGGTAATAAAAATAGTTATGAGTGAACAACACAATGAATCTTCAATTACTTGTGTTTAACTTGTTGTAAAAAAAAATTACATGTGTTTTAAATTATAATTTTTTTTTTGAAGGAAGTGTTTAAATTATAAATGTTGATGTGAAAATTACGTAATAAAAAGTATATTTTTATGACATTTATATCATGTTCATGAACCTTTTTGTTTTTCTAGGAAACGCTGATAAGTGATAAGTACTGAAATATAAGTGTACTACTCATTAATGTTGTGGTGACATACATCTTCATCTTTGTATATCACGTAATAATGAGTGACTAAACATATTCACATGTCTTTCATGTCAAACGAGTGACTAAAAATATTCACATGTCTGTCATGTCAAACATATTTTTTTTTTGTAGTGTTGCAATGTAACGAGGCAAAAAGAAAAGGAAAAAAAAGGAGAGATAAAATTAAGTTTCAAACTTATCTTTCAGGTTGAAAGATTTC